>UESW01005087.1:185010-391607 GCA_900491605.1 Calamus simplicifolius | reverse complement strand
ATATATGCTTTATTTATACGGAGTGGAAGGAGTGGTTAGGTGGAGCTTGGTAGATGAGGTAGATGGAGTGGGTATACACACACATATATGTGTGACTATATATATATACACACACATATATGTGTGTGTATACCCACTCTATCTACCTCATCTACCAAGCTCCACCTAACCACTCCTTCCACTCCCTATAAATAACGATCTCCATCCATGACTTCCTCCATTTATCCTTCCATGAAACCACACACACCCTACTTTGAGATAGCCATTCCCGATCCTTCCCCCTTAATGGTATCACAGCTAAGTTAGGCTAATATCTTGTATTAAGAACAACCTTGTTCATCCAACATTATAACGGAGCCAACTTCGGCTACCACCATGTCAAGACCAGCTTCGGCCAACCTCTTGTAAACCAATATCAGTTGTAAGCTTTCAGCTTTCAGTTTCAGAAATTCAATACTAGTTTCTGTGCATTTTTAAATATCAGTTTTGTTTTAAGCTTTCAAAAATGTTGTGCTAAAATTTTCTTTCCCGGGGAGGAGAGGAGTATGGAAGTTGCTTTTATTGCCTTTATCGCTTAATTGTTTTAATTTTTGCAGAAAAGCACCATTCCTTCGCACGAAGGAAGTTAGCATAAACTTGGCACTACTTCCTTGGAAGGAAGTCAAAGTTGTTAGGAAACATTGTTTCCTAGCTTTTAGATCCCATTGAGTGAAAGAATGTTAGTTAGCGGGCTTCTTAGTTCGCTTGTCCATTCTTAGGAGGAAATGTGGAAAGTGTGAGACCGTTGGTAAGCGTGAGACCGTTGGTAAGCGTAAGACCCATGAGAGAAGGACAGTGTTCCCGGCAGTGTTCCCGGCATCAATCCCATCATCCCTAAGACCAAAATGGACAGGTTAATTAGGAAATTAACTAAGATTCAGAAGCTTAGTGAGATAAAAAAGTTAGAAAACAATGAATCCGAGAACTAAGACTTTGACCAGAAAGAAGCCATAAATATGCTAACTCAATCAGCATTCAGAATCCAGACAGACTTAACGAACAACAAGATTCCAAAAGTTAAGTACAGTCAGATCTACAAGATAGGAACCTTTGACCTCTTAGAGGAATGTAGAATCAAGACTGCAGAACATAGCCTACCCATTAAGCTAGAAAATGGTCAGGCTAGTGTCAACTTTTCAGAGACAAAGACCTTCAGTCTACCAGCACCAAGTACAGGTACATCCATGTAGCGGCAATCCAAGTCGCTATCAATCCAAATCATAGGCTAGGCCTAAACAAACCTATTTTCATTGCCCTCAAAGATGAAAGATTCTATGAGGCAAAAGATGCAGCACTAAGTGCCATCAGCACAAATGTTAATTGGGGACCCATCTACTTCGAAAACTACCCCAACCTCAGTACAAAGATAGATAGAGCCATTAAGGACTTTTAGTCATTGACATCAAGACCTCATGATATAAAAATATCAATCCAGGGTTTAACCCACTCAGCATAGTCTACAGAATAGTCTACAAAATGATGACAACCAGAATCAATGCCAAAGGAATAAGGAAGACTCCAAAAGGACAAACTTTTTTCTTGGCAACAGATGACAAACATCAAACCATGGTACCACAGATGCACGAATGGAAAGATGTTGAAATCAAGAATAATTGGATATTAGAACAGATCCAACCACCCAGAAAGTCAATAAAGAAAAACCACATGATCGACGAGATCAACCAAGATGACAAAGGTAATGTCAGATACAACTTTAGAAGGTCCTACAGTTTAAGGATGCCCAGAATAGAATTAGAAGAAGCTAGTAGCACTAGCACCAGAAACCTAAAACTTAAGGGAGTGGACCTAGAGCCCAACGTCCTGAACCTATACTATGAAAACACACACTATTCTCCAACCCACTCTCAGATGAGGAATGAAATCCCGACACAACTGAACATGATCTCAAAGAAATTTGAGATAAACAAAGAAAAAATCAGGAAAGACTTCCTATCAGATCAAAACAAAGAAAGAGTTAAATGGCTTTGGGAAGCTACAAATGCAGAAGAAAGAGAAGCTCTAAAACAAGAGTACTACAGTTACATGAACACAATAGAAATAGAAGTCTCTTACTTTACATGGCTTAAGATAGCATGTAGAAATAAGGAAATTACAAACAAGTACCATTTCAATCATTGGGAGTGATTTGAAAGACCACAGATAACAGAGAAATTAACTCAGAACATATTCCTCTAGAGGAATGCCAGATCAATTACAAAAACCAGACATTAATTGTTTCTCCATCGAAGCATTTCAAACCAGATAATGAACAACTAAACCAAGTCGCAACCAATAGCAAAATCAGAAAGATAGTTCAACAGAACAATTATAGCAATCAGCTATTGCACACCATGTCAGACCAACTTAACAGAATAGAAAAAGGCATTACTAAGGAATCTGAAGATTCCAAAGTAATTCAAGACATAAAAATGCAAAAACCTATCTTCGAGATAGACAATAGTTGGGCAAAAGGCCTTAGAAGCAAGGAAGATAAAATCATAGATCAGATAACCAGTAGACTCAAAGGAGCTAGGTTAAGCATGATCTCAACATAAGATCAAATCAACAAAATCAAAACAGAAGAACAAGCATATTACAGAACCCAGAAGGATTATTACCCTAGACCAACACCCCCGGATATCCAGTTTGAGGAAAGGAAAAACTTCAGAAGAGAAATCTACACTGGTGATGGAGTTTGTGAATGGAACATAGACAACATGTCTGAACGAGAAATTTGGAACCTCTTGATAGAAATAACCATGGCCACAGAAGTCCTAAGAGCTAACAAGACCTCAGAAGAAAACAATGTAAGAATCCTAGTGCAAGGTTTCACCGGACAACTAGAAGGATGATGGAACATATACCTTACCCCCGGAGACAGAGAAAACATATTAACCAGCAGAAAAATTCTAGTAAAACCAAACTCTTCAGAAACTACAGAAGAACCAAATGCAATAGAAACGTTGGTCCATGCCATCTACAGCACTTCATAGGATCGAAAGATCGAAAACAGAAAAGTAACCGAATGCTCTTGATGAGACTTAGATGTCCCAAGATGCAAGATTTCAAATGATACAAAGATACTTTTCTTGTAGAGTTCTAGAAAGAGAAGACTGCAAGTCTCCTTTCTGGAAAGAAAAGTTCATCTCAGGATTACCCAGTCTCTTCTCAGAAAAGTAAATGAAGCATTAACGGAAGAATGCAGAGGTAACATCGAATGGGAGAAGGTTACCTATGGAGACATTTGCAATGTCATTAAAAGAACTGCATTAAGAGTGTGTACAAAGATGAAACTTTAGTCCAAACTAAAAAGGATGAAGTTACCACAAAAAAGGAATTAGGAGGATTTTGTAAATAATATGGCTATGAAATCCTAGTTCCACCCTCAAAGAAGAAACATAAAGCCAGGAAAATAGCATACCCCAGAAGTTACAAAACTCAATCTAGCAATACAAAGAGTTCCCGCAATGGGAAAGAAAGAAACCCAGAAATCAAAATCCTAGAAAATTTTCTGCATGGGAAAAAAGGAAACAGAAAGCCAAACCAAGGCAAGAAGAAACCCAAATTTGCTTTGGTTGTGGTAAAAAAGGACATTACAAGAAAAACTGTAGAATCTCTCAGATTCAGGAATTAGATATCACTAATAAACAAAAGGAATAGATAGTAAGAATCATGATCTCAGATAGTGAAAATGGCTATTCTTCGCAAGAAGATGACAGCTCAGGAAATGATCAGGTTTGCCTGATCGAAGAAAATGAAGAAGAAAGTTCTTCAAGAATAGAAAAATTATCTTCAGAGAGCTCAAATGGAGTTAATTTATGTGGATGAATAGAAAAACTTAAGATCAATATGATTAGGAACAGAAAGAGTAACTTACTCATTAATCTTGTAGGAGAAATAGATGACCCAGAACTAAGAAAAGAATATATAGAAAGACTTAAGGAAGAACTATAACCTAGGACTAGAAAGAAATCCTAAGTCTACCAGAAATCATTAAAGAAAGAGAACAAGAAGAAAAACTACAAACAGATCCAATTTATTGACTCGATAAAGAAATTGAGCAGATAAAACAAGAAATCAAAACACTTCAGTCAGAAATAGAAAGGTTAGAAAAAACAAACAAATGAAAAGAAAAGCTTCAAGAAGAGGAAAACAAACAGGAAAATTATTTGAACGAAATTACAACCGTCCAGATACCAAGATGGTATATCAAGATTACCTTGAAGGTCAGAGATGAAATCAGAGAAACCTGTGCCCTAGTTGACTCAGGATCAGATATAAACTATATCCCGCAGGGATTGTTTCCTAGAAACTATTATAAAAAAAATAACAGAAAAACTATATTCAGCCAACAATGAGAAACTCCAAGTAGAATATGAAATCCCAAACGTATATGTCTATCAAGAAAACGTTTGGTTTAAAACAACCTTTCTCATTATCAAAAATGTTCATATAACCATTGTAGGGATGCCATTTTTAGCACTCCTCTACAAGATGGAAATTGATAAAAATGGTATAACTACCCATAAATCAGGACATCAGATCACCTTCAGATTCATAAGATGTTAATCCTTAGATAGAAACCTAGTCAGATAGGAATCTAGACTAAGACACAGAAAAGAATTTTCCGCTTTTATTTCTTGCAAAAGAAACTTTAAAACTTCAGAACATTTTTGAAACTGACCACATATATATACACACACATATATATATGTGTATACATTGGCACCGGCTTTTAGAACCTAACTCCATCCTCCACTCATGGCCTTCATTACCATCCACTACCTCCATAATGCTCCACTACCTCCATAATGCTCCACTCATCCACTCACCCTCTTCACCTATAAATACTCTTTGACACCTCCCATCCAAGGCATCTCGGGAAACCACCAAAACAACCATGACTCCTACCTTTCATAACCTTGCCATAGATCTCTTAGATCTGTTGAACTTCATAGACTCCCAGTACCTACTATACCCTGAACTCTATCCAATCCTCATGGAACTCATGAACCTAGTAACCCATAGTCTCCTGTATCTCCTTGGCTATGAAGACCCGATCCACCCTGGAATGGTTGGTTCAATCCCAAAGTGATGTTCAGAGTTAGCAACTTGTAATCAGACAACCAGATGTAAGATATCAGTTTTAATTACCAGATATATGTTGTAAATGTAAGCTATTTGAAGCTTTCAGCCGTATCTTGTATACAGTAAAATCTTCTTCTCCTATGCCTTATTATTTTCCTCTCTTTTACGCATTATTATTTTTTCTGCAGTTTTTGAAAATTTATTATCTGCATCTCATTCCACTTTATGGTATCAAAGCCTTGTTAGATCCCAGCCACGCAGACACCTTGATGAAAGTTAAGAACTTAACCAAAAACTAAAAATAGTCACACAAGTTCTCTTTGGCAAAAGTCAAGACCTTAGGAAACATTAGCTTCTAAAACATTAGATCTTATTAAGTTGTTGAACAATGGTTAAAATTTTGATTAGTTTATCCACTAGACCCTTAGGATGAAACATTGGTAAGCATGAGTCCGTTGGTAAGCGTAAGTCCAGTAGAAGAGCGTAAGACTGGCAGTGTTCCCATCATCCCTAAGAGTCAAAATGGAAAAAATGATCAAGAAATTAACTAAAGTTCAAAAACTAAGTGAGATAGAAAGTCTAGAAACTAATGAAACCCAAGATCAAGACTTTTACTCAAAAGAAATCGTCAATATGTTGACTAGGTCAGTATCAAAAATAGAAACATATATAACAAATAATAAAATTCCAGTAGTCAAGTATAACCGGATATATAGAATAGGAAGTTTTGACTTCCTAGAGGAATATAGAATCAAAACAGCAGAACATAGCCTGCCTATCAGATTGGAAAATGGCCAGACCAGTATTAGACTTTTCAGGAACGAAGACATCTAGTCTTTCAGTACTAAATACAAGTACATACATATAGCAGCTGTTCAGGTTGCTATAATCCCAAACCATAGACTAGGGTTAAATAAGCCTATATTTATTGCACTTAAGGATGGTCGCTTCCATGAAGCAAAAGATGCAGCTCTTAGTGTCATCAGCACTAATGTCAATTGGGGACCCATATACTTTGAGAATTATCCTAACCTTAGTTCCAAGATAGACAAGGCCATCAAAGACTCCTTAGTCATTGATATTAAAACATTAGGATATGAAAACATAAACCCAAGATTTAGTCCTCTCGGTACTGTGTACAGAATAATTTATAAAATGACGACGACCAGAATTAATGCTAAAGGAATAAGGAAAACCCTGAAAGGAAAAACCTTATTCTTAGCCACAGATGAAAAACATCAGTAAATGGTACCTCAAATGTACGATTGGGAAGATGTTGAAATTAAGGATAGTTGGATATTAGAACAGATACAACCCCTTAGAAAATCAATCAAAGAAAATAGAATAGTTAATGAAATTACTCAAGATGACAGAGAAAATGTCAGTTATAACTTTAAAAGATCTTATAGCATAAGAAAACCCAGTACTGAAGTAGGAAAAACCAGTAATACCAGTACAAGAAATCTGAAACTTAAAGGAGTTGACCTAGAGCCAAATATCCCAAGTCTATATTATGAAAACACAGATTATTCACCAACTTATTCTCAAATGATGGATGAAATTCCAAAATAGTTAAACATGATTTCCAAGAAATTTGAAATCAACAAGGAAAACATAAAAAGGATTTTCGAGCAGAATACAATAAAAAGAAAGTTGACTGGTTATGAAAAGAGACTAGTCCTGAAGATAGAGAAGATTTAAAACAAGAATGCTATACTTCATGAACATAGAAAAGATAGAAATTCCTTATTTTACATGGCTTGAACAAGCGCTTAAAAATAAGAAAATTACAGACAAATATCATTTCAGATCCTTAGGGATAATCTGAAAAACCACAGAAAATAGAGAGATTAACTCAAAACACATTCCCTTAGAGGAATGTCAGATTGATTACAAAAATCAGACAATAATTGCCTCTCCGTTCAAAGTTATTAAACCAGATAATGAATAGTTAAACCATTTAGCTACTAAGAATGAAATTAGAAAAAATAGTTTAACAGAATAACTACAGCAACCAGCTTCTACATACAATGTCAGATCAGTTAAATATGATAGAAAAGTGTCTTGATCAAGAACCCAAGGATTCCAAAATTATCCAAGAAATAAAGATGCAAAAACCTATCTTCGAGATAGATAGTAGTTGGGAAAAAGAATTCAGAAGTAAAGAGGATAAGATTATAGATCAATTAACAGATAGACTTAAAGGGATTAGACTAAACATGATATCAGCCCAAGAACCTGAAGGCCAGATAAATAAAATTAAATATAAGGGACAGACGTATTATAAAACTCAGAAGAACTATTATCCTAGACTAACTCCTTCAGACATTCAGTTTGAGGAAAGAAGAAATTTTAGAACAGAAACCTATAGTGGGTCTATGAGTGGAATCTAGACGGTATGTCAGAAAGGAAAATCTGGAACCTTTTGTTAGAAATGATCATGGTTGCAGAAGCCTTAAGGGCCATCAATACTACTGAAGAAAATACCATCAAAATCCTAGTCCAAGGTTTTACTGGACAACTAGAAGGATGGTGGAACAGATATCTTAATCCTATGATAGAGAAAATATAAAAATTAGTACAAAAATTATAGATAAACCAAACTCGTCAGAATCAACAGAAGAACCTAATGGAGTAGAAACATTAATTTATACAATATACAACACTTCATAGGATCAAAAGACCAGAAACAAGAAAACAAAAAATGCTCTTAATGAAACTTAGATGCCCCAAAATGCAAGACTTCAGATGATACAGAGATACTTTTCTTTGCAGAGTCCTAGAAAGAGAGGATTGCAAGTCTCCTTTCTGGAAAGAAAAGTTTATCTCAGGATTACCCAGTTTATTCTCGGAAAAGGTTAATGAAGCCTTAATTGAAGAACATGGAGGTAACATTAAATGAGAAAATGTTACTTATGGCGATATTTGCGGAATTATTAATAAAACAACATAAAAAATGTGTACAAAATGAAGCTTCAGTCCAAATTAAAAAGGGATGAAGTTACTACCAGAAAAGAGTTAGGAGGATTTTGTAGACAGTATGGCTACGAAGTCCTAGTGCCTCCTTCTAAGAAAAGAAGAAGGCCAGTAGGAAATAAGAAAATCCTAAGTATTACAAAGCCAGATCAAACAAACAGAAAGAACTCCCAAGAGGGGAAAAAGGAAATTTGGAGAACAACAATCTAGAGAAATTCCCAATTATGGAAAAAGAGAATATAAATCCCAGCCTAAGCAGGAGAAAGTCCCAACATGCTTCAGGTGTGGCAGAAAAGGACACTATAATAGAAACTATAAAAAGTATAGAATTTCTCAGATTCAAGAAATGAATATTCCAAAAAAATAGAAGGAAAAAATATTAGAACTCATAATTTCAGACGGTGAGGAAAGTTACTCCTTAGAATAGGAAAATAGTTTAGTAGATAATCAAATCAATCTAATAGAAGAGGAAGGAAGTTCTTCGAAAGAAGAAGAAGAAATTTTCTCAGAAGATTTAGATGAAGTTGCACTATGTGGGTGCACAGAAAATCTCAAAATCAACATGATTAGGAATAAAAGGAGTGATCTACTCATTGATCTCATAGGAGAAATTGATAACCCAGAATTAAGAAAAGAATATATAGAAAAACTCAAGGAAGAATTACAGCCTAAATCCAAAAAAGAGGTTTTAAGTCTACCAGAAATAATCAAACAGAAAGACCAAGAAGAAAACTTAAGGCAGATCCAATTCATCAACTTAAGGAAGAAATTAAGCAAATAAAAAAGAAATCAGAATATTAAAACTAGATATAGAAATACTAAAAACACCAGAAAAAGGAAAAGAAGTTCTTTATGAAGAAGATGATGAACAGGATAATTACCTAAACAAAATCACAACAATAAAAGTTCAAAAATGGTACATTAAGGTCAACCTAGTGGTTCAAGATGAAACCAGGGAAACATATGCCCTAGTTGACTTAGGAGCAGACATGAACTGTATCCCAGAGGGACTGTTCCCTAGAAAATATTATGAAAAAATAATGGAAAATCTTTATGCAGTGAATGATGAAAGTCTTAAGGTTCGATATAAGATCTCAAGTGTACATGTTTGTCAAGAAAACATTTGTTTTAAAACAACATTCATTTTAGTCAAAAACATCCATTCTGTCATCTTAGGAACACTATTTTTAATCCTTCTCTACCACATGGAGATTGATGAAAATGGTATAATTACTCATGTCTTGGGCAACAGAATTACCTTTAAATTTGTAAATCCTACCAAGACCAAAGAAGTCAATATACTAAAGGATCTCAGTATTCAGAAAATACAATCCTTAGAATATAAAAAATGACAGCTTTTAAATCTTAAGGATGAGGTCAGGATAAGCATAATAGAAAAATAGTTACAGTCAAACTTTTGAAAAAATAAAATAAAAGAAATTCAGGAAAAATTAGAAAAGGAGTTATGTAGTCAGAATCCTACAACCTTTTGGGATAGACAAAGACACCAAGTTAGTTTACCCTACATTAAAAACTTTAGGAAAGTAAATATTCCAACAAAAGCCAGACCTATTCGGATGAATGCAGAATTATTAGAATATTGTAAATAGAAAATAATAGAACTTTTGGATAAGAAGCTTATCAGACCAAGTAAGTCTCCTTGGTTATGCTCAGCTTTTTATGTTCAGAAAGCCTCAGAATTAGAAAGAGGAACACCTATATTAGTCATAAAATACAAGCCTTTAAATAAGGTCTTAGAATGGATCAGGTATCCCATACCTAATAAAAAAGACTTATTATCCAGGCTATATAAAGCAAAAATATTTTCAAAATTTGATATGAAATTAGGGTTTTGGCAAATACAAATTAAGGAAATAGATAGGTATAAAACAACCTTTACAGTACCCTTTGAACATTACGAATGGAATGTAATGCCCTTTGGACTAAAGAATGCTCCTAGTGAGTTCCAGAACATGAAGAATAAAATTTTTAATTCAAATACTCAATTCATAATTGTCTACATAGACGATGTCCTTATCTTCTCAAAGACTTAGAACAACATGTTAAGCATATTAGACATTTTCACTACCTAGCAAAACAGAATGGGTTAGTAATCTCAGCACCCAAGATCAAGATTTTCCAAACAAGAATTGGATTTTTTAGGACATTATATCTTTCAGGGAACCATTAAGCCCATCGAAAGATTAGTAGAATTTGCTGATAAATTTCCAGATGAAATCAAAGAAAGAAATCAACTACAAAGGTTATTAGGATGCCTCAATTACGTAGCGGATTTTGTCCCAAATATTAGGATTATCCTATGTTGACCCAATTATTGATTTTGATGATTAACAAAAGATATAAGTATATTCATTATGTTTCTGACAAATTTGAGAAGTGTTTCAGGCATTAAGAATGGTTAATCAGTCAAAAGGAATAAGGAAATAAGTTTTGAATCGAATTTTAATGGAAATTATTTAAGTTCAGAACTTAGAGCCGACCCCAGGGCATATCAGAACTTTTTTAGAATTTCGGCATGGTCCAGAGTCGACACCTATAGTTTCGGAGCCGACTCCAACCTGAGATACAGAGAAGTGCCTTCTGCGTCAGTTTCTGGAGCCGACACCTGAAAGTTGCAGAGCCGACACTGAGTTTCTGAAGCTGACTCTAACATGAGTACAGAGAGCATATTTTTTGGACATTGTTAGAGTCGACACCTTTAGATTCTAGAGCTGACTCCTGAATGCATTGAGCCGACACTTAACTTTTTGGAGCCGACTCCTCAACAATCTTTTATTACTATTTTTGGACACCCCGACTTGGAGCCGACACATGAAAAGCTGGAGCCGACTCCAATCTATCAAGGATGTTTTTCAAAAGTGACAGATCAGCTTCAACGGTAATATTATCTTTACCTAACTTCTAACGGCTATATTTTTTGTATGGACAAACTATCCAAGTACATTCCAACGGCTATATTTCACCTATGGATCTATAAAAAGAGAGATTCATCCATTTGAAGAAGAGAACAGAAAAAAAATGAAAGAACAAAAAATAGAGAGAAAATATCAAAAAAATTGAGAGATATATCCAGTGAAAAATAAAGAGAGAAATCTCTGAGTCCACGCCCATTCACTAAAGAGAGATTCAAGAGAAATCCGAAACATCCAAAGTTTGAAATCGGATGATTTTCAAAGTGAAAAGGAGTTCAAAAAGCCCCAAATTTCTTCAACTCCTCAACTATGATTTTTAGTGAAGAAACTGAGCTGAGGCGTAATTCAATCTTTCAAAGGAGAAGAAGAAAAGAAGAAAAGAAGAACAGCACAAATCAAAATCGCTTCAAACAGGCTTTTTTTACCTTTGTTATTTAATTGAATATTTACTCATTTGAGGAGCAGTTTTGTATTTCAAACTCTATTTTCTATTATTGTTTGCTAATTCAATCGAGGATTGAATTAGTGGAGGTAGTATACCTCGGGATAAGCTAAGGTTAGCTTTTGGTTTGGGTTTTGTGCTGGTGAGCCCGAAAAAACCAGCTGGGTTCGTTGTGATCCCAGGAAAAAATAACAAGTTTGAGTTGTGAGCTTGTAAAACAACTTGACTATAATCAAGTGGATTATAGTGTGGACCCAAGTGCTGCTTAGGAGTGGACGTAGGTGTTGGATACACCGAACCACTATAAAATCTTTGTGTTTGCAGTGCTTTTGCCTCTCTCTCTACTCTTTTCATTTGTGCTTAGCTTTCATTATTTATATTTGCACATTTTCATATTGAGCAAATAGTTGTCAAAATAGTTAAAGTTTTTTAAA
Organism: Calamus simplicifolius; assembly: GCA_900491605.1. Classification (NCBI taxonomy): domain Eukaryota; kingdom Viridiplantae; phylum Streptophyta; class Magnoliopsida; order Arecales; family Arecaceae; genus Calamus; species Calamus simplicifolius. The sequence goes on along the minus strand of UESW01005087.1, from coordinate 379,695 downwards.
AGAACCCAATTCACCACCCCTCTTGGGTTGCCATCTGGGCCAACAATTGGTATCAGAGCTAGTACTCATTTCAGTTTGATATAACGATCAAGAGTTAAAGATCCAAATGGCAGCTCAAGCTGGATCTTCTTTTGCTGAAGGTCAATCCACAAATAGACCTCCTTTATTTAATGGTTTAAATTATTCTTATTGAAAAGCTAGAATGAGAATTTTTATTCAAGCTTTAGATTATGGACTATGGAGTGTAATCATTAATGGACCTAGCACACCCATACACGTAGTAGATGGTTCAATATTTCCTAAACCCGGAAGGGATTGGAATGAGAACGATAGAAAAATGGCTTAGCTTAACGCAAAAGCCATGAATATTTTATATTGTTCTTTAGATGCTAATGAATTTAATAGAATTTCTACATGTATTTCTGCAAAAGAAATTTGGGATAGATTAGAAGTCACCCATGAGGGTACTAATCAAGTAAAAGAATCAAAAATAAACATTCTAGTGCACAAATATGAATTGTTTATTATGGAACAAACTGAATCAATCATATGCATGTACACTAGATTCACTGATATAGTTACTAGTCTAAAAAGTCTTGGCAAGACCTATACTAATTCTGATTTGGTACGTAAAATTTTTAGGTCTCTTCTAAGATCATGGGAAGCAAAAGTAACTGTCATCCAAGAAGCCAAAGACCTTAATGTTCTACCTTTGGAGGAGCTACTTGGATCATTGATGACCCATGAACTGACCATGAAATAACATCAAGAGAGAGAGGTCAAAAAGAAGAGAACAATTGCCCTCAAGGCTGCAGAAAATGAAAAGAGCAGCAGTAAAAAGAAGATGACGATGATGAGGAGACTGCACTCCTTGCTAAGAAGTTTAAAAGATTCATGCAAAGAAGAAGACCCTTCAACAAAAGAAAATCTGAAATCAAAATGGAAGGAGAAAAAGAGAAGGACAAGGACAAAGAAAAAGACCCCCTCATATGTTATAAATGTAAGAAACCGGGGCACTTTAGATCAGATTGTCCTCAATTGAAGAAAGCCTACAAAAAGAAGAAGAAGGCATATGTGGCAACTATTGGGGAACACAGAATACCCCCAAGATCACGGCTATAGCGTATATAAGTAATACAAAAAAAAACTTTTACCGTTCTAATCTATGAGTACAAGATCATACCTTCAGATTTGAACTTTCGATCACTTTGATTCGATTGCTCGACCTCAACCTTTAGCCTTCTGCCGTATTCTTGAAAATACCTTCTTTCTCTCACAAGATGATGGGATCTCTTGGCCATCCTAGGGTTTCTTGTTTTTCTTTCTCAAAAAAAACGTTGACCCTAGCAACCAACTGAGAGGGTATTTATAGGGCTACAACAGGGATCAATAGGTAAATATGAAAAGAACTTCCTACGTAATTAAATCTCCCAATCCTACCCGGGTTAGGATTCAATTATGTAAATTACAATTCATTCCACTAAAGAATTATAATTGTACTCCTAATCATATTCGAATTTATATTTTCGAGCCTTTAATATTAAATACTTATTATCTCCCCACATTAAGATTACAGATATCCACCAATTAAATTTAATTACTGATAATATAATTTAATTGGCTTTTATTATCCTTGAGACCTATCCACTTAACTTATTTGATGTATCGGACTCAAAATCCACTTGCAAGATTTGATACAATCAAAACTTATAAGCTTCCTCAAGGGGATATCATCAATCTAATTTATCAGGACGTGGTTTCCTTTAACTATTAATATTCACCATATATATAATGTTATTGCCCAACCCACTAAGTTTATTGACTCATATAAAATCTCACTCTATGTGTAATCAAAGCAATAATCACTACATACACGTGTCTAGAAATAGAATTCGGATTAAGAGCATAAGTAATCATAATATTCATAAGGTTTAATTATTTTATAAAGTTAGTATAAAATAATTAACTCAACTGGGTCTTGTTCAATACACACAAAGTGTACTAGCACAAATAGTTAGAATAAACCATTCCCCATAGTCAAGACAGACCTACTAAAATTTATGCTACAGTTCTACTGATGGTGTGTTCAATTCCATCTAAAACTATGAACAATAAACTTGTATTCCAAAAGAACCGATGATCTAGTCTTCTGTGTGTAAGCCGTACTCTACACACTAGATCAAATACTCTTTGTAAATACTAGACACATGCACATATATAGTAAATGGCATACATTGCTCAAAATAAATTCTCATTAAAATATAAAGACATAACATAAAATATAAACTCCTTACTAAGAAGTTTAAAAGATTCATGCAAAGAAGGAGACCCTTCAACAAAAGAAAATATGGAATCAAAATGGAAGGAGAAAAAGAGAAGGACAAGGACAAAGAAAAAGACCCCCTCATATGTTATGAATGTAAGAAACCGGGGCACTTTAGATCAGATTGTCCTCAATTGAAGAAAGCCTACAAAAAGAAGAAGAAGGCATATGTGGCAACATGGAGTGATAGCAAAGAATTCTCTTCCGAGGAAGAACAAAAGGAAGTTGCAAACATTTGCTTCATGGCAAAAGAAGATGATGAGGTAAGTACTGAAACTCGTGACTTTACATTTGAAGAATTATTTGATGCATTTAATGAATTAGTTGGTGATTTTAAAGTTTTAAAAAAGAAAAGCAAATCTTTAAAAACTGAAAATGTAAATCTTCTTAAAGAGAAAAATAAATTAGCTCTTGAAATTAAAGATTTAAAATCTGAAAAAGAAGATTTTTAAAAGAAAAAGAATCAATTTCTGCTGAAAATATTAAGTTGAAGAAAGATATAGAAAAATATAAGGATATAGTTGATAGATTTACCTTAAGTTCTTCAAAATTAAACATGATTTTAAATAGTCAAAAGACTATTTTTGATAAGGCAGGATTAGGATATAATCCTCTTAGGAAGCAAAATATTTAAAAAATATTTTTTTCTTGCTAGCCAATCTCCTAATATTACCTGCTTCAAATGTGGTTTAATAGGACATAAATCATATGAATGCAATATTAAGAAAACAAGCAAAAATTTGATGATTAAAGGAAAGGAAATATGGGTTCCAAAAAGAACAATTTTTGTCGCTGCTAACCATGAAGGATCCAAGAAAGCTTGGGTACCTAAACAGAAAGTTTGATCATCTTGCAGGAGTGTCTTATAGCCAATAGATCAAAAAGAAGATGGTATCTTGATAGCGGCTGCTCAAGGCACATGACGGGTGACAAAGATCAATTCATCACCCTTGAAGATAAAAGAGGAGGAGTTGTTACTTTTGGAGATAATGACAAAGGTCAAATTATGGGCCTTGGTTAAATTCAAATAACTCCATCCACTTTTATAGAAAATATTTTATATGTTGATGGTTTAAAGCATAATTTAATTAGCATTAGCCAACTATGTGATAAAGGTTTCAAAGTTTCATTTGAGGCTTCTATCTGCACTGTTTCTAATCCCATTAACAATAGCATTGTATTTATTGGAAATAGAAATGATAATGTATACTTAATTGATTTAGACAATTTTTCTACTAGTAATCATTGCTTAGTTGCTGATAATGCTAATGTGAATGAGATTGGATGGTTATGGCATCGTAGATTAGGTCATGCAAGCACACACCTAATTTTAAAATTAATTAGAATGGATTTAGTTAAAGTCTTCCAAAGTTAAATTTTGAAAATAACAGAATATATGATGCATGTCAATTTGGAAAATAGACTAGAAATTCTTTTAAATCAAAGAACATTGTTTCCACTTCTAGGACACTAGAGCTACTTCACATGGACTTTTTTGGACCTACTAGAACCACTAGTCTAGGAAAGAAATATGATCTGTGATAGTAGATAATTATTCTAGATTCACTTGGGTATTATTTTTGGCTAACAAGGATGAGACTTTCTCGATATTTCTGAAATTCTTCAAGAAAGTCACAAATGAGAAAAACAACACCATAGTGTCTCTTAGAAGTGATCATGGCACAGAATTGAAAATCATCTATTTAAAAATTTTGCATTGAAAATGACATTCATTATAACTTCTCTGTACCTAGGACACCCCAACAAAATGGAGTCGTAGAAAGAAAAAATAGGATTTTAGAAGACATGGCCCGTACAATGCTATGTGAAAGCCAACTCCCAAAGTACTTCTGGGCGGAAACCATAAACACAGCATGTTACATCTTAAATAGAGCTCTAATAAGACCAATTCTTAAAAAGATTCCCTATGAACTATGGCATAATAGAAAACCAAACATTTGTTATTTTCATACATTTGGTTGTAAATGTTTCATTCATAATAATGGTAAGGACAACATAGGAAAATTTGATGCAAAATCTGATGAAGGCATATTCTTAGGATATTCAACAACTAGTAAAGCCTATAGAGTATTTAACAAGAGGAACTTAATTGTAGAAGAATCTATTCATGTAGTTTTTTATGAGTCTTTAGCATCAAGTTCAGAAAAGATTGATGATGAGGAAGATACAATTTTGTTAGAAAGAGATATTAAAAAATTAAATATAAATGTATCTTCAGACCATGAACAAAAAGCTAAAGATGATGATTCTCTTAGGATTGATGTTATTGATACTACTCGTAATGATGTAGATCTGCCTAGAGATTGGAGATATGCTTATGGTCATCCTAAGGATTTAATCATAGGTGATCCATCTCAAGGAGTAAGAACTAGATCATCAATGAGAAATATCAATAATTATCTTGCATTTGTATCTCAAATTGAACCTAAAACTATCGAAGAAGCTGAAAAAGATAGTAATTGGATGTTAGCTATGCAAGAGGAATTAAATTAATTTACTAGGAATAATGTATGGTCCTTAGTTGATAGACCTAAAGGTCAGTCAGTTATAGGATCTAAATGGGTATTTAGAAATAAATTAGATGAAAATGGAATAGTAGTTAGAAATAAAGCTAGATTAGTAGCAAAAGGATATAATCAAGAAGAAGGAATTGATTTTGATGAAACTTTTGCACCAGTAGCTAGATTAGATGCAATTAGACTATTACTTGCATTTGCCTATCATATGAACATCAATTTATTCCAAATGGATGTTAAAAGTGCATTTCTAAATGGTTTCATAAATGAGGAAGTTTTTGTTGAACAACCACTAGGTTTTGAAGATCATGAATTTTCAAATCATGTTTTTAAATTACACAAAGCACTTTATGGTTTAAAACAAGCACCTAGAGCTTGGTATGATAGGTTAAGCGAATTTCTAATTGAAAATGACTTTTCTAGAGGAAATGTTGATAAAACCTTATTTTTGAAAAGAAAAGATAAAGATTTATTGGTAGTACAAATATATGTAGATGATATTGTATTCGGTGCTACTAACAATCTTTTGTATTAAGAATTTGTACTACCATAATCATATTATTATAAGTAATTAACCATAATTGGACTATATCCTTATTGAACTATATTCATATTGAACTTAACCTATACTAATTCTGATTTGGTGTGTAAAATTCTTAGGTCTCTTCCAAGATCATGGGAAGCGAAAGTAATTGCCATCCAAGAAGCCAAAGACCTTAATGTTGGAGGAGCTACTTGGATCATTGATGACCCATGAACTGACCATGAAACAACATCAAGAGGAAGAGGTCAAAAAGAAGAGAACAATTACCCTCAAGGTTGCAGAAAATGAAAAGAGCAGCAATAATGAAGATGATGATGATGATGAGGACAAGGACAAGGAAAAAGACCCCCTCATATGTTATGAATGTAAGAAACCGGAGCATTTTAGATCAGATTGTCCTCAATTGAAGAAAGCCTACAAAAGAAGAAGAAGGCATATGTGGCAACATGGAGTGATAGCGAAGAATCCTCTTTCGAGGAAGAACAAAAGAAAGTTGCAAACATTTGCTTCATGGCAAAAGAAGATGCTGAGGTAAGTACTGAAACTCATGACTTTACATTTGAAGAATTATTTGATGCATTTAATGAATTAGTTGGTGATTTTAAAGTTTTGAAAAAGAAAAGCAAATCTTTAAAAACTAAAAATGTAAATCTTCTTAAAGAGAAAAATAAATTAGCTCTTGAAATTAAAGATTTAAAATCTAAAAAAGAGATTTTTTAAAAGAAAAAGAATCAATTTCTGATGAAAACATTAAGTTGAAGAAAGAAATAGAAAAATATAAGGATATAGTTGATAGATTTACCTTAAGTTCTTCAAAATTAAACATGATTTTAGATAGTCAATAGGCTATTTTTGACAAGGCAAGATTAGGATATAGTCCTCTTAGGAAGCAAAAATCTTTAAAAAATATTTTTATATGTGCTGGCCAATGTCCTAATATTACCTTCTTCAAATGTGGTTTAATAGGATATAAATTATATGAATGCAATATTAAGAAAACAAGGAAAAATTTAATGATTAAAGGAAAGGAAATATGGGTTCCAAAAGGAACAATTTTTATCGCTACTAACTATGAAGGATCCAAGAAAGCTTGGATACCTAAATAGAAAGTTTGATCATCTTGCAGGAGTGTCTTGTAGCTAATAGATCAAAAAGAAGATGGTATCTTGATAGTGGCTGCTTAAGGCACATGACGGGTGACAAGGATCAATTAATCACCCTTGAAGATAAAAGAGGAGGAGTTGTTACTTTTGGAGATAATGGCAAAGGTCAAATTATGGGCCTTTATAAAATTCAAATAACTCCATCCACTTTTATAGAAAATATTTTATATGTTGATGGTTTAAAGCATAATTTAATTAGCATTAGCCAATTATGTGATAAAGGTTTTAAAGTTTCATTTGAAGCTTCTATTTGCACTGTTTCTAATCCCATTAACAATAGCATTGTATTTATTAGAAATAGAAATGGCAATGTATACTTAATTGATTTACACAATTTGTCTACTAGTAATCATTGCTTAGTTGCTGATAATGCTAATGTGAATGAGATTGGATGGTTATAGCATCGTAGATTAGGTCATGCAAGCACACACCTAATTTTAAAATTAATTAGAATGAATTTAGTTAAAGGACTTCCAAAGTTAGATTTTGAAAATAACAAAATATGTGATGCATGTCAATTTGGAAAATAGACTAGAAATTCTTTTAAATATAAGAATATTGTTTCCACTTTTAGGACACTAGAGCTACTTCACATGGACCTTTTTGGACCTACTAGAACCACTAGTCTATGAGGAAAGAAATATGGTCTTGTGATAGTAGATGATTATTCTAGATTCACTTGGGATTGTTTTTGACTCACAAGGATGAGACTTTCTCGATATTTCTGAAATTCTTCAAGAAAGTCACAAATGAGAAAAACAACACCATAGTGTCTCTTAGAATGATCATGGCACAGAATTTGAAAATCATCTATTCAAAAATTTTTGCATTGAAAATGATATTCATCATAACTTATCTGCTCTAGGATACCCTAAGAAAATGGAGTCGTAGAAAGAAAAAATAGGACTTTAGAAGACATGGCCCGTACCATGCTATATGAAAGCCAACTCCCAAAGTACTTCTGGGCGGAAGCTATAAACACAATATGTTACATCTTAAATAGAGCTCTAATAAGACCAATTCTTAAAAAGACTCCCTATAAACTATGGCATAATAGAAAACCAAACATTAGTTATTTTCATACATTTGGTTGTAGATGTTTCATTCATAATAATGGTAAGGACAACTTAGGAAAATTTGATGCAAAATCTGATGAAGGCATAATCTTAGGATATTCAACAACTAGTAAAGCCTATAGAGTATTTAACAAGAGAACTTAATTGTAGAAGAATCTATTCATGTAGTTTTTGATGAGTCTTTGGCATCAAGTTCAGAAAAGATTGATGATGAGGAAGATACAATGTTGCTAGAAAGAGATATTGAAAAATTAAATATAGATGTATCTTCAGACCATAAACAAGAAGCTAAAGATGACGATTCTCCTAGGATTGATGTTATTGATACTACTCTTAATGATGTAGATCTGCCTAGAGATTGGAGATATGCTTATGGTCATCCTAAGGATTTAATCATAGGTGATCCATCTCAAGGAGTAAGAACTAGATCATCAATGAAAAATATCAATAATCATCTTACATTTGTATCTCAAATTGAACCTAAAACTATCGAAGAAGCCGAAAAAGATAGTAATTGGATGTTAGCTATGCAAGATGAATTGAATCAATTTACTAGGAATAATGTATGGTCCTTAGTTGATAGACCTAAAGGTCAGTCGGTTATAGGATCTAAATGGGTATTTAGAAATAAATTAGATAAAAATGGCATAGTAGTTAGAAATAAAGCTAGATTAGTAGCAAAAGGATATAATCAAGAAGAAGGAATTGATTTTGATGAAACTTTTGCACTAGCTAGATTAGAAGCAATTAGACGATTACTTGCATTTGTCTGTCATATGAACATCAATTTATTCCAAATGGATGTTAAAAGTGCATTTCTAAATGGTTTCATAAATGAGGAAGTTTTTATTGAACAATCACCAGGTTTTGAAGATCATGAATTTCAAATCATGTTTTTAAATTACACAAAGCACTTTATGGTTTAAAACAAGCACCTAGAGCTTGGTATGATAGGTTAAGCAAATTTCTAATTGAAAATGATTTTTATAGAGAAAATGTTGATAAAACCTTATTTTTGAAAAGAAAAGACAAAGATTTATTGGTAGTACAAATATATGTAGATGATATTGTATTCAGTGCTACTAATAATCTTTTGTGTTAATAATTTGCTAAGTTAATGCAGGGTGAATTCAAGATGAGCATGATGGGAGAACTCAATTTCTTCCTAAGACTTCAAATCAAACAAAGTAAAGAGGGAATTTTCATTAACCAAACAAAGTACACAAAGGAAATTCTCAAGAAGTTTGGAATGAAATCAATCAAACCCCTTGGAACACCTATGAGTCCTTCATGCAAATTAGACAAAGATGAAGATGGTAAGAAAGTTGATTAAAAGCATTATAGAGGTATGATCGGATCTCTACTTTACTTAATAGCAAGTAGACCAGATATTATGTTTATTGTTTGTCTATGTGATAGATTTTAGTCTGAACCTAAAGAATCTCACTTAATTGCTGTGAAAAGAATACTTAGATATTTAAGTGGAACTAAAAATGTAGGATTATGGTATTATAGAGACTCAACAGTAAATTTAATTGCTTATTCTGATTCTAATTATGCTGGTTGTAAATTAGATAGAAAGAGTACAAGTGGTGCATGTCAATTTTTAGGAAGTAACTTAATCTCTTGGTTTAGCAAAAAGCAAAATTCAGTTGCATTATCTACTGCTGAAGCTGAATATATTGCAGCTGAAAGTTGCTGTACTCAAATCCTTTGGATTAAGCGACAACTTGAAGATTATGGCATAACACTTGATAAAACTTCTATTAGATGTGATAACACTAGTGCAATAAACTTAACTAAAAATCCTATACAACATTCAAGAACTAAGTACATTGAAATTAGATATTATTTTATTAAAGAACATGTAGCTAATAATGACATTTATCTTGATTATGTTTGCACTGAGGAACAATTAGCTAATATATTTACAAAACCTTTGAGTAAAGAGAGATTTTGTTATCTTAGAGGAGAATTAGGGATTTGTGAACCATTGGAATGATTTTGAAACCCTTAAGATTGACTATCCTGAATTCAATCAATTTCTTGAAAATTGTTTCATGATTCTAAGGACAATTTATCTAGATATTTGAACAATTTGATTCTCTACATTCCAAAGATTTTATCCAAATTTATTGATTTTCTTTTGACAAGTTTCGTATCTTTGAAACTCTTTTTTTTTTTTGAAACTGTTAGTGGAGTTGACACCCCAAGTAGTGGAGTTGACACCTCGTCTGTGTCACTCTCAGTCTGAGACCTTGGAGCCAACACCTGTCTTAGCGGAGCTAACTCCACTTCAGGCGCTGACTGTATTAGCGACCTGGAGCCGACACCTTGCTTTGCGGGAGTCGACTCCAAGTGGTCCCATGTTAACTATTTAGGGCGGAGCCGACTCCTCTTTCATTTCAATCGACTCCTAACTCTTCCAAACTCTCTCAAACTTTTCCCAAAACCCTAAATCTCTTAAATTAGCCTCTCCATAGCACTCAATGGCACCCAAGCGCAGAGGATCGTTGTTTGGAGGAAGAGTAACGATGGGAAAGTGAACGGCAAGGTGTCCAGCACGTGAACTCACTCCGGAATCATCCTCCAGCTCAACCGCATCCACTCCCAGTGCCATACCTAGCCCCTCCTCACCACAAGTTGATACCCTAGCCGGCCGAATCATTACTATGGGAAGAAAGGTGGATTTTAAATTTTTTAAAGCCGAGGGTTTTGCTATTGGGAGACAAATCAAGGAACTCGGTTGGGATATGGTATATTCCTTAGATGTACCCACTTATCCGGCTATAATCAAGGAATTTTACTTCAATTTGTCGAGAGGAGATGGAGGATTAGTTAGTATGGTTAAAGGAAGAAGAATCCATCTCACATCCAAAATTTTAGGAAATCTTTTAGAAATCCCTGTTGTAGGATTGATTGCTAATATTCACAGTGATAGAGCAGGAGCCTTGTCAAGGATGTTGGGTAGAGATTTCATCGAGTTTGAGGAAGTTAGGGCAAATCAGTTGCCTCTTGAGCTTAGACTGTTACATAATATATGTGGTAGGATCCTATTTCCTAAAACTGGCAGGTTTGAGTATGTCTCAGAATGAGACATAATGATCATGGACAGTATTTTGATGGGTCAGCCAATCAATCTAGCAGGAATGATGATATGGTATATGGCTGAGGCTGGGAGCAAGAGAAGATCAACCTTGCCTTATGGAATGGTCCTGACCATAGCATTCAAAAGTCAAGGAGCTGTTATTTCTAAGAATGAGCCATTTAAAAACCTAAGGCACACTGATTATTATAGCTTGGCTACAGTGCATAGAATGGGATTCGTGAAAGTGGATGGCAGATGGAAAAGAAAAGGTCATATGAATGAGAGAGCAGCTGACATTGGAGCCACTGCACCATCAGGGGCAGGTCCATCAGTGAGGCATCCATCACCAGAGCCTAGCAGATCATTACCACCATCGGCACCTACTCTAGTTCCTGCACCTGTACCATTGCCTATTCCTTCTGTTGGTTTTTCTAATGTTCAGTTAGAGCAACTTAAAGAGTTATTTAGTACTCATAAAGAAGAGATGAAGACTGAGATAGACAGTAGTCTTATGAGCTTGAGAGAAATATTCTATTCATTGGATGATAGAGTGAGCAAGATTGAATCCACTCTTGGATTTTCTTCAGAAGCTTTGAAGACTGATCTCATGCATATATTTGAGGAACTCAAAGAAATTGGAGGAGATTCTGAGACTTATTCTAGATGCAATGCAGAATTACAGGAGAAATCACAGTGGCATCTGCATTCTTTGATAGAAGGTTAAATGAATGTATCAGAGTTCAAAGTAAGGGAATGGGAAAACTCTTAGAAGAACTCAAGAAACGTTTTAGAATTTGATGTTTCTACCTTTTGTTGTTTGATTCACTTTGTGTTGTACTAAAATTCAGTTTGAATTTTTGATGTAATGAAGTTTTTCTTTTGATGTAATTAGAATTCGATGTTTAGGATTATGATGTAACGGAAGCAACATTTTGTTATAGTTGAATGATGTATGAAAGTATTTATGATATATGTTTTGATACTCTAATGAATATCATATTTGCTATCCTAGAACTTTGATATTGAGTGACTTGAATTGAGTTTTGATTCACTTATGTTTAATGCATTGATCTATACTACTTGCAACTTCTTAACCTTTTTGTTGATAAAAAAAAGGGAGAGAAGTAAATGATATTTGTATATGCATAAAAGTTATAATTAAATGTACAAGGGGGAGAGAAGATAATTATATATATACATTGAATGAATTTCATTAATTAATTGGTATCAAGCATTGAATGAACTTAATTGCATGAATGATAAGAAGAAAAGATGTTAATTTGAGTATCATAGGGGAAGCTATCTCATTCAAGGGGAGCTTAACTATGAGAACTTAAAATTTGCTTTGAAACTTTCATTGTTTAATCATGCATATACTCAATGTTTTTGTCATCATCAAAAAGGGGGAGATTGTTAACCCAATTATTGATTTTGATGATTAACAAAAGATATGAGTATATTCATTATGTTTCTGACAAATTTGAGAAGTGTTTCAGGCATTAAGAATGGTTAATCAGTCTAAAGGAACAAGGAAATAAGTTTTGAATCAAATTTTAATGGAAATTATTTAAGTTCAGAACTTAGAGCCGACCCCAGAGCGTATCAGAATTTTTTTTAGAATTTCGGCACGGTCCGGAGTCGACACCTATAGTTTCAGAGCCAACTCCAACCTGAGATACAGAGAAGTGCCTTTTGCATCAATTTCTGGAGTCGACACCTGGAGTTCGGGAGCCGACACCTGAAAGTTGCGGAGCTGACTCTAACCTGAGTACAGAGAGCATTATTTTTGGACATTATTAGAGTCGACACCTTTAGATTCTGGAGCCGACTCCCGAATGCGTCAAGCCGACACTTAACTTTTTCGGAGTTGACTCCTCAACGATCTTTTATTACTATTTTTGGACACCCCGACTTGGAGCCGACACATGAAAAGCTGGAGCCAACTCCAACCTATCAAGGACATTTTTCAAAATAAACAGATCAGCTCCAACGGTAATATTTTCTTTACCTAACTTCTAACGGCTATATGTTTTGTATGGACAAACTATCTAGGTACATTCCAATGGCTATATTTCACCTATGGATCTATAAAAGGAGGGATTCATCCGTTTGAAGAAGAGAACAGAAGAAAAACAAAAGAACAAAAAAATAGAGAGAAAATATCAGAAAAATCGAGAGATATATCCAGTGAAAAAGAAAGAGAGAAATCTCTGAGTCCACGCCCATTCACTAAAGAGAGATTCAAGAGAAATCCGAAGCATCCAAAGTTTAAAATCAGAAGATTTTCAAAGTGAAAAGGAGTTCAAAAAGCCCCAAATTTCTTCAACTTCTCAACTGCGATTTTCAGTGAAGAAACTGAACTGAGGCTTGATTCAATCTTTCAAAGGAGAAGAAGAAAAGAAGAAAAGCACAAATCAAAATCACTTCAAACAAGCTTTTCTTACCTTTGTTATTTAATTAAATATTTGCTCATTTGAGGAGCAGTTTTGTATTTCAAACTCTATTTTCTATTGTTTTTTGCTAATTCAATCGAGGATTGAATTAGTGGAGATAGTATACTCGGAACAAGCTAAGGTTAGCTTGTGGTTTGGGTTTTCTGCTGGTGAGCCCGAAAAAACTAGCTGGGTTCGTTGTGATCCCGGAAAAACAATAAGTTTGAGTTGTGAGCTTGTAAAACAACTCGACTGTAATCAAGTGGATTATAGTGTGGACCCAAGTGCTGCTTGGGAGTGGACGTAGGTGTTGGATACACCGAACCACTATAAAATCTTTGTGTTTGCAGTGCTTTTGCCTCTCTCTACTCTTTTCATTTGTGTTTAGCTTTCATTATTTACATTTGCACATTTTCATATTGAGCAAATAGTTGTCAAAAGAGTTAAAGTTTTTTAAAAGAACCCAATTCACCCCCCTTGGGTTGCCATCTGGGCCAACATCCTACAACCTTTGTATGCCCAGCTTAGAAAAAAGAAGACAAATTGGATAGAAGAACACACACATATTGTTAAGAAAGTTAAAACTCTAGTCAAAAGGCTTCCTTGTCTAGAGTTACTAAATCCAGCAGCATCAGTCATAGTTGAAACAGATGCTTCAGATATAGGATTTGGGGGAATCCTTAAACAAAAAATTAATAATAAAGAAAATCTAGTTAGATATCATTCAAGAATCTGGACTAACGCTCAGAAAAATTATAGCACAATAAAAAAGGAAATTTTATCGATTGTCTCTTGTATTCAGAAATTTCAAGAAGACTTATATTTCAAAAAATTCCTTCTCAGAATCGATTGCAAATCCGCAAAAGAAATTTTAGAAAAAGATATTGAAAACCTTGTTTCAAAATAGATTTTTGCCTAATGGCAAGCGATTTTATCGGTATTTGATTTTGAAATTTTTTTTTTTAAAAGGAACAGAAAATAGTCTACCAGACTTCCTGACTAGAGAATTTCTTAAGGAACAAAATGTCAGACAAGCCCAGGACCAATGCTTCTTATGCTAAACCAATGACCCTCATACCACTTAAAACCATTACTCCTTTGAGAAACCAGTATTCAGTCCTTGCATCATCTTCTCAAAGTTATTCTCAAGCCACCCAAAAATGGTCACCACCTAGCCCTAAGACTATTCCAAATCAGACAAAGCCCAGTCTATCTAACCCTAACACGGCCTATGTATTTGTACATGGTGTTTGAAGACTGGATATCTTCGTTTCTAAAAAGTCTGGCTTGGCCATTTTCTAATTTGATTGGTAGGCTATGTTCTACAGTTTTAATTCTATATTCTTCTAAGAAATTAAAACTTCCTACTTTGTATATCTGATTATACTTGACTGTTGGAATTTTCTTATTTGTTATGTCTATTTGTACCTTGGTCTTGGGATTCATTGGCTTCTAAACTTTCTATCTCAATTGGTTTTCAAACTTTAGCTAATTTCTTAATTATTATTTCCATTGCTTTTTTAGGGTTAACGATGGGTCTACAACCGAGAACACTGCCGGTCTTACCTCACTGCCGGTCTTATGCTTACCAACGGTCTTATGCTTACCAACGGTCTCACGTTTACCATCGATTCCTCAAAACCTGGTGGATAATTAAGAAGCCCGCTAACTAATGTTCTCAAACTAATTGGGATTCAAAGTTTGAAACTAATGTTTCTCAAGGACTTGACTTTTATCAAAAGTAACTATTAATGTGACTATTTCTTAACCAAAAGGTTTCACGTCCGGCCGTATCTCATTACTCATGGGTCGTAGGTATATTGCATATACCCACTCAGGAGGCGTGATACTCTGTGGTTTAGAACTATGGTGTGTGCATGGTGATCTAACATGGCTCTGATACCATTTGGATGCGGTCCCATGTCAACTCAATCATTGTACCAGACCTATCCACCTCCTTCAATTATTGTACCAAGCTACCCCAATAATTGCACCAGACCTATCCACCTCCTTCAATCATTGTACCTGAGCAATCATGCTACCCTAATAATTGTACCAAACCTATTCCAACCTACCCCAATCATTGTACTAGGCTAGCAAGGCTACTCCAATCGGTATACCAAACCTACCCAAACCTACTTCAATAATTGCTCCAAAGCAATAATTGCTCCAGCCTTTCATCTCCTATAAAAGCCCTTAACCATGGCACATCCAACCCATCGCTCACTCCACCCATCACTCTCGCTCTCAGCCATAACCACTCTCCACCTGAACCAGTCTCCACTTGAACCAGTCTCCACCATAACCACTCTCACTCTCAGCCATGAACCTAGCCATTCATAACCTTACCTAGAACTCATAAACCTCATGGACCTCATCGACACCCAGTACCTGTTATACCCAGAACTCCAACCTTTCTTCCATGAGATCATGAACCTAGTCACCCAGAGCCTCATATACCTCGATGACCATGAGGACCTGTACCACCTTGAAGGGACCAGCCTACTCTCAGAATAAGTTTTCAGATTGTAAAAAGTCAGTTTATGTAAGTTTACTATTTTCAATTTTGTAAAAACTTTTAGTTTTAAGTAAAAGATTTGCAGCTTCTCTTTTCAGTGTTTTGAAAACTATTCATTTTTACTGTTCATTTTACTGTTCATTTTTACTGTTCATCGCACTCTGCGCCCTTTATGGAATTTTCTTTCAATATTTACCTGCATCTCATTCCGCACCCAAATGGTATCAGAACCATGTTAGATCACCACACACACACCATATTTCTAAACCACATAGTATCACGCCTCCTGAGCGGGTATATGCAAATATACCTACGACCCATGGGAGTAATGAGCTATGGCCGGACGTGAAACCTCTTGGTTAAGAAATAGTTACATTAATAGTTACTTTTGATAAAAGTCAAGTCCTTGAGAAACATTAGTTTCAAACTTTAAATCCCAATTAGTTTGAGAACATTAGTTAGCGGGCTTCTTAATTATCCACTAGGTTTTTAGGAATCGATGGTAAACGTGAGACCGTTGGTAAGCATAAGATCGGCAGTAAGGTAAGACCGGCAGTGTTCCTGACAATGTTCCTGGCTGTAGATCCATCGTTAACCCTAAAAAAGCAATGGAAACAATAATTAAGAAATTAGCTAAAGTTCGAAAACCAATTGAGATAGAAAGTTTAGAAGCCAATGAATCCCAAGACCAAGACTTTTATTCAGAAGAAACCATTAATATGTTGACTAGATCAGTATCAAAAATAGAAATAGACATAACAAATAAGAAAATTCCAACAGTCAAGTATAATCAGATATACAAAGTAGGAAGTTTTGATTTCTTAGAAGAATATAGAATCAAAATGGTAGAACATAGCCTATCAATCAAATTAGAAAATGGCCAAGCCAGTCAACCCTTACATTCCCAAGAATTGTTCCCTTACAATAAAACTCCTAGAGAAAGATGAAATAAGTGACCAACAAACTCCCAGACTATCCAGAATCTTTCCTTTAGTAAATGGAAAAATTGTTCGGTACCACTTGTCAAACGGCTACCAAGTTCCTTTGAAAACCCAAGAGTACTATGAGTTTATTTTAGTAGATACAGATTCTGCAGAAATAATTCATACTCCAGCACCCAATTCAGAGGCAATAGCCTATTCTAAATGTAAGATCCTGAAATTCATCACCAAAGAAGAATGAGGAACCCTTATCAAGCCAGAACCTTTTTCCAGAGATATTCGCCCCCTCAGTATAATTATTTTGATTATCAAGAGGCATGGTTTAAGGCCTTCTACCTTAAGCCCACAGACCACAGTTGGTTTTTCAGCTTCTGCCAGAAGTTCAACAAGAAAATCTCAAGTTGGATCCACAATTAGTGGGTCTACTTTGGATTAACCAAAGAAATACTACCAGAAGAAGCACAGAAAGCATGGATTTATTTCCATGACAATCTCAAAACGACAACCTATGGAAACAAGTCCATCATGTTCTCTAGAATTCTAAGTCCCTTGGATCTTAGGATGGGACTTTGCTATCAGCAGAAGTCTAGACCATCAGTATCCACCCATACTGGAACGAAGGTTCAGAATTAAATGGTGGAAGAACTTCTAGTCAGGGGAACAATTATTAATAAGTAATATCAGATTATGGTTAATTACTCTTCAAAAGTTCCCAAAACCAGAAAAAAGTCCAGCCTCTCCATCTCCAGGTAAAACTCCCAATAAAAAAGAATTAAAGAAAAAATTACTAGAAGAATTATCCCAATTGGGAGACTCGGATAATGAAGAGGACATTGGCTCATCGCAACTAGATCCAGCAATGCAATTTGCCCAAGACCCTTATGAAGATTATGACATCATATAATCGTCATAAAGAGGATAACAAAGCCTTCCATATAGGCTATACTCAGCCCAGTTCATTCAGTTCAGCTCAGCCTGCCGACCACAGTGGCAGCCAAACAGCCCAGCTTGCCAACCTCAATGGCAGTCCAGTAGCAGCCTAGTTATTCAGCATAGCCTACCGATCATAGTGGTAGCCAAACAGCCCAGCCTATCGACAGTCTAGCAGTAGTCCAGTGGTAACTTGCTAGCCCATCAGAACCATGCTCAAACATGGTGCCCAACCCACTTCGGCACCAAAAAGCAAGACAGGTCTTATCTCCAACAGTCACGACATGTGAAGCACCAGTACCAACCACAGCCAATCAGATTTTTTGAGAGCACTATTCTGAAAAAGAACACAAATGTAGCCGTACATGTGCTGTAGTGCTCGTCAAGCTATCCTAATCCATGTACCTTCCACAATTGGGTGTGGTCCCATGTCAACTCAATCATTGTACCAGACCTATCCACCTCCTTCAATTAGTGTACCAAGCTACCCCAATAATTGTACCAGAGCAATCATGCTACCCCAATAATTGTACCAAACATATTCCAACCTACCCCAATCATTGTACCAGGCTAGCAAGGCTACTCCAATCAGTGTACCAAACCTACCCAGTGTACCATGGACCAACCATTCATCATCCACTACCACCTCATCCACTACATGCCTCATCCACTACCTAAAAGCTTCCACCCAAACTCCACTCAACCTCCACTAAAGCCCTCCACTAAACCATGGCCAACCATTAGCCTCCACACCACCTTCCACTCATTCTCCATTAAAACTTCTACTAAACCATAACCATCTATAAAACTCCAAGCCATGACCCTTGCCTCTTTTCATCCTCCAATACCTTGACCCTCACATAACCATGAAATCATCTTTTCATCCTCCAACCTCCATTCATCATCCACTACCACCTCATCCACTACATGCCTCATCCACTACCACCTCATCCACTACCTAAAAGCTTCCACCCAAACTCCACTCAACCTCCACTAAAGCCCTCCACTAAACCATGGCCAACCATTAGCCTCCACACCACCTTCCACTCATTCTCCATTAAAACTTCCACTAAACCATAACTCCACTCAACCTCCACTAAAGCCCTCCAGTAAACCATGGCCAACCATTAGCCTCCACACCACCTTCCACTCATTCTCCATTAAAACTTCCACTAAACCATAACCATCTATAAAACTCCGAGCCATGACCCTTGCCTCTTTTAATGGAGCAACACCTTGACCCTCACATAACCATGAAATCATCTTTCCTTATCCACCATAGCCCTTCTTCCGTAACCATCACCTTTCCGGATGAAGCTACATGCCTCATCCACTACATGCCTCATCCAACACCTTAAAGCTTCCACCCAAACTCCACTCAACCTCCACTAAAGCCCTCCAGTAAACCATGGCCAACCATTAGCCTCCACACCACCTTCCACTCATTCTCCATTAAAACTTCCACTAAACCATAACCATCTATAAAACTCCGAGCTGTGACCCTTGCCTCTTTTCATCCTCCAACACCTTGACTCTCACATAACCATGAAATCATATTTCCTTATCCACCATAGGCTAATGGTTGGCCATGGTTTACCACCTCATCCACTACATGCCTCATCCACTACCTAAAAGCTTCCACCCAAAATCCACTCAACCTCCACTAAAGCCCTCCACTAAACCATGGCAAGGGTCATGGCTTAAAGTTTATAGATGGTTATGGTTTAGTGGAAGTTTTAATGGAGAATGAGTGGAAGGTGGTGTGGAGGCTAATGGTTGGCCATGGTTTAGTGGAGGGCTTTAGTGGAGGTTGAGTGAAGTTGGGTGGAAGCTTTTAGGTAGTGGATGAGGCATGTATAAGCTTTTAGGTAGTGGATGAGGCATGTAGCTTCCACCCAAACTCCACTCAACCTCCACTAAAGCCCTCCACTAAACCATGACCAACCATTAGCCTCCACACAACCTTCCACTCATTCTCCATTAAAACTTCCACTAAACCATAACCATCTATAAAACTCCAAGCCATGACCCTTGCCTCTTTTCATCCTCCAACACCTTGACCCTCACATAACCATGAAATCATCTTTCCTTATCCACCATAGCCCTTCTTCCGTAACCATCACTTTCTCCAACCTAAAAGTTTTATAGATGGTTATGGTTTAGTGGAAGTTTTAATGGAGAATGAGTGGAAGATGGTGTGGAGGCTAATGGTTGGCCATGGTTTAGTGGAGGGATTTAGTGGAGGTTGAGTGGAGTTTGGGTGAAAGTTTTTGGTAGTGGATGAGGTGGTTACGGAAGAAGGGCTATGGTGGATAAGGAAAGATGATTTCATGGTTATGTGAGGGTCAAGGTGTTGGAGGATGAAAAGAGGCAAGGGTCATGGCTCGGAGTTTTATATATGGCTATGGTTTAGTGGAAGTTTTAATGGAGAATGAGTGGAAGGTGGTGTGGAGGCTAATGGTTGGCCATGGTTTAGTGGAGGGCTTTAGTGGAGGTTGAGTGGAGTTTGGGTGGAAGTTTTTAGGTAGTGGATGAGGCATGTAGTGGATGAGGTTGTAGTGGATGAGGCATGTAGTGGATGAGGCAAATATGGAGAAAAACCCTTGACCTTTCAGACTAGATTAGCCATTCAGATCCTAGGCCTAGAAAGAATTGGTATCAGAGCCATGTTTGGCTAATTTCTTGTCCCAGGAACAACCTTGTTCATCCAATACCCTGTTAGAGCCGACCCCGGCTACCTTGTCAAGGCCAACTTGGGCCAGTCTCTTGTAAACTCCAGTTGAAAATCTTTAGCTTTCAGTTGTAAGTTCCTTCAGTTTTAAGAAATCTAGTACCAGTTTCTATGCATAGTTTAAATATAGCTTTGTTTTAAAAATGTTGTGCAAAAAATTTAATATCAGCTTTGTTTTAAAAATCTTGTGCAAAAAATTTTCTTTTCCAGGGGAGAAGAGTATAGTCGCTTTTAATTTTTGCAAACTATATGACAGTTTCTTTTAAATCAAATTCTTAACCCACAAGTATCACACCTCCTGAGCGGATATGTGCAAACATATTTATGACCCAAGGGAATAATGAGCCAAGGCAGGATGTGATCCTAAAGGGCTAAGAAGTTGCCTTCTACTGCTACTTACTTTTGCAGTCTAATGTTTTTATTCAGTATGGAAAATGTTTTCTATTCATAGATTAAGCTACTCTTCTTCTTTTGCAAACACAGCAGTTGCTTTTTAATCCTTGCGATAGCACTTTACTTTTGTTGTTTGCCTTTTAATTTTTGCACAAACACCATTCCTTCACACGAAGGACAATAAGATAGAAACATGTTAATCAAATGATAACACCAGTAGTAACTCTTTTTACGTAAAAGGTCAAGGGTGTTAGGAGATATAGTCTCTTAGCCTTAACTCATCTGGAAGAAGAATATTAGTTAAGCGGGCCTCTTAATTATCCACCAAGTTCTTAGGAGATGACGGTAAACGTGAGACCGTTGGTAAGCGTAAGACCATTGGTAAGCGTAAGACCGGTAGAGAGGTGTAAGACCGGCAGTGTTCCCGGCAGTGTTCCGGCTGTTGATCCATCATCAACCCTTAGAAAGCAATGGAAAAAATGATTAAGAGATTAACTAAGGTTCGGAAACTTGATTTGTTAGAGAGGTTAGAGAACTATGAATCCCAACACCCAAACTTAAACCAAAAGAAGCCATAAAATATGCTAAGACTAATTATGAAAAATGAACTTCTCAACCAGATGAGAAAGGAAGAAGAAGACTTAAAAGGATATGAAATAAACAAAGAAAAGATTAGGAAAAATTTCTTGTCAGAACAGAATAAAGATAATGTTAAATGGCTTTGGGAAGCCACAAATGCAGAGGAAAGAGAAACTCTAAAAAAAGAATATTACGGTTGCATGAAAGAGTTAAGGTTAGAAATTCCTTACTTTGCATGGCTCGAGGTAGCATGCAAAAATAAGGAAATCAAAAATAAGTACTTAGCATGGCTTAAGGATAAAAAACCTAAAGAACAACACTCTTTCAAGTCAGTAAGAGTAGTTGGAAAAAACACAGATGAAGGAATTAGTTCAAGGATGTCCCTCTTAGAAAAAGACAAAAAAATGATAAGTATCAAACCCTGAGACATCCCCAACCAGAGAATAAACAATCAAACCAAGAAACAATTAATAGACACATTAGAGAAATGATCCAACAAATAGTCATAACAAGCCAATAGAGACTCTAAGTCCACCAGCAATAATCAGACCAGAAGAAAAGCCTAAAGTAAAACCAGCTTATCAGCCCAAAAGAGAAAATGAACAAATAAGACAAGAAATCAAAAGAATACAATCAGAAATACAAAATCTGAAAAAATCAGATAGGGAAAAAGAAATATCCCTAGAAGAGGAACTAGCAGAAAATAAACAAGATGATCATCCAAAAGAGACTACGATAATCCAAAGGCAAAAATGGCACGTTAAGATTAAGTTGGTAATCAAGAATGAGATTAGGGAAACCTATGCCTTAGTAAACTCGGGAGTAGACAAGAACTGCATCCCAGAAGGATTATTTTTCAGAAAATACTATGAAAAACCGCAAAATCTCTATACAGCCAACAGTAAAAGTCTTAAGGTAAAATACAAGATTACACATATGCATGTCTGTCAAGATAACATCTGCTTTAAGACAACTTTCATCGTAGTTAAGGATATTCAGACAATCATCATAGGAACACCATTTTTAATGCTCCTCTACAAAATGGAGGTTAACAAAGAAGGCATAACCACTTATGTCCTAGGAAACTCAGTCAACTTTAGGTTCATAGACCCTGTCGAACTCAAAAGAGTCAATCAATTAAGAGAATGTAGCAACCAAAAAATACAGTTTTAAAAAAATAAAAAATAGCAACTTAAAGAAGAAATAAGAATAAATAGAATAGAAGAACAGCTACAGCTAGAATCATGGAAGATCAGAATAAAAGATATATAAGAAAAATTAGAAAAGAAATTATGCAGTCAAGACCCTACAGCCTTCTGGAATAGGAAAAAACACCAAGTTAGTCCACCCTACATCAAAGACTTTAGTGAAACCAAAATCCCTACAAAAGACCAATCCAAATGAATTTAGAACTACTAGAATATTGTAAAAAGAAATAACAGATCTTTTAGATAAAAGGCTTATCAGACCTAGTAAGTCCCCATGGTCATGTTCAGCCTTTTATGTCCAGAAAGCCTTAGAATTAGAAAGAGGAACAGCCAGATTAGTTATAAACTATAAACCTTTGAATAAGGTTTTAGAATGGATTAGGTATCCTATACCTAATAAAAAGACTTATTATCTAGACTATACAAAGCGAAAATATTTTCCAAATTTAACATGAAATCAGGATTTTGACAGATTCAGATTACTGAGGCAGATAGATATAAAACAGCCTTTACAATACCCTTCGGACATTACGAATGGAATGTAATGCCCTTTGGATTAAAAAATGCTCCAAGTGAATTTCAGAACATGATGAATGAAATCTTTAACCAGTTTACTCAATTTACAATAGTTTATATAGATGATGTCCTCATCTTCTCAGAAGACCTAGATCAACATGTTAAGCACATTAGGCTCTTTCATAACTTAACAAAGCAAAATGGATTAGTGGTCTCAGCACCTAAAATAAAAATTTTTCAAACCAAGATCAGATTTTTAGGACACTATATCTACCAAAGAACCATTAAACCTATAGAAAGGTCAGTAGAATTTGTAGATAAATTCCTAGACAAGATCAAAGAAAAAACCAAATTATAAAGATTTTTAGGATGCCTTAATTATGTGGCAGACTTTGTTCCAAATATCAGGTTCATTCTAGAACCCTTATACGCCCAGCTTAGAAAAAGGAAAAAAGGATGGACCGAAGAACATACTCAAGTAGTGAGGAAGGTAAAAACTCTAGTCAAAAGTCTTCCCTGTCTAGAGTTATTAGATCCAACAGTATTAGTCATAGTTGAGACAGATGCTTCAGATATAGGATTTGAAGGAATACTTAAGCAAAAAACCCATAACAGAGAAGCATTAGTTAGATATCACTCAGGGATATGGACTAACACTTAGAAGAATTACATCATGATAAAAAAGAAAGTTTTATCAATTGTCTTATGCATTCAGAAATTCCAAGAGGATTTATATTTTAAAAAAAAAATTTCAGAATTGATTGCAAACTAGCCAAAGAAGTTTTAGAAAAGGACATTGAAAATCTTGTTTTGAAACAAATTTTTGCTAGATGGCAAGCCATTTTGTCAGTATTTGATGTTGAAATAGAATTTCTGAAAGGCACAAAAAAAAGTTTTCCAGACTTTCTGACCCATGAATTCCTTACAGGAACACGATGTTAGACCGACCCAGAACCAAAGCATCCTATGCAAAATTAGTAACTTCAGTCCCCCTCAGTAACCAATATTCGGTATTGACTCCACCCAGAACCTTCCTCCCTCTCAGACCTCAGTACTCAGCCTTGGTCTCATCTTCCCAAACCTATTCCCAAGCAGCTTAGAAATGATCTCCTCCTAGCCCTAGCAATACTACAGAACAAACCAGGTTTAGCCCCTCCAGAACAACCATGTTTAATCCATATTACTGTAAGAAGTGCTCCCTTACAGTCAAACTACTGGAACAAGATGAAATAGGGGACAATCAAGTCTCAAAACTAATCAGGATCTTCCCTTCGGTTAATGGGAAGATTACCCAATACCACTTGCCCGAGGGACTCCAGAGTCCATTAAAAATCTAGGAGTATTATGAGTTTATCTTAGTAGATACAGATTCAGTAGAAGTAACCCACAAACCAGAACAAAACTCAGAGGCAGTCGCCTATTCGAAACTCAAAATCAAGAAGTTCATAACTAAGGAGGAATGGGGAAATCCATTCCAACCCAAGACCTTCTCTCAAAGATTTCAGCCCTCTCAATACAACTATTTTGACTACCAAGAAGCCTGGTACAAGGCCTTTTATCTCAAGCCCACAGATCATAGTTGGTTTCTCAGTTTCAGCCCAAAATTCGACAAAAAGATTCCCAGCTGGACCTATGATTGGTGGGTTTACTTTGGAATAACAATAGATATCCTTCTAGAACCAATATTATCAGCCTGGAATTATTTCCATAACCATATGAAGACAGCCTTTTATAGAAATAAACCCATCATGTTTACAGCTGAATTCAAGTCCCGTGGATTATGGGATGGGATTTTGCTGACAGTAGATCTCTTGACCAACAGTATCCACTCATATTAGAAAGACGATTCAGAATCAAATGGTGGAAGAACTTCCAACCCGGTGAGAGGTTATCACTAAGTAATATCAGCCGATGGCTAATTACTTATAATAGCCCCAGACAATTCCCAAAGACAGAAAAACTGACCACTTCTCCTTCTTCAAACAAAACTCCTAGCAAGAAAGACTTAAAGAAAAAATTATTAGAAGAATTGTTGCAACTAGGAGACTCTGATGAAGAAGAGGATATCAGTTCATCTCAGCCCAAGCCTGCAGGGCAACTATGCTTGCAAGACGCCCAAGATCTATATGAGGACTATGATATAATGTAGCCCATCATATGATAGACCCTACATCTTCACCCGCATGAAGCTCCAGTCCACGCATGTGGAAATCAAGCCCAGAGGCTCAAGCCCAGCAACTTCGGTAGTAGAGGATCAGAAGCTTCAGACCAACACTATTAATGTCACCCATGTGACTCCCACGTGACACTCCAGCTTCAGCTCCAGAAGAACACTTCCAAGGTCACCCATGTGACCCTCCAGCTTTATCAGGTCACCCATATGACTCCTCAGCCAATCAAGGTCACCCACATGACTATCCAGCTTTATCAGGTCACCCATGTGACTCCTTAGCCTTATCCCCCAGCTCAGCAGTCAGTCTCAGCAACAAGTAGCCAGAGAATGACACCTTAGCAATCTATAGCAACAACCACAATAGTTCACGCATGTGAAGCTATAGTAGTGACAGTTCACGCATGTGAAGCTACAGCAGTGACAATCAATCAGAATACAACAACTCACATATGAGGGACTTTTCTGGTATTAGAGCACTGTTACGGAAGTAACTCAAGAGCAGTCGCACATGTGTTGCAGTGCTCAAAGGATGGCATAACTAGCTGTCCTAAATCCGGATGTCCTACCCCAAACCCAAAACCAATTTTGGATTCCAACTCAGTTGAAGTCCATAGAAGCCAATCATCTGGATTTCAACCCATTTGAAGTCTGCAGAAGCCAGCTGTCCCCAAGGACAGATATGATCAAAAGTCAATAGCCAACTGTCCCCAAGGATAGATCCCTTTCTGGATTTCAAATAAAATGAAGTCCGCACAAGCCAGCCATCCAGCCAGCTATCCCCAAGGATAGACAAGATTAGATGCCAGCTGTCCCCAAGGATAGACAAGATCGAAAGCCAGCCAGCCTTTTCTCGGACTCCAAACCGAGTGAAGTCTGCATTGATTACTTCCGGATTCAAACCAAAGTGAAGTCCACATACCTTAAACCAGCTGAAGTCCATCCTAGTATATAAAAGGATAGCCCTCAACCTGTGAGAGGCATCCGCCATCCGCCACCAACCAACACCAAAACCCAAGCCTCCATTCATCATCCTAATACCTCATCCACTACATGCCTCATCCGCTACCTAAAAGCTTCCACCCAAACTCCACTCAACCTCCACTAAAGCCCTCCACTAAACCATGGCCAACCATTAGCCTCCACACCACCTTCCACTCATTCTCCATTAAAACTTCCACTAAACCATAACCATCTATAAAACTCCGAGCCATGACCCTTGCCTCTTTGGATCCTCCAACACCTTGACCCTCACATAACGATGAAATCATCTTTCCTTATCCACCATAGCCCTTCTTCTGTAACCATCACCTTTCCTCCTTTCATCACTTAACCATCTGCAGATTCCTGCCATTCACAGTCCTTTCAGACTAGATTAGCCATTCAGATCCCGGCTATGGTGGATAAGAAAAGATGATTTCATGGTTATGTGAGAGTCAAGGTGTTGGAGGATAAAAAGAGGCAAGGGTCATGGCTTGGAGTTTTATAGATGGTTATGGTTTAGTGGAAGTTTTAATGGAGAATGAGTGGAAGGTGGTGTGAAGGCTAATGGTTGGCCATGGTTTAGTGGAGGGCTTTAGTGGAGGTTGAGTGGAGTTTGGGTGGAACCGGAAGTTTTAATGAAGAATGAGTGGAAGATGGTGTGGAGGCTAATGGTTGGCCATGGTTTAGTGGAGGGCTTTAGTGGAGGTTGAGTGGAGTTTGGGTGGAAGCTTTTAGGTAGTGGATGAGGCATGTAGTGGATGAGGTGGTAGTGGATGAGGCATGTAGTGGATGAGGTATTAGGATGATGAATGGACGCTTGGGTTTTGGTGTTGGCTGGTGGCAGATGGCGGATGCCTCTCATAGGTTGAGGGCTATCCTTTTATAGACTGGGATGGACTTCAGCTGGTTTAAGGTCTGCGGACTTCACTTTGGTTTGAATCCGAAAGTAATCAATGCGGACTTCACTTGGTTTGGAGTCCGAGAAAAGGCTGGCTGGCTTTCGGTCTTATCTGTCCTTGGGGACAGCTGGCATCTAATCTTGTCTATCCTTGGGGATAGCTGGCTTGATGGCTGGCTTGTGTGGACTTTATTTTATGTGAAATCCGGAAAGGGATCTGTCCTTGGGGACAGCTGGCTTTTGTGGACTTCAAATGGGTTGAAATCCGGATGACTAGCTTCTGCGGACTTCAACTGAGTTGGAATCCAAAATTGGTTTTGGGTTTGGGGCAGGACATCTGGATTTAGGACAGCTGGTTATGCCATCCTTTGAGCACTGCAGCACATGTGCGGCTGCTCTTGAGTTACTTTTCGTAACAGTGCTCTAATACCAGAAAAGTCCCTCATATGTGAGTTGTTGTATTTTGATTAGTTGTCGCTGCTGTAGCTTCACATGCGTGAACTGTCACTGCTGTAGCTTCACATGCATGAACTGTTGTGGCTGCTGTTGTAGATTGCTGAGGTGTCATTCTCTAGCTACTTGTTACTGAGGCTGACTGCTGAGCTGGAGGTAAGGCTGAGGAGTCACATGGGTGACCTGATAAAGCTGGAGAGTCACGTGGGTGACCTTGATTGGCTGAGGAGTCCCATGGGTGACCTGATAAAGCTAGAGGGTCACATGGGTGACCTTGGTAGTGTTCTTCTGGAGCTGAAGCTAGAGTGTCACGTGGGAATCACATGGGTGACATTAATAGTGTTGGTCTGAAGCTTCTAGTCCTCTGCTACTGAAGTTGCAGGGCTTGAGCCTCTAGGCTTGATTTCCACATGCATGGACTGGAGCCAAGCTTGGGCTTGAAGCTGTTGCTGGAGTTTGAGGTTGTTTTGTATGAATGGTGTTGGGCTGAAGATGGGCTGTTTGGTTATTATTATGGGTTTTGAGATGGTGAGGTTGGAGCCAAATACTGAGACGTCTTGGGGGAGAATTTTGGTTTGTCTAGTCTGGGTTCTTTGGGCCAAGAATGCTGGATTTTCAAAATTTTTTTTCAAATTCTTTTGTAAGAGCTATCCGATAAAACGAACTCTTTTCTATGTTAGAGTGCTCTTTAAGGTTTTTAAAAAACCTAAACCTAACTTTTTCCCCTGAGATTTGGGTGGTTATACTATTTTTGTCAATTTTGATCTTATGGAATAGTGATAAAAATGGCATTCCTACTATAGTTGTCTGGACATTTCTGATGACAAGAAGGTTGTCTTAAACCATAAATCTCCGTGATAGATGTCGACATCTGGGTATTTATACTCTATCTGGAGGTTTTCATTGCTTGCTGGATGTAGCCTCTAAGTGGCTTCTTCTCCATAATTTTTAGGAAAAATTCTTTCTGGGATACAGTTTATGTCTGATCCTGAGTCAACTAGGGCACAGATCGTCTGAACTTCTTCTATGATCTTAAGGGTGATCCTGATATACCATCTCAGTGGTTTGATTGAAATTTCATTTATGTAGTCATTTTCTTCTGTTGTTTGAATTATTTTTTTTCCCTTGTCTGGTCCTTCTGATTTTTTTATTTGTAATTGGAGTGTCCTGATGTCTTGTTTTATTTGTTCAATTTCTTTGCTGAGTCGATAGATTGGATCCATTTTTAATTTTTCTTTTTGCTCCTTTTCCTTAATGATCTCTGGAAGACTGAGAATCTTGCTTTTCTTAGGGCTGGGTTGGAATTCTTCTTTGAGTTAATCCTGGGTCATCAATTTTTTCTACTAGATCAAAGAGGAAATCTTTGTTTCTAATCATGTTGATTTTGAGTTTTTCTGTACATCTGCATAGATTAACTCCTTCTGACTTGGATGAGGATGATCCCTCAATTTCTAAAGAACTATTTTCATTTTCTTCAATTAGTTGGATTTGGTTTTCTGAGTTATTATCTTCTTCTTCCGAAGAATAATTGGATTCACTATCCAAAATCATAATTCTCATTATTTTCTTCTTCTGTTTATCCGGGATGTCTAGTTCCTGAATCTGGGATATTCCGTAATTTTTCTTGTAGTGTCCTTTTTCCCACAACTAAAGCATACTGGAACATTTTCTTGCTTTGGCCTGGATTCTCTTTTTTCTTTTTCCCATATGGGAGGCTTCCTAGGTTTCTGTCTCTTTGGTTTCCTTTTTTCCATCTTGGAAATTTATTTTGTTTGTTAAACTGGGATCTGTAGGTTTTAGGATATATCGTTTTTCTACTGGTCTTCTATTTTCTTTTTGAAGGTGGGGTTAGGATTTCATAACCATACTGTTTATAGAATCCTCCTAGTTCTTTCCTTGTAGTATCGTCATCCTTCTTCAGTTTAGACTGGAGCTCCGTCTCTGTAAACATCCTTTCCTTACCAGACAGAGGCAAGGGTGATGATTCATTGGTGGAGGCTTTAGTGGAGGGTGAGTGGAGTTTGAGTGGTGGAGGTCATGGCTTAGTGGAAGTTTTAGTGGAGAATGAGTGGAAGACGGTGTGAAGGCTAATGGTTGGCCATGGTTTAGTGGAGGGCTTTAGTGATATTTGAGTGGAGGTTAGTGGAGGCTTTAGGTAGTGGATGAGGCATTAGGATGATGAATGGAGGCTTGGGTTTTGGTGTTGGCTAGTGGCGGATGCCTCTTACAGGCTGAGAGCTATCCGTTTTATAGAAGTGTCTGGCGGACTAGAGAGCTGATGAAGTCCAGAGAAATTATTGCGGACTTCACATGGTTTGGAATCTGGAGGGGAGTCTGGAGAAGAATCTGTCCTTGGGGACAGCTGGCTTTAATCTTGTCTGTCCTTGGAGACAGCTGGCTTCAATTATTTCTGTCCTTGGGGACAGCTAGCTGGCTGGCTTTGATAAAGTCAGTCCGTGGGGACAGCTGGTCTTTAATCATTGTTTCCTTAGGGACAGCTGGCTTCTGCGGACTTCAAATGAGTTGGAATCCAAAATTGGTTCTGGGTTTGGGGCAGGACATCTGGATTTAGGACAGCTGGCTTTGCCATCCTTTGAGCATTGCAACACATGTGCGGCTGCTCTTGAGTTACTTCCCGTAATAGTGCTCTTCATCCTCAAACACCATGACCCTCATGTAACCATGGAATCTTCTTTCCTTACCAGACTAGATCCACCCAGATCTTTCAGATTAGATTAGCCATTCAGATCCCAGGCCTATAGAAATGGTATTAGAGCCATGTTTGGCTAATTTCTTGCCCCAAGAACAACCTTGTTCATCCAAGTCCATTGTCTGAGCCGACTCCAGCTACCTTGTAAAGGCCAACTTGGGTCAACTCTTTGTAAACTTCAGTTGTAAGTTCCTTCAGAAATCCAGTTCCAGTTTCTGTGCATATTTAAAATAGCAGCTTTATTTTAAGTCGCTTTTATCAGTTTTATTTATGTGTAAAAATTTTCTTTTCCGAGGGGGAAGAGTGTGAGTAGTTTGCTTTTGCTTTTTAAGTATGAGAGAGTATGCTTTTGCTTTTGCTTTTTAAAGTGCTTTTAAATATTCATTAGCTTTTTTCCTTAACCCATAAGCATCATGCCTCCTGAGCGGATATGTGCAAACATATCTATGACCCAAGGGAATAATGAGCCAAGGCCGGACGTGATCCTAAAGGTCTAAGAAAATGACTTTTACTATTTTCAGAGCAAATAGATTTTATTCATAGTCTAAGTTACTTTTCTTCTTTTGCAAGCATAGCAGTTGCTTTTTGCAGCAGTATTTCCCTTTTGCTGTTTACCTTTTAATTTTTGCATAAACACCATTCCTTCACATGAAGGACAGTAAGACAGAAGCTTATTAGTCAAATGTTAGCACCAGTTTTAGTATTACCCTCTGAGTAAAGGGACAAGGGTGTTAGGAGACATAGTCTCTTAACTTTTAAACATGTTAGGTAGAAGAACATTAGTTAAGCGAGCCTCTTAATTATCCACCAGGTTCTTAGGAGATGATGGTAAACGTTAGACCGTTGGTAAGCGTAAGGCCGTTGGTAAGCGTAAGGCTGGCAGTGAGGATTGTAAGACCAGCAATGTTCCCGGCAGTGTTCCCGGCTGTTAACCCATCATCAACCCTTAGAAAGCAATGGAACAAATAATTAAGAGATTAACTATGGTTCGGAAACTTAATTTGTTAAAAAGTTAGAAAACTATGAATCCTGACACCCAAACCCAAACCAAAAAGAAGCCATAAATATGCTAAGACAAATTGTGAAAAATGAACTTTTCAATCAATTAAAAAACAAACACATGGTCTCAAAAGAATATGAAATAGACAAAGAAAAGATTAGAAAAGATTTTCTGTCAGAACAAAACAAAGAAAAAAGAAATTGGCTTTGGGAAGCTACAAATGCAGAAGAAAGAGAAACTCTAAAAGAAGAATATTATAGTTGCATAAGCGAACTAAGATTCAAAATCCCTTACTTTGCATGGCTCAAGGGGGCATGCAAAAATAAGGAAATCAAAGATAAATACTTAGCCTGGCTTAAAGATAAAGAAATTAAAGATCAACATCGTTTCAAGACAATAAGAGTAATTGAGAAAAACACGGAAAAAGAAATTAATTCAGAGCATATTTCTCTTAGGAAAAGACAGAAAAATCATAAGGATCAGACCCTGAAACATCCCCAACCAAAAAATAAACAATCAAACCAAGAAATGACTAGTAGTAATGCTAGAAAAAAATTCACCCAATCGAAACAGAAACTCTATGTCAACCAATAATAATCAAACCAGAAAGAAAACCTAGAGCAAAGCCAGCTTACAAGCCCAAAAGAGAAAATGAACAAATAAGACAAGAAATCAAAAGGGTAAAATCAGAAATACAAAATCTGAAAAAAATTAGATAAAGAAAAAGAAATATCCCTAGAAAAAGAACTAGTAGAAAATAAACAAGATGATCATCCAGAAGAAACTATGATAATCCAAAGGCAGAAATGGCATGTTAAGATTAATCTGGTAATCGAGAACGAAATTAGAGAAACCTATGCCTTAGTAGACTCGGGAGCAGACATGAACTGCATTCAAGAGGGATTATTTTCAGAAAATACTATGAAGAAACCATAGAAAAGCTCTATACAGCCAACAGTAAAAGCCTTCAAGTAAAATACAAGATTCCAGAGGTACATGTCTGTCAAGGCAACATCTGCTTTAAAACAACTTTTATCGTAGTCAAAGATATCAAACAGTCATTCTAGGTACACCGTTTCTAACGCTCCTCTACAAGATGGAAATTAATAAAGAAGGCATAACCACCTATGTCCTAGGGAGCCCAGTCACCTTCAGGTTCGTAAGCCCTATCGAACTCAAAAGGATTAATTAACTAGAAGAATCCAACATCCAAAAGATACAATCCTTGAAGGATAGAAAACACCAACTTAAAAGAAGAAATAAAGATAAATATAATAGAAGAACAACTACAGCTAGAATCATGGAAAATTAGAATAAAAGATATCCAAGAAAAATTAGAAAAAGAATTGTACAGTCAAGACCGTACAGCCTTCTGGAATAGGAAGAAGCACCAGGTTAGTTTACCCTATATTAAAGACTTCAAAGAAACTAATATCCTGACAAAGGCCAGACCAATTCAGATAAACCTAGAACTATTAGAATATTGTAAAAAGGAGATAATAGATCTCTCAGACAAAAGACTTATCAGACCAAGCAAGCCTCCATGGTCATGTTCAGCCTTTTATGTTCAGAAAGCTTTAGAATTAGAGAGAGGAACACCCAGACTGGTCATAAATTATAAACCTTTGAATAAGGTTTTAGAATGGATTAGGTATCCCATACCTAATAAAAAAGACTTGTTATCCAGACTATACAAAGCAAAAATATTTTCTAAATTTGACATGAAGTCAGGATTTTGGCAGATTCAGATTACTGAGGAAGATAGATACAAAACAGCCTTTACAGTACCCTTCAGACATTATAAATGGAATGTAATGCCCTTTGGATTAAAAAATGCTCCAAGTGAATTTCAGAACAAGATGAATGAAATCTTTAATCAGTTTACTCAATTTACAATAGTTTATATAGATGATGTCCTTATCTTCTCGGATGACCTAGATCAGCATGTTAAGCACATTAGGCTCTTCCATAACCTAACAAAGCAAAATGGATTAGTGGTCTCAGCACCTAAAATAAAAATTTTCCAAACCAAGATCAGATTTCTAGGACACTATGTCTATCAAGGAATCATTAAACCTTTAGAAAGGTTAGTAGAGTTTGCAAATAAATTCCCAGACGAGATCAAAGAAAAAACTCAATTACAAAGATTTTTAGGATGCCTCAATTATATGAAGACTTTGTCCCAAATATCAGAATCATTCTAGAACCCTTATACTCCAAGCTTAGAAAAAAGAAGAAAGGATGGACCGAAGAACATACTCAAATAGTCAAAAAGGTAAAAACTCTAGTTAAAAGTCTTCCCTGCCTAGAGTTATTAGATCCAACAGCAGTAGTTATAGTTGAAACATATGCTTCAGATAGAGGATTTGGAGGAATACTTAAGCAAAAAACACAAAACAGAGAGGCATTAGTTAGATATCACTCAGGAATATGGACTAATGCTCAAAAGAATTACGGCATGGTAAAAAAGGAGGTTTTATCAATTGTCTTATGTATTCAAAAATTTCAAGAGGATTTGTATTTTAAATTTTTTTTTCTCAGAATTGATTGCAAACCAGCCAAAGAAGTTTTAGAAAAGGACATTGAAAATCTTGTTTCAAAACAAATTTTTGCTAGATGGCAAGCTATTCTGTCAGTATTTGATTTTGAAATAGAATTTCTAAAAGGCACAGAAAACAGTTTGCCAGATTTTCTGACCCATGAATTCCTTACAGGAACACGATGTCATACCGACCCAAAACCAAAGCATCCTATGCAAAATCAGTAACTTCAGTCCCCCTCAGTAATCAATATTCGGTATTGACTCCACCCAAAACCTTCCTTCCTCTCAGACCTCAATACTCAGCCTTGGTCTCACCTTTCCAAACCTATTCCCAAGCAGCTCAGAAACGGTCTCCTCCTAGTCCTAGCAATACTACAGAACAAACCAGGTCTAGCCCCTCCAGAACACCCATTTTCAATCCATATTACTGTAAGAAGTGCTCCCTTATAGTTAAATTTCTGGAACAAGATGAAATAGGGGACAATCAAGTCCCAAAACTAACCAGGATCTTCCCTTTGGTTAATGGGAAGATTACCAGTACCACTTGCCCAAAGGACTCCAGAGTCCATTAAAAACCCAGGAGTATTACGAGTTTATCCTAGTCGATACAGATTCAGCAGAAGTAACCCACACATCAGAACAAAACTCAGAGGCAGTCTCCTATTCAAAACTCAAAATCAAGAAGTTCATAACTAAGGAAGAATGGGGAAATCCATTCTAACCTAGGACCTTCTCTCAAAGATTTCAGCCCTCTCAATACAACTATTTTGACTACCAAGAAGCCTGGTACAAGGCCTTTTACCTCAAGCCCACAGATCATAGTCGGTTTCTCAATTTCAGCCCAAAATTTGATTAAAGAATTCCAAGCTAGACCCACGATTGGTGGATTTACTTTGGAATAACAATAGAAATCCTTCCAGAACCAATATTATCAGCCTGGAATTATTTCCATAACCATCTGAAGACAACCTTTTATGGAAATAAACCCATCATGTTTGCAGCCGAATTCCAAGTCCCATGGATTTTGGGATGGGATTTTGCTGTCAGTAGATCTCTTGACCAGCAGTATCCACTCATATTAGAAAGATGATTCAGAATCAAATGGTGAAAAAACTTCCAACCCGGTGAAAGGTTATCACCAAGTAACATCAACCGAGGGCTAATTACTTATGATAGACCCAGACAATTCCCAAAGACAGAAAAAACTACCGCTTCTCCTTCTTTGAACAAAACTCCTAGCAAGAAAGACTTAAAGAAAAAATTATTAGAAGAATTGTCGCAACTAGGAGACTCTGATGAAGAAGAAGACATCAGTTCATCTTAGCCCAAGCCTGCAGGGCAACTATGCTTACAAGATGCCCAAGACCCATATGAGGTCTATGATATAATGTAGCATATCATATGGCAGATCAAAGTCCAACAACAGCCTCAGCACTATTCTTATCAACACTATTATCACATGTCATGCACGTGACCCTTCAACACCAATAGAAGAATAGTACTATTGGCACACATGTAACACATGTGACCCCAGCCTCAGCAGCACTATTGCTGCACATGTCACGCATGTGACCCTAACCTCATCAGCACTATTGTCATGAATGTGAACCCCCGGCTACCACCAAAGCCACCCATGTGACTCTTTGACCCTACCATGGAGCTTTTTCAAGTCACCCATGTGACTCTTCGGCCCTACCATGAAGCTTTTTCAAGCCACCCTTGTGACTCTTCACTCTCCAAGTTTCTTCAAATCACCCATGTGACTCTTCGGCCCTACCATGGCATGTCCTCAGACTTATCCTCCAGCTCGAGAGCTACAACCAACCGGATGTTGACACTTTAGCAATTGCAACATTTAACAATGGCAGCTATATCTCAGCCAGCCACAGCAGTTCACACATATGAAGCTACAGCAGTAACAACAAATCAGAACACAACAACTCACATATAAGGGAATTTTTTGGTATTAGAGCACTGTTACGGGAAGTAACTCAAGAGCAGCCACACTTGTGCTGCAGTGCTCAAAGGATGGCAAAGCCAGCTGTCCTAAATCCAGATGTCCTGCCCCAAACCCATAACCAATTTTGGATTCCAACTCATTTGAAGTCCGTAGAAGCCAGCTGTCCCCAAGGACAGACATGATTAAAGACCAGCTGTCCCCATGGATAGACTTTATCAAAGCTAGCCAGCTAGCTATCCCCAAGGACAGAAATAATTGAAGCCAGCTGTCTCCAAGGACAGACAAGATTAAAGCCAGCTGTCCCCAAGGACAGATTCTTCTCCAGACTCCCCTCCGAACTCCAAACCATGTGAAGTCCGCAATAATTTCTCTGGACTTCATCAGCTCTCTAGTCCGCCAGACACTTGTATAAAACGGATAGCCCTCAGCTTGTGAGAGGCATCCGCCACCAGCCAACACCAAAACCCAAGCCTCCATTCATCATCCTAATGCCTCATCCACTACCTAAAGCCTCCACTAACCTTCACTCAAATATCACTAAAGCCCTCCACTAAACCATGGCCAACCATTAGCCTCCACACAGTCTCGCCTCCACTAACCTCCACTCAAATATCACTAAAGCCCTCCACTAAACCATGGCCAATCATTAGCCTCCACACCGTCTTCCACTCATTTTCCACTAAAACTTCCACTATGCCATGACCTCCACCACTCAAACTCCACTCACCCTCCATTAAAACCTCCACCAATGAATCACCACCCTTGCCTCTCTTCATCCTCCAACACCATGACCCTCATGTAACCATGGAATCTTCTTTCCTTACCAGACTAGATCCACCCAGATATTTCAGATTAGATTAGCCATTCAGATCCCATGCCTATAGACAATAGTATTGTTCTTGGTGTTTGGAGGGTAATGTGCATGACATATGATAATAGTGCTAATAAAAATAGTGCTGGTAAGGCTGGAATCTCTGGGCTGTGCATGGACTGGAGCTAAGCTTGGACTTGAGGCTGTTGCTGAATAGTATTGGGCTCAGAATATTTTTAGATAAAGGTTGGTCTATTTCAAAGGAGTCTAGTGGGCTGGAGTTTGGAGTTTCCACACTGGTGGAGATGAATTTTGTGCTGAATGCTGGATTTTTTGAAATTCTTTTTTCAAAATTCTTTTGTAAAAGTCATTTGATAAGGTAGGCTCCTTTTTCTGTGTTAGAGGGTTTACCAAGTTTTATAGAAACCTAAAGTTAACTTATTTTTCTGAAATTTGGGCAATTATATTTTAAATATGCACAGAAACTGGTACTGATTTTTTGAAGGAACTTACAACTAAAGTTTACAAAGAGTTGGCCCAAGTTGGCCTTTACAAGGTAGCCGGAGTCGGCTCAGACAACGGACTTGGATGAACAAGGTTGTTCTTGGGGCAAGAAATTATCCAAACATGGCTCTGATACCATTTGTATAGGCCTAGAATCTGAATGGCTAATCTAGTCTGAAAGATATGGGTGGATCTAGTCTGGCAAGGAAAGAAGATTCCATGGTTACGTGAGGGTCATGGTGTTGGAGGATGAAGAGAGGCAAGGGTGGTGATTCATTGGTGGAGGATTTAGTGGAGGGTGAGTGGAGTTTGAGTGGTGGAGGTCATGGTTTAGTGGAAGTTTTAGTGGAGAATGAGTGGAAGACGGTGTGGAGGCTAATGGTTGGCCATGGTTTAGTGGAGGGCTTTAGTGATATTTGAGTGGAGGTTAGTGGAGGCGAGACTGTGTGGAGGCTAATGGTTGGCCATGGTTTAGTGGAGGGCTTTAGTGATATTTGAGTGGAGGTTAGTGGAGGCTTTATGTAGTGGATGAGGCTTTAGGATGATGAATGGAGGCTTGGGTTTTGGTGTTGGCTGGTGGTGGATGCCTCTCACAGGCTGAGGGCTATCCGTTTTATAGAAGTGTCTGGCGGACTAGAGAGCTGATGAAGTCCAGAGAAATTATTGCAGACTTCACATGGTTTGGAGTCCGAAGGAGAGTCTGGAGAAGAATTTGTCCTTGGGGACAGCTGGCTTTAATCTTGTCTGTCCTTGGAGATAGCTGGCTTCAATTATTTCTGTCCTTGGGGACAGCTAGCTGGCTGGCGATGATAAAGTCTTTCCATGGGGACAGCTGGTCTTTAATCATGTCTGTCCTTGGGGACAGCTTGCTTATGTAGACTTCAAATGAGTTGGAATCCAAAATTGGTTCTGGGTTTGGGGCAGGACATCTGAATTTAGGATAGCTGGCTTTGCCATCCTTTGAGCACTGCAGCACATGTGCGGTTGCTCTTGAGTTACTTCCCGTAATAGTGCTCTAATACTAGAAAAGTCCCTCATATGTGAGTTGTTGTGTTCTGATTGGTTGTTACTGCTGTAGCTTCATATGTGTGAAATGTTGTGGTTGGCTGAGATATAGCTGCCATTGTTAATTGTTGCAATTGCTGAAGTGTCAACATCCGGTTGGTTGTAGCTGTTGAGCTGGAGGATAAGTCTAAGGAGCGTGCCATGGTAGGACCGAAGAGTCACATGGGTGACTTGAAAAGCTTCATGGTAGGGCCGAAGAGTCACATGGATGACTAGAAAAAGCTCCATTGTAGGGAAGAAGAGTCACATGGATGGCTTTGGCGGTAGCCAGGGGTTCACATTCATGACAGTAGTGCTGATAAGGTTAGGGTCACATGCGTGACATGTGCGGCAATAGTGTTGTTGAGGCTGGGGTCACATGTGTGACATGTGTGCCAATAGTACTGTTCTTCTGTTGGTGTTAGAGGGTCACATGCATGACATGTGATAATAGTGCTGATAAGAATAGTGCTGAGGCTGTTGTTGAACTTTGATCTGCCATATGATATGCTACATTATATCATAGTCCTCATATGGGTCTTGGGCATCTTGTAAGCATAGTTGCCCTGCAGGCTTGGGCTGAGATGAACTGATGTCTTCTTATTCATCAGAGTCTCCTAGTTGCGACAATTCTTCTAATAATTTTTTCTTTAAGTCTTTCTTTCTAGGAGTTTTGTTCGAAGAAGGAGAAGCGGTAGTTTTTTCTGTCTTTGGGAATTGTCTGGGTCTATCATAAGTAATTAGCCATCGGTTGATGTTACTTGGTGATAACCTTTCACCGGGTTGGAAGTTTTTTCACCATTTGATTCTGAATCATCTTTCTAATATGAGTGGATACTGCTGGTCTAGAGATCTACTAACAACAAAATCCCATCCCAAAATCCACAGGACTTGGAATTCGGCTGCAAACATGATGGGTTTATTTCCATAAAAGGCTATCTTCATATGGTTATGTAAATAATTCTAGGCTGATAAAATTGGTTCTGGAAGGATTTCTATTGTTATTCCAAAGTAAACCCACCAATCGTGGGTCCAGCTTGGAATTCTTTTATCAAAATTTGGGCTGAAATTGAGAAACCAACTGTGATATGTGGGCTTGAGGTAAAAGGCCTTGTATCGGCTTCTTGGTAGTTAAAATAGTTGTATTAAGAGGGCTGAAATCTTTGAGAGAGGGTCCTGGGTTGGAATGGATTTCCCCATTCTTCCTTAGTTATGAACTTCTTGATTTTGAGTTTTGAATAGGTGACTGCCTTTGAGTTTTGTTCTGATGTGTGGGTTACTTCTGCTGAATCTGTATCGACTAGGATAAACTTGTAATACTCCTGGGTTTTTAATGAACTCTAGAGTCCTTCGGGCAAGTGGTACTGGGTAATCTTCCCATAACCGAAGGGAAGATCCTGGTTAGTTTTGGGACTTGATTGTCCCTTATTTAATCTTGTTCCAGAAGTTTGACGGTAAGGGAGCACTTCTTACAGTAATATGGATTGAACATGGGTGTTTTGGAGGGGCTAGACCTGGTTTGTTCTGTAGTATTACTAGGACTAGGAGGAGACCATTTTTGAGCTGCTTGGGAATAGGTTTGGAAAGATGAGACCAAGGCTGAGTATTGAGGTCTGAGAGGAAGGAAGGTTTTGGGTGGAGTCAATATCGAATATTGATTACTGAGGGGGACTGAAGTTACTGATTTTGCATAGGATGCTTTGGTTCTGGGTCGGTCTGACATCGTGTTCCTGTAAGGAATTCACGGGTCAAAAAATCTGGCAAATTATTTTCTGTGCCTTTTAGAAATTCTATTTCAAAATCAAATACTGACAGAATGGCTTGCCATCTAGCAAAAATTTTTTTGAAACAAGATTTTCAATGTCCTTTTCTAAAACTTCTTTGGCTGGTTTGAAATCAATTCTGAGAAAAAATTTTTAAAATACAAATCCTCTTGGAATTTTTGAATACATAAGACAATTGATAAAACCTCCTTTTTTACCATGCTGTAATTCTTCTGAGCATTAGTCCATATTCCTGAATGATATCTAACTAATGCCTCTCTGTTTTGGGTTTTTTGCTTAAGTATTCCTCCAAATCCTCTATCTGAAGCATCTGTTTCAACTATAACTACTGCTGTTGGATCTAATAACTCTAGGCAGGGAAGACTTTTAACTAGAGTTTTTACCTTTTGGACTATTTGAGTATGTTCTTCGGTCCATCCATTATTCTTTTTTCTAAGCTAGGCGTATAAGGGTTCTAGAATGATTCTGATATTTGGGACAAAGTCTACCATATAATTGAGGCATCCTAAAAATTTTTGTAATTGGGTTTTTTCTTTGATCTCATCTGGGAATTTATTTGCAAACTCTACTGACCTTTCTAAAGGTTTAATGATTCCTTGATAGACATAGTGTCCTAGAAATCTGATCTTGGTTTGGAAAATTTTTATTTTAGGTGCTGAGACCACTAATCCATTTTGCTTTGTTAGGTTATGGAAGAGCCTAATGTGCTTAACATGCTGATCTAGGTCATCTGAGAAGATAAGGACATCATCTATATAAACTATTGTAAATTGAGTAAACTGATTAAAGATTTCATTCATCATGTTCTGAAATTCACTTGGAGCATTTTTTAATCCAAAGGGCATTACATTCCATTCATAATGTCCGAAGGGTACTGTGAAGGTTGTTTTGTATCTATCTTCCTCAGTAATCTGAATCTGCCAAAATCCTGTCTTCATGTCAAATTTAGAAAATATTTTTGCTTTGTATAGTCTGGATAACAAGTCTTTTTTATTAGGTATGAGATACCTAATCCATTCTAAAACCTTATTCAAAGGATTATAATTTATGACCAGTCTGGGTGTTCCTCTCTCTAATTCTGAAGCTTTCTGGACATAAAAGGCTGAACATGACTATGGAGACTTGCTTGGTCTGATAAGTCTTTTGTTTAAGAGATCCGCTATCTCCTTTTTACAATATTCTAATAGTTCTAGGTTCATCTGAATTGGTATGGCTTTTGTCGGGATATTAGTTTCTTTGAAGTCTTTAATATAGGGTAAACTAACCTGGTGCTTCTTCCTATTCCAGAAGGCTGTAAGGTCTTGACTGCACAATTCTTTTTCTAATTTTTCTTGGATATCTTTTATTCTAGTTTTCCATGATTCTAGCTGTAGTTGTTCTTCTATTCTATTTATCTTTATTTCTTCTTTAAGTTGTTGTTTTCTATCCTTCAAGGACTGTATCTTTTGGATGCTAGATTCTTCTAGTTGATTAATCCTTTTGAGTTCGACAGGGCTTACGAACTTGAAGGTGACTGGGCTCCCTAGGACATAGGTAATTATGCCTTCTTTATTAATCTCCATCTTGTAGAGGAACGTTAGAAATGGTGTACCTAGAATGACTATTTGGATATCTTTGATTACGATGAAAGTTGTTTTAAAGAAGATGTTGTCTTGACAGACATATACCTCTGAATCTTGTATTTTACTTTTGAAGGCTTTTACTGTTAGCTGTATAGAGCTTTTCTTTGGTTTCTTCGTAGTATTTTCTGGAAAATAATCCCTCTGGAATGCAGTTCATGTCTGCTCCCGACTCTACTAAGGCATAGGTTTCTCTAATTTCGTTCTCGATTACCAGATTAATCTTAACGTGCCATTTCTGCCTTTGGATTATCATAGTTTCTTCTGGATGATCATCTTGTTTATTTTTGCTAGTTCTTTTTTTAGGGATATTTCTTTTTCTTTATCTAATTTTTTCAGATTTTGTATTTCTGATTTTACCCTTTTGATTTCTTGTCTTATTTGTTCATTTTCTCTTTTGGGCTTGTAAGCTGGCTTTGCTCTAGGTTTTCCTTCTGGTTTGATTATTATTGGTTGACGTAGAGTTTCTATTTCGATTGGGTGAATTGTTTTTCTAGCGTTACTACTAGTCATTTCTTGGTTTGATTGTTTATTTTCTGGCTGGAGATGTTTCAGGGTCTGATCATTATGATTTTTCTATCTTTTCCTAAGAGAAATATGCTCTGAATTAATTTCTTTTTCCATGTTTTTCTCAATTATTCTTATTGTCTTGAAATGATGTTGATCTTTAATTTCTTTATCTTTAAGCCAGGCTAAGTATTTATCATTGATTTCCTTGTTTTTGCATGCCCCCTTAAGCCATGCAAAGTAAGGGATTTGAATCTTAGTTCGCTTATACAACTATAATATTCTTCTTTTAGAGTTTATCTTTCTTCTGCATTTGTAGCTTCCCAAAGCCAATTTCTTTTTTCTCTGTTTTGTTCTGACAGAAAATCTTTTCTAATCTTTTCTTTGTCTATTTCATATTCTTTTGAGACCATGTGTTTGTTTTTTAATTGATTGAAAAGTTCATTTTCATAATTTGTCTTAGCATGTTTATGGCTTCTTTTTGGTTTGGGTTCGGGTGTCAGGATTCATAGTTTTCTAACTTTTTAACAAATTAAGTTTGCGAACCTTAGTTAATCTCTTAATTATTTGTTCCATTACTTTCTAAGGGTTAATGATAGGTTAACATCTAGGAACACTGCTGGTCTTACAATCCTCACTGCCAGCCTTACGCTTACCAACGGCCTTACGCTTACCAACGGTCTAACGTTTGCTATCATCTCCTAAGAACCTGGTGGATAATTAAGAGGCCCGCTTAACTAATGTTCTTCTACCTAACGTGTTTAAAAGTTAAGAGACTATGTCTCCTAACACCCTTGTCCCTTTACTCATACGGTAATACTAAAACTGGTGCTAGCATTTGACTAATAAGCTTCTGTCTTATTGTCCTTCATGTGAAGGAATGGTGTTTGTGCAAAAATTAAAAGGTGTTTAGCAAAAGGGAAATGCTGCTGCAAAAAGAAACTGCTATGCTTGCAAAAGAAGAAAAGTAACTTAGACTGTGAATAAAATCTATTTGCTCAGAAAATAGTAAAATCCATTTTCTTAGCCCTTTAGGATCACGTCCGGCCTTGGCTCATTATTCTCTTTGGTCATAGATATGTTTGTACATATCCGCTCAGGAGG
Organism: Calamus simplicifolius; assembly: GCA_900491605.1. Classification (NCBI taxonomy): domain Eukaryota; kingdom Viridiplantae; phylum Streptophyta; class Magnoliopsida; order Arecales; family Arecaceae; genus Calamus; species Calamus simplicifolius. The sequence goes on along the minus strand of UESW01005087.1, from coordinate 336,626 downwards.
CGTGATGCTTATGGGTTAAGGAAAAAGCTGATGAATATTTAAAAGCACTTTAAAAAGCACACTCTCTCATACTTAAAAAGCAAAACCATACTACTCACTCTTCTCCTCCGGAAAAGAAAATTTTTGCACATAAACAAAACTGATAAAAGCGACTTAAAATAAAGCTGATATTTTAAATATGCACAGAAACTGGTACTGGATTTCTGAAGGAACTTACAACTGAAGTTTACAAAGAGTTGGCCCATGTTGGACTTTACAAGGTAGCCGGAGTCGGCTCAGACAACAGACTTGGATGAACAAGGTTGGTAAGGAAAGAAGATTCCATGGTTACGTGAGGGTCATGGTGTTGGAGGATGAAGAGAGGCAAGGGTGGTGATTCATTGGTGGAGGCTTTTGTGGAGGGTGAGTGGAGTTTGAGTGGTGGAGGTCATGGCTTAGTGGAAGTTTTAGTGGAAAATGAGTGGAAGACGGTGTGGAGGCTAATGGTTGGCCATGGTTTAGTGGAGGGCTTTAGTGATATTTGAGTGGAGGTTAGTAGAGGCTTTAGGTAGTGGATTAGGCATTAGGATGATGAATGGAGGCTTGGGTTTTGGTGTTGGCTGGTGGCGGATGCCTCTCACAGGCTGAGGGCTATCTGTTTTATAGAAGTGTCTGGCGGACTAGAGAGCTGATGAAGTCCAGAGAAATTATTGCGGACTTCACATGGTTTGGAGTCCGGAGGGGAGTCTAGAGAAGAATCTGTCCTTGGGGATAGTTGGCTGCGACTTCACATGGTTTGGAGTCCAGAGGGGAGTCTGGAGAAGAATCTGTGCTTGGGGATAGCTGGCTTTAATCTTGTCTATCCTTGAGACATATGGCTTCAATTATTTCTATCCTTGGGGACAGCTAGCTGGCTGGATTTGATAAAGTCTGTCCATGGGGATAGCTGGTCTTTAATCATGTCTATCCTTGGGGACAGCTGGCTTCTGCGGACTTCAAATGAGTTGGAATCCAAAATTGGTTCTGGGTTTGGGGCAGGACATCTAGATTTAGGACAGCTGGCTTTGCCATCCTTTGAGCACTGCAGCACATGTGCGGCTGCTCTTGAGTTACTTCCCGTAACAGTGCTTAATACCATAAAAGTCCCTCATATGTGAGTTGTTGTGTTCTGATTGGTTGTTACTGCTGTAGCTTCATATGTGTGAACTGTTGTGGCTGGCTGAGATATAGCTGCCATTATTAATTATTGCAATTGCTGAAGTATCAACATTCGGGCCTGGGATCTGAATGGCTAATCTAGTCTGAAAGATCTGGGTGGATCTAGTTTGGTAAGGAAAGAAGATTCCATGGTTACGTGAGGGTCATGGTGTTGGAGGATGAAGAGAGGCAAGGGTGGTGATTCATTGGTGGAGGCGCAAGGGTGGTGATTCATTGGTGGAGGCTTTAGTGGAGGGTGAGTGGAGTTTGAGTGGTGGAGGTCATAGCTTAGTGGAAGTTTTAGTGGAGAATGAGTGGAAGATGGTGTGAGGCTAATGGTTGGCCATGGTTTAGTAGAGGGCTTTAGTGATATTTTAGTGGAGGTTAGTGGAGGCGAGATTGTGTGGAGGCTAATGGTTGGCCATGGTTTAGTGGAGGGCTTTAGTGATATTTGAGTGGAGGTTAGTGGAGGCTTTAAGTAGTGGATGAGGCATTAGGATTATGAATGGAGGCTTGGGTTTTGGTGTTGGCTGGTGGCGGATGCCTCTCACAGGCTAGGGGCTATCCATTTTATAGAAGTATCTGGCGGACTAGAGAGCTGATGAAGTCAAGAGAAATTATTGGGACTTCACATGGTTTGGAGTCCGGAGGGGAGTCTGGAGAAGAATCTGTCCTTAGGGATGGCTGGCTTTAATCTTGTCTGTCCTTGGAGACAGCTGACTTCAATTATTTCTGTCCTTGGGGACAGCTAGCTGGCTGACTTTGATAAAGTCTATCTATGGGGACAGCTGGTCTTTAATCATGTCTGTCCTCGGGGACAGCTGGCTTCTGCAGACTTCAAATGAGTTGGAATCCGAAATTGGTTCTGGGTTTGGGGCAGGACATCTGGATTTAGAACAGCTAGCTTTGCCATCCTTTGAGCACTGCAGCACTTATGCGGCTGCTCTTGAGTTACTTCCCGTAACAGTGCTCTAATACCAAAAAGTCCCTCATATGTGAGTTATTGTGTTCTGATTGGTTGTTACTGCTGTAGCTTCATATGTGTGAACTATTGTGGCTGGCTGAGATATAGCAGCCATTGTTAATTGTTGCAATTGCTGAAGTGTCAACATCTGGTTGGTTGTAGCTGTTGAGATGGAGGATAAGTCTGAGGAGCGTACCATGGTAGGGCCGAAGAGTCACATGGGTGACTTGAAGAAGCTTGGAGAGTGAAGAGTCACATGGGTGACTTGAAAAAGCTTCATGGTAGGGCCGAAGAGTCACATGGGTGACTTGAAAAAGCTCCATGGTAGGGTCGAAGAGTCACATGGGTGGCTTTGGCGGTAGCCGGGGGTTCACATTCATGACAATAGTGCTGATGAGGTTAGGGTCACATGCATGACATATGCGGCAATAGTGCTGCTAGGCTGGGGTCACATGTGTGACATGTGTGATAATAGTACTGTTCTTGGCGTTTGGAGGGTCATGTGCATGACATATGATAATAGTGCTGATAAAAATAGTGCTGGTGAGGTTGGAATCTTTGGGCCGTGCGTGGACTGGAACTAAGCTTGGACTTGAGGCTGTTGCTGAATAGTATTGGGCTCGGAATATTTTCAGATAAAGGTTGGTCTGTTTCAAAGGGGTCTAGTGGCCTGGAGTTTGGAGTTTCCACACTGGTGGAGATGAATTCTATGCTGAATGCTGGATTTTTTGAAATTCTTTTTTCAAAATTCTTTTGTAAAAGTCGTTTGATAAGGTAGGCTCCTTTTTCTGTGTTAGAGGGTTTACCAAGGTTTATAGAAACCTAAAGTTAACTTGTTTTTCTAAAATTTGGGCAGTTATACCGTTTTTGTCAATTTCTATCCTGTGGAATAGTATTAAAAACGACATTCCTACTACTGTCGTTTGGACATTTCTAACGACAAGGAAGGGGGTTTTAAACCATACATCCTCTTGGGAGATGTTTACCTCTGGGTATTTGTATTCTATCTAGAGGTTTTCATTGTTTGCCATATGTAGTCTCTCTATGGTTTCTTCTCCATAATCTTTGGGGAAAATCCCTTCTGGGACACAATTTATATGTGATCCTGAGTCAATTAAGGCACAGAGTGTCTTGATTTCATCTTTGATCTTAATGGTTACCCTGATATACCATCTAAGAGGTTTAATGGAAATTTTGTTTATGTAGTTGTTTTCTTTCGTTGTTTCTTGAAGTATTCCTTTCCCCTTATCTGTTTGTATTTCTTTCTCTTTGTCTATTTTTTCTAATCCTTCTATTCGTGACTGTAGTATTTTGATATTTTATTTTATATGTTCAATTTCCTGGTTAAGCCGATATATTGGATCTGATTTTAGTTTTTCTTCTTGTTCTTTTTCCTTAATGATCTTTGGAAGACTGAGAATTCTTTTTTAGGGCGGGCTGAAATTCATCTTTAAGTTTCTCTATATATTTTTTTCTTAATCCTGGGTCATCTATTTCTTCTACTAGATCAAAGAGAAAATCTCCATTTCTAATCATATTAATTTTGAGTTTTTTCATGCATCCATATAGATTTACTCCTTCTGAGTAAGATGAGGATGATTTTTCTGTTTCTGAGGAACTATTTTCATTTTCTTCAATCAGTTGGATTAGTTCTTCTGAAATATTTTCTTCTTCTTTAGAGGAATAGTTATCTTCATTGTTCAAAATCATAATCTTTACTATTTCTTCCTTTTGTTTATCTGGGATGTCTAGCTCCTTAACCTGGGATATTCTATAGTTTCTCTTGTAGTGTCCTTTTCTTCCACAACCAAAATATATTGGAACATCTTCTTATTTTGATCTGGATTCCTTTTTTCTTTATTCCGTATGGGAGGCTTCCTAGGTTTCTATTTGCTTAGTTTCCTTCTTTCCCATTGTGGGTACTCATTTTGCCTATTGAACCAAGATTTATAGGTTTTGGGGTATATGGTCTTTCTATTGGTCTTCTGTTTCTTTTTTGATGGTGGAGTTAGGACTTCATATCTGTATTGTTTGCAAAAGCCTCCTAATTCTTTTCTTGTAGTTTCTTCTTCTCTTTTTAATTTAGTCTAGAGCCTCATTTCTGTACAAGTCTTTAAAGTAGTCTGTTGGATGATATTACTAATATCTCCATAAGTAACCTTCTCCCATATAACATTACCTCCGCATTTTTCTATTAATGCCTCGTTTACCTTTTCTGAGAAGAGTCTAGGTAATCCTGAGATAAACTTTTCTTTCCAGAAGGGAGAATTGCAGTCTTCTCTTTCTAGTACTCTACAAAGGAAGGTATCTTTGTACCATCTGAAGTCTTGCATTTTGGAACATTTGAGCTTCATTAAAAGCATTTTGTTACTTTCTTGTTTGCGGTCTCTTGACCCTATAAAATGTCTGTAGATGGCATGGATCAATGTTTCTATTGCATTTGATTCTTCTGTAATTTCTGAAGAGTTTGGCTTTACTAGAATTTTTCTACTGTTTAGTATGTTGTCTTTGTCTTCATGTGTAAGGTATCTGCTCCACCATCCTTCCAACATTCCGATAAAACCTTGTATTAAGATTTTTACATTATTTCCCTCTAAGGTTTTGTTTGCTCTTAGGGCCCCTGCAGCCATGGTCATTTCTCTCAAGAGATTCCATATTTCTCATTCGGATTTTCCGTCTATATTCCATTCGTATATTCCATCGCCATAGTAGATTTCTCTATTGAAGTTTTTCCTTTCCTCAAATTGGATGTCTAGGGGTGTTGATCTAAGATAATAGTCCTTTTGTGTTCTGTAATATGTTTGTTCTTCAGTTTTGATTTTGTTGAGTTGGTTCTGAGCTGAGATCATGCCTAGCCTTATCCCCTTGAGTCTGTTTATCAGTTGGTCTACAATCTTATCTTCTCTGGTTCTAAAGCCTGTTGTCCAGCTATTGTTTATTTCTAAAATGGGTTTCTGCATTTTTATCTCTTGGATTACTTTGGAGCCTTCAACCTCCTTGGTAACATTTTTTTCTATCCTATCTAGCTGTTTTGACATGGTATATAGGAGTTGATTGCTGTAATTATTTTGTTGGATTATCTTTCTGAGTTCACTGGTGGTGTCCACTTGTTCTTGTTCTGGTTTTAGTTGCTTAAATGGGGAGGCTATTAAAGTCTGGTTTTATAGTGGATCTGACATTCTTCTAATGGGATATGTCCTGAATTAATTTCTTTATTGTCTGTAGCTTTCCAAATTACTCCTAATGATTTGGCAGAGTGTTGATCTTTGGTTTCCTTGGTCTTAAGCCATGCTAAGTATTTATCTCTGATCTTCTTATTTTTACAAGCTACCTTGAGCCATGCAAAGTAGGGGATTTCTAGTCTTAAGTCATTCATACAACTATAATATTCTTCTTTTAGAGTTTTTCATTCTTCCGCATTTATGGCTTCCCAAAGCCATTTGACATTGTCTTTATTTTTTTCTGATAGGAAGTGTGTCCTGATTCTTTCTTTATTTAGTTCATACCTTAATGAAATCATATTCAGTTGGTTGGGAATTTCATCCCTCATCTGAGAGTGAGTTGGAGAGTAGTCATTTTCATAGTATAAGGTTGGGATGTTAGGCTCTAAGTCTACTCCCTTAAGCTTCAAGTTTCTATCGCTCGTATTATTGGTTCTTCCTAATTCTACTCTGGGTGTCCTTAAACTATTGACCTTCGGAAATTGTAGCTTACGTTTCCTTTATCATCTTGGTTGATCTCGTTAATCATCTGGTTTCTCTTTATTGATCTTCTGAGGGGTTGAGCTCGTTCTAATATCCAATTATCCTTAATTTCTACATCTTCCCATTCATACATCTGTGGTGTCATTGATTGATGTTTTTCATCTGTAGCTAGGAACAAAGTCTATCCTCTAGGAGTTCTTTTTATTCCTTTAGCATTAATCCTGGTTGTCATTAATTTGTAAACGATCCTATAGACTATGCTGAGGGGGGTAAACTCTGGGTCTATGTTTTCATATCCTAAAGCTTTGATGTCTATGACTAAGGAATTTTTAATGGCTCCATCAATTTCTGAGCTAAGGTCTAGGTAGTTTTCAAAATAGATCGGGCCCCAATGGGCATTAGTGCTAAAACACTAAGTGCTGCATATTTTGCCTCATTGAGTCTTCCATCTTTAAGGGCAATGAAAATTGGTTTGTCTAGACCTAATCTATGATTTGGAATGATACCAACTTGAACGGCTGCGATATGGATGTATTTATACTTGATGTCAATGGATTGGAGATCTTCATCTTGGAAAAGCCTGACACTGGTCTGACCATCTTCTAGTTTTATGGACAGGCTATTTTCTGCAGTCTTAATCCTATAATCTTCTAGGAGATCCAAAGTTCCTTCTTATAAATCTGATTATATTTGATTTTTGGCATTTTATTGTTGGTTAGGTCTGCTTGAATTCTAGATGCTGATTGTGTTGATATATTTATGTTTTCTTTTTGGGGCTTAGTTAATTTTTTAATCATTCTTTCCATTGGTCCGTGATTTTAATTTTCTTTGAGTTGGGGTGTCAGGATTCATAGCTTTCTAACTTTTTAACAAATTAAGTTTCCAAACCTTAGTTAATCTCTTAATTATTTGTTTCATTGCTTTCTAAGGGTTGATGATGGGTTAATAGCCGGGAACACTGCCGAGAACACTGCTGGCCTTACAATCCTCACTGCCAGTCTTACGCTTACCAACGGCCTTACGCTTACCAACGTCTAACGTTTACCATCATCTCCTAAGAACCGGTGGATAATTAAGAGGCCCGCTTAACTAATGTTCCTCTACCTAACGTGTTTAAAAGTTAAGAGACTATGTCTCCTAACACCCTTGTCCCTTTACTCAGAGGGTAATACTAAAACTGGTGCTAACATTTGACTAATAAGTTTCTATCTTACTGTCCTTTGTGTAAAGGAATGGTGTTTGTGCAAAAATTAAAAGGTAAACAGCAAAAGGGAAATGATGCTGCAAAAAGCAACTGCTATGCTTGCAAAAGAAGAAAAGTAACTTAGACTGTAAATAAAATCTATTTGCTCTAAAAATAGTAAAAGCCATTTTCTTAGCCCTTTAGGATAATCCGGCCTTGGCTCATTATTCCCTTGGGTCATAGATATGTTTGCACATATCCGCTTAGGAGGCCTGATGCTTATGGGTTAAGGAAAAAGCTGATGAATATTTAAAAGCACTTTAAAAAGCAAAAGACAAAGCATACTCTCACATACTTAAAAAGCAAAAGCATACTACTCACACTCTTCTCCCCCAGAAATTTTTTTTTTGCACATAAACAAAACTGATAAAAGCGACTTAAAATAAAGCTGATATTTTAAATATGCACAGAAATTGGTACTGGATTTCTGACGGAACTTACAACTGAAGTTTACAAAGAGTTGGCCCAAGTTGGCCTTTACAAGGTAGCTGGAGTCGGCTCAGACAATGGACTGGATGAACAAGGTTATTCTTGGGGCAAGAAATTAGCCAAACATGGCTCTGATACCATTTCTATAGGCCTAGGATCTGAATGGCTAATCTAATCTGAAAGATCTGGGTGGATTAGTCCGGTAAGGAAAGAAGATTCCATGGTTACGTGAGGGTCATGGTGTTGGAGGATGAAGAGAGGCAAGGGTGGTGATTCATTGGTGGAGGCTTTAGTGGAGGGTGAGTGGAGTTTGAGTGGTGGAGGTCATGGCTTAGTGGAAGTTTTAGTGGAGAATGAGTGGAAGACGGTGTGGAGGCTAATGGTTGGCAATGGTTTAGTGGAGGGCTTTAGTGATATTTGAGTGGAGATTAGTGGAGGCGAGACTGTGTGTAGGCTAATGGTTGGCCATGGTTTAGTGGAGGGCTTTAGTGATATTTGAGTGGAGGTTAGTGGAGGCTTTATGTAGTGGATGAGGCTTTAGGATGATGAATGGAGGCTTGGGTTTTGGTGTTGGCTGGTGGTGGATGCCTCTCACGGGCTGAGGGATATCCGTTTTATAGAAGTGTCTGGTGGACTAGAGAGCTGATGAAGTCCAGAGAAATTATTGCGGACTTCACATGGTTTGGAGTCCGGAGGGGAGTCTAGAGAAGAATCTGTCCTTAGGGACAGCTGGCTTTAATCTTGTCTATCCTTGGAGATAGCTGGCTTCAATTATTTCTCTCTTTGGGGACAGCTAGCTGGCTGGCTTTGATAAAGTCTGTCCGTGGGGACAGCTGGTCTTTAATCATGTATGTCCTTGGGGACAGCTGGCTTCTGCGGACTTCAAATGAGTTGGAATCCAAAATTGGTTCTAGGTTTGGGGCAGGACATCTGGATTTAGGACAGCTGGCTTTGCCATCCTTTGAGCACTGCAGCACATGTGCGACTGCTCTTGAGTTACTTCCCGTAACAGTGCTCCAATACCAGAAAAAGTCCCTCATATGTGAGTTGTTGTGTTCTGATTGGTTGTTACTGTTGTAGCTTCATATGTGTGAACTATTGTGGCTGGCTGAGATATAGCTGCCATTGTTAATTGTTGCAATTGCTGAAGTGTCAACATCTGGTTGGTTATAGCTATTAAGCTGGAGGATAAGTCTGAGGAGCGTGCCATGGTAAGGCCGAAGAGTCACATGGGTGACTTGAAGAAGCTTGGAGAGTGAAGAGTCACATGGGTGACTTTAAAAAGCTTCATGGTAGGGCCGAAGAGTCATATGGGTGACTTGAAAAAGCTCCAAGGTAGGGTCGAAGAGTCACATGGGTGGCTTTGGCGGTAGCCGAGGGTTCACATTCATGACAATAGTGCTGCTGAGGCTGGGGTCACATGTGTGACATGTGCGGCAATAGTGCTGCCGAGGCTGGGGTCACATGTGTGACATGTGTGCTAATAGTACTGTTCTTCTGTTGGTGTTGGAGGGTCCCGTGCATGACATGTGATAATAGTGCTGATAAGAATAGTGCTGAGGCTGTTGTTGGACTTTGATCTGCCATATAATATGCTACATTATATCATAGTCCTCATATGGGTCTTGGGCATCTTGTAAGCATAGTTTCCCTGCAGGCTTGGGCTGAGATGAACCGATGTCTTCTTCTTCATCAGAGTCTCCTAGTTGCGACAATTCTTCTAATAATTTTTTCTTTAAGTCTTTCTTGCTAGGAGTTTTGTTCGAAGAAGGAGAAGCGGTAGTTTTTTCTGTCTTTGGGAATTGTCTGGGTCTATCATAAGTAATTAGCCATCGGTTGATGTTACTTGGTGATAACCTTTCACCGGGTTGGAAGTTTTTCCATCATTTGATTCTAAATCGTCTTTCTAATATGAGTGGATACTGCTGGTCAAGAGATCTACTGATAGCAAACTCCCATCCCAAAATCCACGGGACTTGGAATTCGGCTGCAAACAAGATGGGTTTATTTCCATAAAAGGTTGTCTTCAGATGGTTATGGAAATAATTCCAGGCTGATAATATTGGTTCTGGAAGGATTTCTATTGTTATTCCAAAGTAAACCCACCAATCATGGGTCCAGCTTGGAATTCTTTTATCAAATTTTGGGCTGAAATTGAGAAACCAACTGTGATCTGTGGGCTTGAGGTAAAAGGCCTTGCACTAGGCTTCTTGGTAGTCAAAATAGTTGTATTGAGGGCTGACATCTTTTAGAGAAGGTCCTGGGTTGGAATGGATTTCCCCATTCTTCCTTAGTTATGAACTTCTTGATTTTGAGTTTTGAATAGGCGACTGCCTCTGAGTTTTGTTCTGATGTGTGGGTTACTTCTACTGAATCTGTATCGACTAGGATAAACTCATAATACTCCTAGGTTTTTAATGGACTCTGGAGTCCTTCGGGCAAGTGGTACTAGGTAATCTTCCCATTAACCTAAGGGAAGATCCTGTTTAGTTTTGGGACTTGATTGTCCCCTATTTCATCTTGTTCCAGAAGTTTGACTGTAAGGGAGCACTTCTTATAGTAATAGGGATTGAACATGGGTGTTCTGGAGGGGCTAGACCTGGTTTGTTCTATAGTATTGCTAGGACTAGGAGGAGACCATTTCTGAGCTGCTTGGGAATAGGTTTGGGAAGGTGAGACCAAGGCTGAGTATTGAGGTCTGAGAGGAAGGAAGGTTTTGGGTGGAGTCAATACCGAATATTGATTTCTGAGGGGGACCAAAGTTACTGATTTTACATAAGATGCTTTGGTTCTGGGTTGGTGTTCACGGGTCAGAAAATCTGGCAAACTATTTTCTGTGCCTTTTAGAAATTCTATTTCAAAATCAAATACTGACAGAATGGCTTGCCATCTAGCAAAAAATTGTTTTGAAACAAGATTTTCAATGTCCTTTTCTAAAACTTCTTTGGCTGGTTTGCAATCAATTCTGAGAAAATTTTTTTTTAATACAAATCCTCTTGGAATTTTTGAATACATAAGACAATTGATAAAACCTCCTTTTTTACCATGTTGTAATTCTTCTGAGCATTAGTCCATATCCCTGAGTGATATCTAACTATTGCCTCTATGTTGTGGGTTTTTTGCTTAAGCATTCCTCCAAATCATCTATCTGAAGCATCTGTTTCAACTATAACTACTGCTGTTGGATCTAATAACTCTAGGCAGGGAAGACTTTTAACTAGAGTTTTTACCTTTCGGACTATTTAAGTATGTTCTTCGGTCCAACCTTTCTTCTTTTTTCTAAGCTGGGCGTATAAGGGTTCTAGAATGATCCTGATATTTGGGACAAAGTATGCACATAATTGAGGCATCCTAAAAATCTTTGTAATTGGGTTTTTCTTTGATCTCGTCTGGGAATTTATCTGCAAACTCTACTGACCTTTCTATAGGTTTAATGGTTCCCTGATAAATATAGTGTCCAAGAAATCTGATCTTGGTTTGGAAAATTTTTATTTTAGGTGCTGAGACCACTAATCCATTTTGCTTTGTTAGGTTATGGAAGAGCCTAATGTGCTTAACATGCTGATCTAGGTCATCCGAGATGATAAGGACATCATCTATATAAACTATTGTAAATTGAGTAAACTGATTAAAGATTTCATTCATTATGTTCTGAAATTCACTTAGAGCATTTTTTAATCCAAAGGGCATTACATTCCATTCATAATGTCCGAAGGGTACTGTGAAGGCTGTTTTGTATCTATCATCCTCAGTAATCTGAATCTGCCAAAATCCTGACTTCATGTCAAATTTAGAAAATATTTTTTCTTTGTATAGTCTGGATAACAAGTCTTTTTTATTAGGTATGGGATACCTAATCCATTCTAAAACCTTATTCAAAGGTTTATAATTTATGACCAGTCTGGGTGTTCCTCTCTCTAATTCTGAAGCTTTCTGAACATAAAAGGCTGAACATGACCATGGAGACTTGCTTGGTATGATAAGTCTTTTGTCTAAGAGATATGCTATCTCCTTTTTACAATATTCTAATAGTTCTAGGTTCATCTGAATTGGTCTGGCCTTTGTCGGGATATTAGTTTCTTTGAAGTTTTTAATATAGGGTAAACTAACCTGGTGCTTCTTCCAATTCTAGAAGGTTGTAGGGTTTTGACGGCACAATTCTTTTTCTAATTTTTCTTGGATATCTTTTATTCTAGTTTTCTATGATTCTAGCCGTAGTTGTTCTTCTATTCTATTATCTTTACTTCTTCTTTAAGTTGCTGTTTTCTATCCTTCAAGGACTGTATCTTTTGGATGTTGGATTATTCTAGTTGATTAATCCTTTTGAGTTCGACAGGCTTACAAACCTAAAGGTGACTGGGCTCCCTAGGACATAGGTGGTTATGCCTTCTTTATTAATCTCCATCTTGTAGAGGAGCGTTAGAAACGGTGTACCTAGAATGACTGTTTGGATATCTTTTACTACGATGAAATTTGTTTTAAAAAGATGTTGTCTTGACAGACATGTACATTTGGAATCTTGTATTTTACTTTAAGGCTTTTAATGTTGGCTGTATAGAGCTTTTCTATGGTTTCTTCATAGTATTTTCTGAAAATAATCCCTCTGGAATGCAGTTCATGTCTGCTCCCGAATCTACTAAGGCATAGATTTCTCTAATTTCGTTCTCGATTACCAATTAATCTTAATGTGCCATTTCTGCCTTTGGATTATCATAGTTTCTTCTGGATGATCATCTTGTTTATTTTCTGCTAGTTCTTTTTCTAGGGATATTTCTTTTTCTTTATCTAATTTTTTCAGATTTTGTATTTCTGATTTTACCCTTTTGATTTCTTGTCTTATTTGTTCATTTTCTCTTTTGGGCTTGTAAGTTGGCTTTGCTCTAGGTTTTCCTTCTGGTTTGATTATTATTGGTTAACGTAGAGTTTCTGTTTTGATTGGGTGAATTGTTTTTCTGCGTTACTTCTAGTCATTTCTTGGTTTGATTGTTTATTCTCTGGCTGGGGATGTTTCAGGGTCTGATCATTATGATTTTTCTGTCTTTTCCTAAGAGAAATGCTATGAATTAATTTCTTTTTCCGTGTTTTTCTCAATTACTCTTATTGTCTTGAAACGATGTTGATCTTTAATTTCTTTATCTTTAATCCAGGCTAAGTATTTATCTTTGATTTCCTTATTTTTGCATGTCCCCTTAAGCCATGCAAAGTAAGGGATTTCGAATCTTAGTTCGCTTATGCAACTATAATATTCTTCTTTTAGAGTTTCTATTTCTTCCGCATTTGTAGCTTCCCAAAGCCAATTTCTTTTTTCTTTGTTTTGTTCTGACAGAAAATCTTTTCTAATCTTTTCTTTGTCTATTTCATATTCTTTTGAGACCATGTGTTTGTTTTCTAATTGATTGAAAAGTTCATTTTTCATAATTTGTCTTAGCATGTTTATGGCTTCTTTTTGGTTTGGGTTCGGGTGTCAGGATTCATAGTTTTCTAACTTTTTAACAAATTAAGTTTCCGAACCTTAGTTAATCTCTTAATTATTTGTTCCATTCCTTTCTAAGGGTTGATGATGGTTAACAGCCGGGAACACTGCTGAGAGCACTGCTGTCTTACAATCCTCACTGCCAGCCTTACGCTTACCAACGGCCTTACGCTTACCAACGGTCTAACATTTACCATCATCTCCTAAGAACCTGGTGGATAATTAAGAGGCCCGCTTAACTAATGATCTTCTACCTAACGTGTTTAGAAGTTAAGAGACTATGTCTCCTAACACCCTTGTCCCTTTACTCAGAGGGTAACACTAAAACTGGTGCTAACATTTGACTAATAAGCTTCTGTCTTACTGTCCTTCATGTGAAGGAATGGTGTTTGTGCAAAAATTAAAAGGTAAACAGCAAAAGGGAAATGCTGCTGCAAAAAGCAACTGCTATGCTTGCAAAAGAAGAAAAGTAACTTAGACTGTGAATAAAATCTATTTGCTCTAAAAATAGTAAAAGACATTTTCTTAGCCCTTTAGGATCACATCCGGCCTTGGCTCATTATTCCCTTGGGTCATAGATATGTTTGCACATATCCGCTCAGGAGGCGTGATGCTTATGGAATAAGGAAAAAGCTGATGAATATTCAAAAGCACTTTAAAAAGCAAAAGCAAAAGCATACTCTCACATACTTAAAAAGCAAAAGCAGCATACTATTCACACTCTTCTCCCCCGGAAAAGAAAATTTTTGCACATAAACAAAACTAATAAAAGCGACTCAAAATAAAGCTAATATTTTAAATTTGCACAGAAACCGGTACTTGATTTCTGAAGGAACTTACAACTAAAGTTTACAAAAAGTTGGCCCAAATTGACCTTTACAAGGTAGCCGGAGTCCACTCAGACAATGGACTTAGATGAATAAGGTTGTTCTTGGGGCAAGAAATTAGCCAAACATGGCTTTGATACCATTTCTATAGGCCTGGGATCTGAATGGCTAATCTAGTCTGAAAGATCTGGGTGGATCTAGCCTGGTAAGGAAAGAAGATTCCATGGTTACGTGAGGGTCATGGTGTTGGAGGATGAAGAGAGGCAAGGGTGGTGATTCATTGGTGGAGGGTGTGTGGAGTTTGAGTGGTGGAGGTCATGGCTTAGTGGAAGTTTTAGTGGAAAATAAGTGAAAGACGGTGTGGAGGCTGATGGTTGGCCATGGTTTAGTGGAGGGCTTTAGTGATATTTGAGTGGAGGTTAGTGGAGGCGAGACTGTGTGGAGGCTAATGGTTGGCCATGGTTTAGTGGAGGGCTTTAGTGATATTTGAGTGGAGGTTAGTGGAGGCGAGACTGTGTGGAGGCTAATGGTTGGCCATGGTTTAGTGGAGGGCTTTAGTGATATTTGAGTGGAGGTTAGTGGAGGCTTTAGGATGATGAATGGAGGCTTGGGTTTTGGTGTTGGCTGGTGGCGAATGTCTCTCACAGGCTGAGGGTTATCCGTTTTATAGAAGTGTCTGGCGGACTAGAGAGCTGATGAAGGCCAGAGAAATTATTGTGGACTTCAAATGGTTTGGAGTCTGGAGGGGAGTTTGGAGAAGAATCTGTCCTTGGGGACAGCTGGCTTTAATCTTGTCTGTCCTTGGAGACAGCTGGCTTCAATTATTTCTGTCCTTGGGGACAGCTAGCTGGCTGGCTTTGATAAAGTCTGTTCGTGGGGACAGTTGGTCTTTAATCATGTCTGTCCTTGGGGACAGCTGGCTTCTGCGGACTTCAAATGAGTTGGAATTCGAAATTGGTTCTGGGTCTTGGCAGGACATCTGGATTTAGGACAGCTGGCTTTGTCATCCTTTGAGCACTGCAGCACTTATGCGGATGCTCTTGAGTTACTTCCCATAATAGTGCTCTAATACCAGAAAAGTCCCTCATATGTGAGTTGTTGTTTTCCGATTGGTTGTTACTGCTGTAGCTTCATATGTGTGAACTGTTGTGGCTGGCTGAGATATAGCTGCCATTGTTGATTGTTGCAATTGCTGAAGTGTCAACATCCGGTTGGTTGTAGCTGTTGAACTGTAGGATAAGTCTGAGGAGCGTGCCTTGGTAGGGCCGAAGAGTCACATGGGTGACTTGAAAAAGCTCCATGGTAGGGTCGAAGAGTCACATGGGTGGCTTTGGCAGTAGCCGGGGGTTCACATTCATGACAATAGTGCTGATGAGGTTAGGGTCACATGCGTGACATGTGCGGCAATAGTGTTGCTGAGGCTGGGGTCACATGTGTGCCAATAGTACTGTTCTTCTGTTGGTGTTGGAGGGTCACGTGCATGACATGTGATAATAGTGCTGATAAGAATAGTGCTGAGGCTGTTGTTGGACTTTTGTCTACCATATGATATGCTACATTATATCATAGTCCTCATATGGGTCTTGGGCATCTTGTAAGCATAGTTGCCCAGCAGGCTTGGGCTGAGATGAACTGATGTCTTCTTCTTCATCAGAGTCTCCTAGTTACAATAATTCTTCTAATAATTTTTTCTTTAAGTCTTTCTTGCTAGGAGTTTTGTTCGAAGAAGGAGAAGCGGTAGTTTTTTCTGTCTTTGGGAATTGTCTGGGTCTATCATAAGTAATTAGCCATCGGTTGATGTTACTTGGTGATAACCTTTCATCGGGTTGAAAGTTTTTCCATCATTTGATTCTGAATCGCCTTTCTAATATGAGTGGATACTGCTGGTCAAGAGATCTACTGACAGCAAAATCCCATCCCAAAATCCACGGGACTTAGAATCCGGCTGCAAACATGTTGGGTTTATTTCCATAAAAGGCTGTCTTCAGATGGTTATGGAAATAATTCCAGGCTGATAATATTGGTTCTGGAAGGATTTCTATTGTTATTCCAAAGTAAACCCACCAATCGTGGGTCCAGCTTGGAATTCTTTTATCGAATTTTGGGCTGAAATTTAGAAACCAACTGTGATCTGTGGGCTTGAGGTAAAAGGCCTTGTACCAGGCTTCTTGGTAGTCAAAATAGTTGTATTGAGAGGGCTAAAATCATTGAGAGAAGGTCCTAGGTTGGAATGGATTTCCCCATTCTTCCTTAGTTATGAACTTCTTGATTTTGAGTTTTGAATATGCGACTGCCTCTGAGTTTTATTCTGATGCGTGGATTACTTCTGCTGAATCTGTATCGACTAGGATAAACTCGTTATACTCCTGGGTTTTTAATGGACTCTGGAGTCCTTCGGGCAAGTGGTTCTGGGTAATGTTCCCATTTACCGAAGGGAAGATCCTGGTTAGTTTTGGGACTTGATTGTCCCCTATTTCATCTTGTTCCAGAAGTTTGACTGTAAGGGAGCACTTCTTACAGTAATATGGATTGAACATGGGTGTTCTGGAGGGGCTAGACCTGGTTTGTTCTGTAGTATTGCTAAAACTAGGAGGAGACCATTTCTAAGCTGCTTGGTAATAGGTTTGGGAAGGGGAGACCAAGGCTGAGTATTGAGGTCTGAGAGGAAGGAAGGTTTTGGGTGGAGTCAATACCGAATATTGATTACCGAGGGGGTCTGAAGTTACTGATTTTGCATAGGATGCTTTGGTTTTGGTTCGGTCTGACATCCTGTTCCTATAAGGAATTCAAGGGTCAGAAAATCTAGCAAACTGTTTTCTGTGCCTTTTAGAAATTCTATTTCAAAATCAAATACTGACAGAATGGCTTGCCATCTAGCAAAAATTTATTTTGAAATAAGATTTTCAACGTCCTTTTCTAAAACTTATTTGGCTGGTTTGCAATCAATTCTGAGAAAAAATTTTAAAATACAAATCCTCTTGGAATATTTGAATACATAAGACAATTGATAAAACTTCCTTTTTTACCATGCTGTAATTCTTTTGAGCATTAGTCCATATCTCTGAGTGATATCTAACTAATGCCCTCTGTTGTGGGTTTTTTGCTTAAGTATTCCTCCAAATCCTCTATCTGAAGCATCTGTTTCAACTATAACTACTGATGTTGGATCTAATAACTCTAGGCAGGGAAGTCTTTTAACTAGAGTTTTTACCTTTCAGACTATTTGAGTATGTTCTTTGGTCCATCCTTTCTTCTTTTTTCTAAGTTGGGCGTATAAGGGTTCTAGAATGATCGTGATATTTGGGACAAAGTCTACCACATAATTGAGGCATCCTAAAAATCTTTGTAATTGGGTTTTTTCTTTGATCTCGTCTGGGAATTTATCTACAAACTCTACTGACCTTTCTATAGGTTTAATGGTTCCTTGATAGATATAGTGTCCTAGAAATCTGAACTTGGTTTGAAAAATTTTTATTTTAGGTGCTGAGACCTCTAATCCATTTTGCTTTGTTAGGTTATGGAAGAGCCTAATGTGCTTCACATGCTGATCTAGGTCATCCGAGAAGATAAGGACATCATCTATATAAACTATTTTAAATTGAGTAAATTGATTAAAGATTTCATTCATCATGTTCTGAAATTCACTTGGAGCATTTTTTAATCCAAAGGGCATTACATTCCATTCATAATGTCCGAAGGGTATTGTGAAGGCTGTTTTGTATCTATCTTCCTCAATAATCTGAATCTGACAAAATCCTGACTTCATGTCAAATTTAGAAAATATTTTTGCTTTGTATAGTCTGGATAACAAGTCCTTTTTATTAGGTATGGGATACCTAATCCATTCTAAAAAATTATTCAAAGGTTTATAATTTATGACAAGTCTGGTGTTCCTCTCTCTAATTCTGAAGCTTTCTGGACATAAAAGGCTGAACATGACCATGGAGACTTACTTGGTCTGATAAGTCTTTTGTATAATAGATCTGCTATCTCCTTTTTACAATATTCTAATAGTTCTAGGTTCATCTGAATTGGTCTGGCCTTTGTCTGGATATTAGTTTCTTTGAAGTCTTTAATATAGGGTAAACTAACCTGGTGCTTCTTCCTATTCCAGAAGGCTGTAGGTTCTTGATTGCACAATTCTTTTTCTAATTTTTCTTGGATATCTTTTATTCTAGTTTTCCATGATTCTAGATGTAGTTGTTCTTCTATTCTATTTATATTTATTTCTTCTTTAAGTTGTTGTTTTCTATCCTTCAAGGAATGTATCTTTTGGATGCTGGATTCTTCTAGTTGATTAATCCTTTTGAGTTCGACAGGGCTTGCAAACCTGAAGGTGACGGGGCTCCCTAGGACATAGGTGGTTATGCCTTCTTTATTAATCTCCATTTTGTAGAGGAGCGTTAGAAATTGTGTACCTAAAATGACTGTTTCGATATCTTTGACTACGATGAAAGTTGTTTTAAAGCAGATGTTGTCTTGACAGACATGTACCTCTGGAATCTTGTATTTTACTTTAAGGCTTTTACTGTTGGCTGTATAGAGCTTTTCTATGGTTTCTTTGTAGTATTTTCTAGAAAATAATCCCTCTGGAATGCAGTTCATGTCTGCTCTCGACTCTACTAAGGCATAGGTTTCTCTAATTTCGTTCTCGATTACCAGATTAATCTTAACGTGCCATTTCTGCCTTTGGATTATCATAGTTTCTTCTGGATGATCATCTTGTTTATTTCTGCTAGTTCTTTTTCTAGGGATATTTCTTTTTCTTTATCTAATTTTTTTAGATTTTGTATTCTGATTTTATCCTTTTGATTTCTTGTCTTATTTGTTCATTTTCTCTTTTGGGCTTGTAAGCTGGCTTCGCTCTAGGCTTTCCTTCTGGTTTGATTATTATTGGTTGACATAGAGTTTCTGTTTCGATTGGGTGAATTGTTTTTCTAGCGTTACTACTAGTCATTTCTTGGTTTGATTGTTTATTTTCTGGCTGGGGATGTTTCAGAGTCTAATCCTTATGATTTTTCTGTCTTTTCCTAAGAGAAATATGCTCTGAATTAATTTTTTTCTGTGTTTTTCTCAATTACTCTTATTATCTTGAAACGATGTTGATCTTTAATTTCTTTATCTTTAAGCTAGGCTAAGTATTTATCTTTGATTTCCTTATTTTTGCATGCCCCCTTGAGCCATGCAAAGTAAGGGATTTCGAATCTTAGTTCGCTTTATGCAACTATAATATTCATCTTTTAGAGTTTCTCTTTCTTCTGCATTTGTAGCTTCCCAAAGCCAATTTCTTTTTTCTTTATTTTGTTCTGACAGAAAATCTTTTCTAATCTTTTCTTTCTCTATTTCATATTCTTTTGAGACCATGTGTTTGTTTTTTAATTGATTGAAAAGTTCATTTTTCATAATTCGTCTTAGCATGTTTATGGCTTCTTTTTGGTTTGGGTTCGGGTGTCAGGATTCATAGTTTTCTAACTTTTTAACAAATTAAGTTTTCGAACCTTAGTTAATCTCTTAATTATTTGTTCCATTGCTTTCTAAGGGTTGATGATGGGTTAACAGCCGGAAACACTGCTGGTCTTACAATCCTCATTGCCAGCCTTACACTTACCAACGGCCTTACGCTTACCAACGGTCTAATGTTTACCATCATCTCCTAAGAACCTGGTGGATAATTAAGAAGCCCACTTAACTAATGTTCTTCTACCTAACGTGTTTTAAAAGTTAAGAGACTATGTCTCCTAACACCCTTGTCCCTTTACTCAGAGGGTAATACTAAAACTGGTGCTAACATTTGACTAATAAGCTTCTGTCTTACTATCCTTCATGTGAAGGAATGGTGTTTGTGCAAAAATAAAAGGTGTTTAGCAAAAGGGAAATGCTGCTGCAAAAAGCAACTGCTATGCTTGCAAAAGAAGAAAAGTAACTTAGACTGTGAATGAAATCTATTTGCTCTGAAAATAGTAAAAGCCATTTTCTTAGCCCTTTAGGATCACGTCCGGCCTTTGCTCATTATTTCCTTGGGTCTTAGATATGTTTGCACATATCCGCTCAGGAGGCGTGATGCTTATGGGTTAAGGAAAAAGGTGATGAATATTTAAAAGCACTTTAAAAAGCAAAAGCATACTCTCACATACTTAAAAAGCAAAAGCAGCATACTACTCACACTCTTCTCTCCGGGAAAAGAAAATTTTTGCACATAAACAAAACTGATAAAAGCGACTTAAAATAAAGCTGATATTTTAAATATGCACAGAAACTGGTACTGGATTTCTGAAGGAACTTACAACTGAAGTTTACAAAGAGTTGGCCCAAGTTGGCCTTTATAAGGTAGCCGGAGTCGGCTCAGATAATGGACTGGATGAACAAGGTTGTTCTTGGGGCAAGAAATTAGCCAAACATGGCTCTGATACCATTTCTATAGGCCTAGGATCTGAAAGGGTAATCTAATCTGAAAGATCTGGGTGGATCTGGGTGGATCTAATCTGAATGGCTAATCTAATCTGAAAGATCTGGGTGGCTAATCTAACTGGCTTTGATAAAGTCTGTCCGTGGGGACAGCTGGTTTGTAATCATGTCTGTCCTTGGGGACAGCTGGCTTTTACGGACTTCAAATGAGTTGGAATCCGAAATTGGTTTTGGGTTTGAAGCAGGACATCTGGATTTAGGACAGCTGGCTTTGCCATCCTTTGAGCACTACAGCACATGTGCGGATGCTCTTGAGTTACTTCCCGTAACAGTGATCTAATACCAGAAAAGTCCCTCATATGTGAGTTGTTGTGTTCTGATTGGTTGTTACTGCTGTAGCTTCATATGTGTGAACTGTTGTGGCTGGCTGAGATATAGCTGCCATTGTTAATTGTTGCAATTGCTGAAGTGTCAACATCCGGTTGGTTGTACCTGTTGAGTTGGAGGATAAGTCTAAGGAGCATGCCATGGTTGGGCCGAAGAGTCACATGGGTGACTTGAAGAAGCTTGGAGAGTGAAGAGTCACATGGGTGACTTTAAAAAGCTTCATGGTAGGGCCGAAGAGTCACATGGGTGACTTGAAAAAGCTCCATGGTAGGATCGAAGAGTCGCATGGGTGGCTTTGGCGGTAGCCGGGGGTTCACATTCATGACAATAGTGCTGATGAGGTTAGGGTCACATGCGTGACATATGCGGCAATAGTGCTGCTGAGGCTGGGGTCACATGTGTGACATGTGTGCCAATAGTACTGTTCTTCTGTTGGTGTTGGAGGGTCACGTGCATGACATGTGATAATAGTGCTGATAAGAATAGTGCTGAGGCTATTGTTAGACTTTGATCTGCCATATGATATGCTACATTATATCATAGTCCTCATATGGGTCTTGGGACCTTGTAAGCATAGTTGCCCTGCAGGCTTGGGCTGAGATAAACTGATGTCTTCTTCTTCATTAGAGCCTCCTAGTTACGACAATTCATCCACACCCATCCACCATCCACACCCACACTAATCCTTAAGTCTTCACTCATGACCACTACCTCCATGACCACCAAGTCTCCACCCATGGCTACCAGTCTCCACCCATGGCTACCTAAGCTCCACTCACTAAAAGCCTCCACCCATAGCCTCCACTCAAAACATCCACTTATGGCCACTTAACCCCTTAATGCCTTATCCACTACCCATCCACTACCTCTTCCACTACCTAGTCCTCCTTTATAAATAACCTCTTTCTTCATAACCTCACACATCCTTCCATTCACCCGAGAACCTCTGAGCCTTCTTCCTCTCTCTCCCTCTTCATCCATGAATCTAACCTCTCCAGCCATGGCCACTCACTCTTCATCCTTAGCCCTCCATCCCTAAACAACTTCACCAGACTACTCTTCCATTCTCAAACTTAGAAATTAGTCATTCAGATCCCAGCCTCAGAAATGGTATCAGAGCCATGTTTGGCTAATTTCTTGTCATTTTCTTGTCATTCTCAGTCAAAGCTGACTCTGGCTACCCAATCAAGGCCAACTTGGGCCAACCTCATGTAATCTCAGTTGTAAGCTTTCAAGCTTTTATTTGTAAGTTTCTCCATACTTAAGAAATCTAGTACCAATTGTATATTTCTGTGCAAGTTTTAAACTTGTTTTCATCAGTATTTCAATTACTTTGTTTTATGTTTATGTGCAAAAATTTTCTTTCCGGGGGAGAAGAGCTTGGTAGTCTCTCCTTTTTGTCTCTCCTTTTATTTTATTACAATTGTTTTTTAGTAATTTTATTTTCAATATGTCTTTCTTAAATCAGAAGCATCACGCCTCCTGAGCGGACATATGCAAATATGTCTATGACCCATGGGAATAATGAGCCCTTGGCCGAACATGAGCTTTCTGATCTAAGAAGAAAACTGTTTTTGTAGTAGTTGTTTTACAGTTTTTAAATTATGCTATTTAATTTTTGCACAAAAGCACAGCACTAGCTCTTAGCATAAAAGATTATGGCTATAAAAACCAGTTAAAGTAAACCTTGACTTCACCTTTTCTGTAGAGGGACAGGGTGTTAGGAAACATAGTTCGCTAGCCTTTAACACATTAAGTGGAAAAAATTTAGTTATGTGGGCCTCTTAGTTATCCACCGGTTCTTAGGATATGATGATCGGAAGACCGAGGTGTTGGTAAGCATAAGACTGGCAGAAAGGAGCGTAAGACCAGCAGTGTTCCCGACAGTGTTCCTGACTCATCATCAACCCTTAGAAAGCAGTGGAACAAATAATTAAGTGATTAACTAAGGTTTAGAAGCTTATTTTGTCAAAAAGGCTAGAGAACTATGAATCCCAAACACCCAAAATCAAACCCAAAAGAAATTACAAACTAATGGAAGGAATGATTAAAAGATTAACCAAGTCCCGAAAACTCAACCTATTAGAAAAATTAGAAAATTATGAGGCCAAAGATCAAGACCAATTCCAGAATGAAATAATAAATATGATGACCCAGTCAGCTTCTAGAATTCAAGAAAACCTGATCAATAATAAACTACCAAGGGTTGAGTACAAGCAAATCTACAAAATAGGCACCTTTGATCTCTCAGAAGACTATGGGATAAAGACAGCAGAACATAGTCTTCCCGTTACAATAGAAAATGGTCAGACCAGTATTAGACTTTTTAGGGATGAAGATCTCAAGTCTATTGACACCAAGTACAGATACGTCCATATTGCAGCCATCCAAGTAGGTATTATTTCAAACCATAGATTAGGATTAGACAAACCAATCTTCATTACCTTAAAAGATGGAAGGTTCCGTGAAGCGAAAAATGCAACACTTAGTATTATCAGCACCAATGCCCATTGGGGGCCGATCTATTTTGAAAATTATCTAGACCTTAGCATAGGAATTGATAGATCCATCAAAAACCTCTTAATTATAGATATTAAGGCCTCAGGCTATGAAAATATAGATCCAGAATTTGAACCACTCAGCATAGTTTATAGGATTGTCTATAAGCTAATGACAACCAGAATCAATGTTAAAGGGATAAAAAGAACTCCAATAGGACAAACATTATTCTTAGCAACAGATGAAAGACATCATTCAATGACACCCCATATGTATAAATGGAACGAAGTTGAAATTAAGAATAACTGGACTCTGGAACAAGTTCAACCCCCTAAAAATCAGTAACTAGAAATCAAGCAATCAATGAGATCAATCAAGATGATGAAGGAAATGTAACATACATTTTCAAAAGATCCTATAGCTTTAAACAACTAGAGCAGGACCCGGAGAAACTAGCAATGCCAGCACCAGAAACTTAAAACTCAAGGGTGTAGACCTAGAACCCAACATCCCAAACCTATACTATGAAAATGACTACTCTCCAACTTATTCCCAGATAAGAGATGAAATACCTAACCAACTGAACATGATTTCAAAAAAAATATGAAATAGACAAAGATCAGATCAAGGCAGATTTCCTGTCAGATAAGAACACAGATAATGTCAAATGGCTCTTCGAAGCCATAAATATAGAAGAAAGAGAGACCCTTAAACAAGAGTATTATAATTGTATGAACGAATTAAAAGTAGAAATTCCTTACTTTGTATGGCTTAAGGTAGCATGCAAAAATAAGAAATCAAAGATAAGTACTTAAAATGGCTCAGAGCTAAGGAAACCAACAACCAACACTCTGTCAAGTCATTAGGGGTGATTTGGAAAACTACAGACAATAGAGAAATTAATTCAGGACACATCCCATTAGAAGAGTGCCAAATTCAATATAAAAGCCAGATCTTAGTAGCCTCTCCATTTAAGCATCTAAAACTGGAGCAAGAACAAGTAGCCACCACCAGTGAACTTAGAAAAATAATCCAACAAAATAATTACAGCAATCAACTCCTACATACCATGTCAGAACAGCTAGATAGGATAGAAAAAAATGTTACCAAGGAAGTCGAAGGCTCCAAAGTAATCCAAGAGATAAAATGCAGAAACCCATTTTAGAAATAGACAATAGTTGGACAACAGGCTTTAGAACCAGAGAAGATAAGATTGTAGACCAACTGACAAACAGACTCAGGGGAATAAGGCTAGGCATGATCTCAACAAAATCAAAACTGAAGGACAAACATATTACAGAACACAAAAGGACTATTATCCTAGACCGACACCCCTAGACATCCAATTTGAGGAAAGGAAAAACTTCAATAGAGAAATCTACTATGACGATGGAATATACGAATGGAATATAGACAAAAAATCTGAACGAGAAGTTTGGAATCTCTTGAGAGAAATGACCATGGCCGCAGGGGCCCTAAGAGCAAACAAAACCTCAGAAGAAAATAATGTAAAAATCTTAATACAAGGTTTTACCGGAATGTTAGAAGGATAGTGGAGCAGATATCTTATACATGAAGACAGAGACAATATACTAAATAGTAGAAAAATTCTAGCAAAACCAAACTCTTCAGAAATTACAGAAGAATCAAATGCAATAGAAACATTGATCCATGCCATCTATAGGCATTTTATAGGGTCAAGAGACCGCAAACAAGAAAGTAAATGCAAGACTTCAGATGGTACAAAGATACCTTCCTTTGTAGGGTACTAGAAAGAGAATACTGCAATTCTTCCTTTCGGAAAGAAAAGTTTATCTCAGGATTTCCTAAACATTTCTTAGAAAAGGTAAACGAAGCATTAATAGAATAATGTGGAGGTAATATTATATGGGAAAAAGTTACCTATGGAGATATTAGTAATATCATTCAACGAACCGCTCTAAAGACATGTACAGAAATAAAACTTCAGTCTAAATTAAAGAAAGAAGAAGAGACTACAATGAAAGAACTAGGAGGCTTCTGTAAATAATATGGATAAGAAGTCCTAACTCCACCTTCAAAAAAAAAACAGAGAGCCAATAGAAAGACCGTATACCCCAAAACCTATAAATCTCAGTTTAATAGACAAAATGAATACCCACATTGGGAAAGAAGGAAACTAAGCAAGAAGAAACCTAGGAAACCTCCCGTATGGAATATAGGAAAAAGAGAATCCAAAACAAAACAAGAAGACGTTCCAATATGTTTTGGTTGTGAAAGAAAAGGACACTACAAGAGAAACTATGGAATATCACATATTCAGGAGCTAGACTCCCAGACAAACAAAAGGAAGAAATAGTAAAGAATATGATCTCGAATAACGAAGATAATCATTCCTCTGAAGAAGAAGAAAATACTTCAGAAGAACAAATCCAACTAATTGAAGAAAATGAAAATAGTTCCTCAAAAACAAAAAAATCATCCTCATCTTACTCAGAAGGAGTAAATCTATGTGGATGCATGGAAAAACTCAAAATTAATATGATAAGAAGTGGATATTTTCTCTTTGATCTAGTAGAAGAAATAGATGATCCAGGATTAAGAAAAAAATGTATAGAGAAACTTAAAGATGAATTTCAGCCCCCCCTAAAAAAAAGAATTCTCAGTCTTTCAGAGATCATTAAAGAAAAAGAACAAGAAGAAAAAATAAAATCAGACCCAATCTATTGGCTTAACAAGGAAATTGAATAGATAAAACAAAATATCAGAATACTTCGGTCACGAATAGAAGAATTAGAGAAAACAGACAAGGAGAAAGAAATACAAACAACAAGGGAAAAGGAACACTTCAAGAAATAACGAAAGAAAACGACTACATAAACGAAATTTCAATTAAACCTCTTAGATGGTATATCAGGATTACCCTTAAGATCAAAAATGAAATCAAAACACTTTGCGCCCTAGTTGACTACGGAGCATATATAAATTGTGTCCCAGAAGGAGTTTTCCCTGAGATTTTTGGAGAAGAAACCACAGAACAAATACTTGCAATAGACAGTGAGAACCTCCAGGTAGAATATAAACACTCGGAAACGTATGTCTGCCAGGATAACATACAGCTTAAAACCCCATTCCTCGTCATCAAAAATGTTCAATCAACTGTAGTTGGAATGCCGTTCTTAGCACTATTCCACAAAATAGAAATTGACAAAAACATCATAACTGCCCAGATTTCATATAAGCAAATTTACTTTAGGTTTTTATAAAACCCTGTTTTTATAAAACCCTTATTAAGCAAGCCTGCCTTATCAAACGGGTTTTTTCAAAAGACTTTGGAAAAAGTTTTCAGCACATAATTTCTAAAAGCTACTCAGCATCTTAGCCTATCCTCAGCCCAATACTATCCCAAACCTAGTCCACATACGTGGAAGCTAAACCTTTTGCTTTCTAACCCAACAGTTCACAATCACAGACCTCTCGGTCTGTTTTAACCCAACATTAGCCCAGAACTCATATCCAGCCTATAATTGCGAAAAACCAAGCCCGAAGACTCTAGTCCAAAAGCCCAGCCTCTCCAGCACTATTCCCAGCAGCACTATTATCGCACATGTCACGCATGTGACCCCAGTAGCACTATTCTCGCACAAGTCACGCATGTGACCCCCAACCTCATCAACACTATTCTCATCTGCGCTATTATCACGCATGTGACCCTTTGACTACCGTCAAAGTCTCCCATGTGACTCTCCAGCTTTATCAGGTCAACCATGTGACTCTTCGGCCCTACTCTCCAGCTTTATCAGTCACCTATGTGACTCTCCGACCCTACCATGGCACGCTTCTCAGACTTATCCTCCAGATAGCAGTCCACACATGTGAAGCTACAGCAGTGATAACCAATCAGAATACAACAACCCATATATGAGGGACCAGCCACAACAGCTTGCAACAGTAACAACCAATCAGAATACAACAACCCACATATGAGGGACCTTTCTGGTATTAGAGCACTATTACGGGAAGTAACTTAAGAGCAGCCGCACATGTGTTGCAATGCTTAAAGGACGGCAAAGCCAGCTATCCTAAATCCAGATGTCCTGCCCCAAACCCAAAACCAGTACCGGAGTTCAACCCATTTGAAGTCCGCAGAAGCCAGTTGTCCCCAAGGACAGACAAGATTGAAACCAGCTGCCCCCAAGGACAGACATGATTGAAGCCAGCTATCCCGAAGGACAGAAGTAATTGAAGACCAACCAGATCTCTTTTTAGATTTCCAATGAAGTGAAGTCCGTCTAGTCCAGTCTATAAAAGGATAGCCCTCAACCTGTGAGAGGCATCCGCACCCATCCACCATCCACACCCACACTAATCCTCAAGTCTTCACTCATGACCACTACCTCCATGACCACCAAGTCTCCACCCATGGCTACCGGTCTCCACCCATGGCTACCTAACCTCCACTCACTAAAAGACTCCACCCATAGCCTCCACTCAAAACCTCCACTTATGGCCACTTAACCCCTTAATGCCTCATCCACTACCCATCCACTACCTCTTCCACTACCTAGTCCTCCTTTATAAATAACCCTCTTTCTTCATAACCTCACACATCCTTCCATTCACCCGAGAACCTCTTAGCCTCCTTCTTCTCTCTCCTTCTTCATCCATGAATCTAACCTCACCAACCATGGCCACTCACTCTTCATCCTTAGCCCTCCATCCCTAAACTACTTCACCAGACCAGTCTTCCATTCTCAAACTTAGAAATTAGTCATTCAAATCCTAGGCCTCAGAAATGGTATCAGAGCCATGTTTGGCTAATTTCTTATCATTTTCTTATCATTCTCAGTCAAAGCTGACTCCGGCTACCCAGTCATGGCCAACTTGGGCCAACCTCATGTAATCTTAGTTGTAAGCTTTCAATCTTTTAGTTAAAAATTTCTCCAGACTTAAGAAATCTAGTACCAGTTGTACATTTCTGTGCAAGTTTTAAACTTGTCTTCATCAGTATTTTAGATACTTTGTTTTATGTTTATGTGCAAAAATTTTCTTTCCGGGGGAGAAGAGCTTGGTAGTCTCTCTTTTATTTTATTACAATTGCTTTTTAGTAATTTTATTTTCAGTACGTCAGTATGTCTTTCTTAAATCAAAAGCATCACGCCTCCAGAGCAGACATATGCAAATATGTCTATGACCCATGGGAATAATGAGCCCTTGGCCTGACGTGAGCTTTCAGATCTAAGAAGAAAACTATTTTTGCAGTAGTTGTTTTACAGTTTTTAAATTATGCTATTTAATTTTTGCACAAAAGCACAGAACCAGCTCTTAGCATAAAAGATTGTGGTTATAAAAACCAGTTAAAGTAAACATTGACTTCACCTTTTCGGTAGAGGGACAGGGTGTTGGGAAACATAGTTCCCTAGCCTTTAACACATTAAGTAGAAAAAATTTAGTTAAGCGGGCCTCTTAGTTATCCACCAGGTTCTTAGGATATGATGATCGGGAGACCGAGGTCATTGGTAAGTGTAAGACTGGCAGAAAGGAGCGTAAGACCAGCAGTGTTCCCAGAAGTGTTCCTGACTCATCATCAACCCTTAGAAAGCAGTGGAACAAATAATTAAGAGATTAACTAAGGTTTAGAAGCTTAATCTGTTAAAAAGGTTAGAGAACTAAGAATCCTGACACCCAAACCCAAATCAAAAGGAAGCCATAAACATGCAAGACAAATTATGAAAAATGAACTTTTCAATCAATTAAAAAACATGGTCTCAAAAGAATATGAAATAGATAAAGAAAAGATTAGAAAAGATTTCCTTTCAGAACAAAACAAAGAGAAAAGAAATTGGCTTTGGGAAGCCATAAATGCAGAAGAAAGAGAAACTCTAAAAGAAGAATATTATAGTTGCATAAGAGAACTAAGATTTGAAATCCCTTACTTTGCATGGCTAAAAGGGGCATGCAAAAATAAGGAAATGAAAGATAAATACTTAGCCTGGCTTAAGGTTAAAGAAATTAAAGATCAACATCATTTCAAGACAATAAGAGTAATTGAGAAAAACATGGACAAAGAAATTAATTCAGAACATATTTCTCTTAGGAAAAGATAGGAAAATCATAAGGATCAAACCCTGAAACATCCCCAACCAGAAAATAAACAATCAAACCAAAAAATGACTAGTAGTAACGCTAGAAAAACAATTCACCCAATCGAAACAGAAACCCTAAGTCAACCAGTAATAATCAAACCAGAAGGAAAACCTAGAGAAAGCCAACTTATAAGCCCAAAAGAGAAAATGAACATATAAGACAATAAATCTTTAATCAGTTTACTCAATTTACAATAGTCTATATAGATGATGTCCTTATCTTCTCGGATGACCTAGATCAGCATGTTAAGCACATCAGGCTCTTTCATAACCTAACAAAACAAAACGGATTAGTGGTCTTAGCACCTAAAATAAAAAATTTTCAAACCAAGATAAGATTTCTAGGACACTATATCTATCAAGGAACAATTAAACCTATAGAAAGGTCAGTAGAGTTTGCAGATAAATTCCTAGACGAAATCAAAGAAAAAACCCAATTACAAAGATTTTTAGGATGCCTCGATTATGTGGCAGACTTTGTTCCAAATATCAGGATCATTCTAGAACCCTTATACGCCCAGCTTAGAAAAAATAAGAAAGGATGGACCGAAGAACATACTCAAGTAGTCCGAAAGGTAAAAACTCTAGTTAAAAGTCTTCCCTGCCTAGAGTTATTAGATCCAACAGCAATAGTTATAGTTGAAACAGACGCTTCAGATATAGGATTTGAAGGAATACTTAAGCAAAAAACCCACAACAGAGAGGCATTAGTTAGATATAACTCAGGGATATGGACTAATGCTCAGAAGAATTACAGCATAATAAAAAAGGAGGTTTTATCAATTGTCTTATGTATTCAAAAATTCCAAGAGGATTTATATTTTTAAAAAAAATTTCAGAATTGATTGTAAACAAGCCAAAAAAGTTTTAGAAAAAGACATTGAAAATATTGTTTCAAAACAAATTTTTGCTAGATGGCAAGCCATTCTGTCAGTATTTGATTTTGAAATAGAGTTTCTAAAAGGCACAGAAAATAGTTTACCAGATTTTCTGACTCGTGAATTCCTTACAGACCGACCCAGAACCAAAGCATCCTATGCAAAATCAGTAACTTCAGTCCCTCTCAGTAATCAATATTCGGTATTGACTCCACCCAAAACCTTCCTTCCTCTTAGACCTCAGTACTCAGCCTTGGTCTCACCTTCCCAAACCTATTCCCAAGTAGCTCAAAAACGGTCTCCTCCTAGTCTTAGCAATACTACAGAACAAACCTGGTCTAGCCCCTCCAGAACTCCCATGTTCAATCCCTACTACTGTAAGAAGTGCTCCCTTACAGTCAAACTTCTGGAACAAGATGAAATAGGAGACAATCAAGTTCCAAAACTAACCAAGATCTTCACTTCGGTTAATGGGAAGATTACCTTGTACCACTTGCCCGAAGGACTCCAGAGTCCATTAAAAACCCAGGAGTATTATGAGTTTATCCTAGTCGATACAGATTCAGCAGAAGTAACCCACACACCATAACAAAACTCAGAGGCAGTCGACTATTCAAAACTCAAAATCAAGAAGTTCATAACTAAGGAAGAATGGGGAAATCCATTCCAACCCAGGACCTTCTCTCAAAGATTTTAGCCCTCTCAATAAAACTATTTTGACTACCAAGAAGCCTGGTACAAGGTCTTTTACCTCAAGCCCACATATCACAGTTGGTTTCTCAATTTCAGCCCAAAATTTGATAAAAAAATTCCAAGCTGGACCCATGATTGGTGGGTTTACTTTGGAATAACAATAGAAATCCTTCCATAACCAATATTATCAGCCTTGAATTATTTCCATAACCACCTGAAGACAGCCTTTTATGGAAATAAACCCATCATGTTTGCAGCCGAATTCCAAGTCCCATGGATCATGGGATGGGATTTTGCTATCAATAGATCTCTTGATAAACAGTATCCACTATATTAGAAAGATGATTTAGAATCAAATGGTGGAAAAAGTTCCAACCCGGTGAAAGGTTATCACCAAGTAACATCAGCCGATGGCTAATTACTTATGATAGCCCCAGACAATTCCCAAAGATAGAAAAAACTACCACTTCTTCTTCTTCGAACAAAACTCCTAGCAAGAAAGATTTAAAGAAAAAATTATTAGAAGAATTATCACAACTAGGAGACTCTGATGAGGAGGAAGATATCAGCTCATCTCAGCCCAAGCCAGCAGGCCAACTATATCTATAAGACACCCAGGATCCATATGAGGACTATGACATAATGTAGCCCAGACCATACATCTTCACCCATGTAAAAGTTTTCTCAGCATATTTTAACCCAACATTAGCCCAGAACTCAGATCCAACCCATAACTATGAAAAACCAAGCCCGAAGACTCTAGTCCAAAAGCCCCAGACTCACCAGCACTATTCCCAGCAGCACTATTGTCACACATGTCACGCATGTGACCCCAGCAGCACTATTGTCGCACAAGTCACGCATATGACCCTCAGCCTCATCAGCACTATTCTCATCAGCGCTATTGTCACGCATGTGACCCTTCGACTACCGTCAAAGTCTCCCATGTGACTCTCCAGCTTTATCAGGTCACCCATGTGACTCTCTGGCCCTACTCTCCAGCTAGCACTATGCTCAGCGCTATTGTCACGCATGTGACCCTTCGACTACCGTCAAAGTCTCCCATGCGACTCTCCAGCTTTATCAGGTCACCCATGTGACTCTCCGGCCCTACCATGGTACGCTTCTCAGACTTATCCTCCAGACATAAATCGACACATGTGAAGCTACAGCAGTGACAACCAATCAGAATACGACAACCCACATATGAGGGACCAGCCACAATAGCTTACAGCAGTGACAACCAATCAGAATACAACAACCCACATATGAGGGACCTTTCTGGTATTAGAGCACTGTTACGGGAAGTAACTCAAGAGCGCAAAGGATGATAAAGCCAGCTGTCCTAAATTCAGATGTCATGTCCCAAACCCAAAACCAATACCGGATTTCAACCCATTTGAGTCCGCAGAAGCCAGCTATCCCCAAGGACATATTCATTTCCAGATTTCAAACAAAATAAAGTCTGAACGAGCCAGCCAGCTGTCCCCAAGGACAGACTTTATCAAAGCAAGCCAGCCAGCTATCCCCAAGGACAGATTCTTCTCCAGACTTCATCAGCCCTCAAGTCCGCCAGACTCCATTATAAAACGGGTAGCCCTCAGCCTGTGAGAGGCATCCGCACCCATCCACCATCCACACCCACACTAATCCTCAAGTCTTCACTCATGACCACTACCTCCATGACCACCAAGTCTCTCTCCACCCATGGCTACCTAACCTCCACTCACTAAAAGCCTCCACCATAGCCTCGACTCACTAAAGCCTCCACTCATGGCCACTTAACCCCTTAATGCCTCATCCACTACCCATCCACTACCTCTTCCACTACCTAGTCCTCCTTTATAAATAACCCTCTTTCTTCATAACCTCACACATCCTTCCATTCACCCGAGAACCTGTGAGCCTTCTTCCTCTCTCTCCCTCTTCATCAATGAATCTAACCTCACCAACATGGTCACTCACTCTTCATCCTTAGCCCTCCATCCCTTAACAACTTCACCAGACCAGTCTTCCATTCTCAAACCTAGAAATTAGTCATTCAGATCCCAGGCCTCAGAAATGGTATCAGAGCCATGTTTGGCTAATTTCTTGTCATTTTCTTGTCATTCTCAGTCAAAGCCGACTCCGGCTACCCAGTCAAGGCCAACTTGGGCCAACCTCATGTTATCTCAGTTGTAAGCTTTCAAGCTTTTAGTTGTATGTTTCTCCAGACTTAAGAAATCCAATACCTGTTGTACATTTCTGTGCAAGTTTTAAACTTCTTTTCATCAGTATTTTAGTTACTTTGTTTTATGTTTATGTGCAAAAATTTTCTTTCCGGAGGAGAAGAGCTTGGTAGTCTCTCCTTCTTGTCTCTCCTTTTATTTTATTACAATTTCTTTTTAGTAATTTTATTTTCAGTACGTCAGTATATTTTTCTTAAATCAGAAGCATCACGCCTCCTGAGCGGACATATGCAAATATGTCTATGACCCATGGGAATAATGAGCCCTTGGTCGGACGTGAGCTTTCGGATCTAACAAGAAAATTGTATTTGCAGTACTTGTTTTATAGTTTTTAAATTATGCTATTTAATTTTTGCACAAAAGCACAGCACAAGCTCTTAGCATAAAAGATTGTGGTTATAAAAACTAGTTAAAGTAAACCTTGACTTCACCTTTTCGGTAGAGGGACAGGGTGTTAGGAAACATAGTTCCCTAGCCTTTAACATATTAAGTGAAAAAACTTTAGTTAAGCGGGCCTCTTAGTTATTCACCAGGTTCTTAGGATATGATGATTGGGAGACTGAGGTCGTTGGTAAGCGTAAGACTGGCAGAAAGGAGTGTAAGACCAGCAGTATTCCCGGCAGTGTTTCTGACTCATCATCAAACCTTAGAAAGTAGTGGAACAAATAATTAAGAGATTAACTAAGGTTTAAAAGCTTAATCTATTAAAAAGGTTCGAGAACTATGAATCCTGACACCCAAACCCAAATCAAAAGGAAGCCATAAACATGCTAAGACAAATTATGAAAAATGAACTTTTCAATCAATTAAAAAACATGGTCTTAAAAGAATATGAAATAGACAAAGAAAAGATTAGAAAAGATTTCCTGTCAGAAAAAACAAAGAGAAAAGAAATTGGCTTTGGGAAGGCATAAATGCAGAAGAAAGAGAAACTCTAAAAGAAGAATATTATAGTTGCATAAGAGAACTAAGATTTGAAATCCCTTACTTTGCATGGCTAAAAGGGGCATGCAAAAATAAGGAGATCAAAGATAAATACTTAGCCTCGCTTAAGGTTAAAGAAATTAAAGATCAACATCATTTCAAGACAATAAGAGTAATTGAGAAAAACACGAACAAAGAAATTAATTCGGAACATTTCTCTTAGGAAAAGACAGGAAAATCATAAGGATCAGACCCTGAACCATCCCTAGCCAGAAAATAAACAATCAAACCAAGAAATGACTAGTAGTAACGCTAGAAAAACAATTCACCCAATCAAAACGGAAACCCTAAGTCAACCAGTAATAATCGAACCAGAAGAAAAACCTAGAGCAAAGCCAGCTTATAAGACCAAAAGAGAAAATGAACAAATAAGACAAGAAATCAAAAGAGTAGAATCAGAAATACAAAATCTGAAAAAATTAGATAAAGAAAAGAAATATCCCTAGGAAAAGAACTAGCAGAAAATAAACAAGATGATCATCCAGAAGAAACCATGATAATCCAAAGGTAGAAATGGCATGTTAAAACTAATCTGGTAATCGAGAACAAAATTAGAGAAACCTATGCCTTAGTAGACTCAGGAGCAGACATGAACTGCATTCCAGAGGGATTGTTTTCCAAAAAATACTACGAAGAAACTGTAGAAAAGCCCTATACAGCCAACAGTAGAAGCCTTAAAGTAATATACAAGATTTCAGATGTACATGTCTGTCAAGACAACATCTGCTTCAAAATAACTTTCATCGTGGTCAAAGATATCCAAACAGTCATTCTAGGTACACCGTTTCTAATGCTCCTCTACAAGATGGAGATTAATAAAGAAGGCATAACCACCTATGTCTTAGGGAGCCTAGTCACCTTCAGGTTCGTAAGCCCTGTCGAACTCAAAAGGATTAATCAACTAAAAGATTCCAGCATCCAAAAGATACAGTCCTTGAAGGATAGAAAACAACAACTTAAAGAAGAATTAAAGATAAATAGAATAGAAGAACAACTACAGCTAGAATCATGGAAAACTAGAATAAAAGATATCCAAGAAAAATTAGAAAAAGAATTGTGCAGCCAAGACCCTACAGCCTTCTGGAATAGGAAGAAGCACCAGGTTAGTTTACCCTATATTAAAGACTTCCAAGAAACTAATATCCCGACAAAGGCCAGACCAATTCAGATGAACCTAAACTATTAGAATATTGTAAAAAGGAGATAGCCGATCTCTTAGACAAGAGACTTATCAGACCAAGCAAATCTCCATGGTATGTTCAGCCTTTTATGTCCAAAAAGCCTCAAAATTAGAAAGAGGAACACCCAGACTAGTCATAAATTATAAACCTTTAAATAAGGTTTTAGAATGGATTAGGTATCCCATACCTAATAAAAAAGACTTGTTATCCAAACTATACAAAGCAAAAATATTTTCTAAATTCAACATGAAGTTAGGATTTTGGCAGATTCAGATTACTGAGAAGATAGATATAAAACAGCCTTCACAATACCCTTCGGATATTATGAATGGAATGTAATGCCCTTTGGATTAAAAAATGCTCTAAGTGAATTCCAGAACATGATGAATGAAATCTTTAATAAGTTTACTCAATTTACAATAGTCTATATAGATGATGTCCATATCTTCTCGGATGACCTAGATCAGTATGTTAAGCACATCATGCTCTTTCATAACCTAACAAAACAAAATGGATTTGTAAAATAAAAATTTTTCAAACCAAGATCAGATTTCTAGGACACAATATCTATCAAGGAACCATTAAACCTATAGAAAGGTCAGTAGAGTTTGTAAATAAATTCCCAGACAAAATCAAAGAAAAAACCCAATTACAAAGATTTTTAGGATGCCTCAATTATGTGGCAGACTTTGATATTAGGATCATTCCAGAACCCTTATACGCCCAGCTTAGAAAAAAGAAGAAATGATGGCCGAAGAACATACTCAAGTAGTACGAAAGGTAAAAACTCTAGTTAAAAGTCTTCCTTACCTAGAGTTATTAGATCCAACACAATAGTTATAGTTGAAACAGACCCTTCAGATATAGGATTTGGAGGAATACTTAAGCAAAAAACCCACAACAGAGAGGCATTAGTTAGATATCACTCAGGGATATGAACTAATGCTCAGAAGAATTACAGCATAATAAAAAAGGAGGTTTTATCAATTGTCTTATGTATTCAAAAATTCTAAGAGGATTTATATTTTAAAAAAAAATTTCTCAGAATTGATTGTAAACCAGCCAAAGAAGTTTTAGAAAAGGGCATTGAAAATCTTGTTTCAAAACAAATTTTTGCTATATGGCAAGCCATTCTGTCGGTATTTGATTTTGAAATAGAATTTCTAAAAGGCACAGAAAACAGTTTGCCAGATTTTCTGACCCGGAACACGATGTCAGAACGACCCAGAACCAAAACATCCTATGCAAAATCAGTAACTTCAGTCCCTCTCAGTAATCAATATTCGGTATTGACCCCACCCAAAACCTTCCTTACTCTCAGACCTCAGTACTCAGCCTTGGTCTCACCTTCCCAAACCTATTCCCAAGCAGCTCAAAAACGGTCTCCTCCTAGTCTTAGCAATACTACAAACAAACCAGGTCTAGCCCCTCCAGAACACCCATGTTTAATCCCTACTACTGTAAGAAGTGCTCCCTTACAGTCAAACTTCTGGAACAAGATGAAATAAGGGACAATCAAGTCCCAAAACTAACCAGGATCTTCCTTACGGTTAATGGGAAGATTACCCAGTACCACTTGCTCGAAGGACTCCAGAGTCCATTAAAAACCCAGGAGTATTATGAGTTTATCCTGGTCGATACAGATTCAGCAGAAGTAACCCACACACCAGAACAAAACTCAGAGGTAGTCGCCTATTCAAAACTCAAAATCAAGAAGTTCATAACTAAAGAAGAATGGGGAAATCCATTCCAACCCAGGACTTCTCTCAAAGATTTCAGCCCTCTCAATACAACTATTTTGACTACCAAGAAGCCTGGTACAAGGTCTTTTACCTCAAGCCCATAGATCATAGTTGGTTTCTCAATTTCAGCCCAAAATTTGATTAAAAAAAAATTCCAAGCTGGACCCATGATTGGTGGGTTTACTTTGGAATAACAATAGAAATCCTTCCAAATCCAATATTATCAGCCTGGAATTATTTCCATAACCACCTGAAGACAGCTTTTTATGGAAATAAACCCATCATGTTTGCAGCCAAATTCCAAGTCCCATGGATCATGGGATGGGATTTTGCTGTCAGTAGATCTCTTGATCAGCAGTTTCCACTCATATTAGAAAGACGATTTAGAATCAAATGGTGGAAAAACTTCCAACCCGGTGAAAGGTTATCACCAAGTAACATCAGCCGATGGCTAATTACTTATGATAGCCCCAGACAATTCCCAAAGACAGAAAAAACTACCATTTCTCCTTCTTCGAACAAAACTCCTAGCAAGAAAGATTTAAAGAAAAAATTATTAGAAGAATTATCACAACTAGGAGACTCTGATGAGGAGGAAGATATCAGTTCATCTTAGCCTAAGCTAGCATGCCAACTATATATACAAGATGCCCAGGATCCATATGAGGACTACGACAAAATGTAGCCCAGACCATACATCTTCACCCATGTAAAAGTTTTCTCAGCATATTTTAACCCAACAATTCACAATCACAGACCTCTCGGCCTGTTTTAACCCAACATTAGCCCAGGACTCAGATCCAGCCCATAACTGTAAAAAACCAAGCCCGAAGACTCTAGTCCAAAAGCCCCAGCCTCACCAGCATTATTTCCAGCAGCACTATTGTCGCACATGTCACGCATGTGACCCCAGCAGCACTATTGTCACACAAGTCACGCATGTGACTCCGAGCCTCATCAGCACTATTCTCGTCAGCGCTATTGTCACGCATGTGACCCTTTGACTACAATCAAAGTCTCCCATGTGACTCTCAGCTTTATCAAGTTACCCATGTGACTCTCCGACCCTACTCTCAAGCTTTATCAGGTCACCCATGTGACTCTCTGGCCCTACCATGGGGGGTGAATTGGGTTCTTTAAAAATTAGCCTTTTAAATTATTTAGCTTGAGATGAATGAAGGCAAATGCAAAGTAAATATAAATTGCAGTGAATAAAACAGAGATAGAGAAAGAGACAATAGAACACGGCAAACACAAAAGATTTTATAGTGGTTCGGTGTATCCAACACCTACGTCCACTCCCAAGATTCACTTGGGTCCACACTATAATCACCCTAGATTACAGCAGAGTTGTTTTACAAGCTCACAACTCAAACTTGTTGTTTTTCCGGGCGCACAACGAACCCAGCTGGTTTTCAAGGGCTCACCAGCACAAAAACCCTTAACCCAAGCTTAACCAAGCTTGAACTGAGGTAAGACTACCTCCTCTAGTTCAATCCCCCAGATTGAGCTAGACACAAAGAATAGAAATATTGTTTGTTTAGTTACAAGGCTCCTTAATGAGCAGATAAACAAATGTAAGAATAGAGTTTAGATAAGCCTGATTTGCAGTTGGTTGGCTTTGAGCTTTTCTTCTTTTCTTCAACTCCTTTGAAGTGTAGAATCAGGCCTCAGCTTGGATTCTTCACGGAATATGTGTTGGAGTTGATTTGGGCTTTTCCTCTTTTCTTTGAGTGTTGAAAATCTCTTGAGATGCTCTTGAATAGCTCTTGGATTTTCTTCTGAAGCTTCCTTGGATTTGAGCTTGAACACAGAAGGAACTTCCTTTGATTTCACACTCTTTCTTTCACTCTATTTTGAATCACGGATTTTTTCAAATGAAGCTCTGTTTTTCCAATTTTTCTCTTCTTTTTCTTTGAAATAAATATCTCTCTATTTGTCTCTTTTGATTTGAAAACGGCTTCTCTATTTATAGATTCTGCAAAAATATAGCCGTTAGAGACAAAGAAAAATAGCCGTTAATCAAAAATCTTACCGTTGACGCTGAGTTGGCATCCGAAAAAATCTCGCCCAGATTTGCTGGAGTCGACTCATGCTTTTCCCGAGTCGGCTCGAGGTCGTGATACTAAAAATAGAAATGTTTAGAAAGTCAAAGGGTCGACTCACCAAAAGTAAAGTGTCGACTCCTGAAAGTCGGGGGTCGACTCATGAAAAGTTGGGGTCGACTCGCGAAGTGCTCAGAAAAACACACCTCTGGTGTCTGAGCGGAGTCGACTCGCACAGTCATGGAGTCGGCTCGACAGAATCGGGGGTCGACTCGTGAAATTACGTGGGTCGACTCGAGACAGACATTTCTGTACTCTGAGTGGAGTCGACTCTGAAACTCAAGAGTCGGCTCCGGAACGTATCAAAAATCAGAAAGTTTTCTGATTGACTTTAAAATCGTTCCAGATTCATTTTAAATCATTGTTTTGACTTGAATTCAATAAAATTGACATTAAGAATTAATTCAAGAAGTATTCCAAAAACTCATTGATTAATCTATGAATTATAAAATTTCTTTTTGAAAGCTTAAACATTGAGCTTAAAGTTACTTTCAAAATGATTAAAGTCAAACTTTAACATTCTCATTGATTGTTCAAAATAAATTCATTGCTCATGTAAATAAACTCATTACATCTTTTAATATACTCATGGCTTTTGGTAATCATCAAAATCAAAAGGATTGGGGCATATAATTTTTCAATAATCTTCCAACAATCTCCCCCTTTTTGATGATGACAAAAACATTGAGTTTATGCATGATTGATTTGTGAATTTATTTTGTTTTCATAGTAGGCTTAGGCTCCCCCTGAATGAGGTAGCTCCCCCTATGAAACTTAATCATTCAATTAATTATCTCATTGATTAATTTGATTTTCATATGCATATTCAATCATAAAACTATAAAACTCTCCCCCTTTTTTGTTATCAACAAAAAGGTAGAGAAGCATAAACATTCATTCATTCATTGATAGAAAGAAATACATTGAGTAAACAAAATTGACATTTCATTTCATCAAAGAGTCTAATACATCAAAGTGTCTAATACATTGATACCAAAATGTAAAACATAACAATAACTTCATACATAGCAAGGATTGAGTATCTAATACATTAAAATGAGTTCTAACAATCCTAGTCAAATGATCTATTATATTCTTTCATTCCATCTGATTGGATTTTTACATAGTCTTTTAGCCTCTCATCCACAAAGGTGCAAGCAGTCAAAATTTTGTCTTGTAGCTCCGCATTGCACTTTAGAGTAGGTTTCTCCATCTCCGCAATATCTTTAAGTTCTTCAAATATGTTCTTAGATCTCCACTTAAAGACTCTGAAGAAGTGCTGAGAGTAGACTCAATTTTAGTGATTCGTCATCCAAAGAATATAGAGTTTCCTTTAGATTCATGAACTTATTTCAAACTCTGATTTAATTTCTCTGACTGATCATCAAAAGTCCTTTGAGTTGCCTTAATTGAGTTCTGAGAAGCCAACAGAAGAAGATGAAGCTTGATCAAATAACTGGAGCAGGGGTAGGAGCAGGAGCAGAAGTAGGAGGGCTCGGAGGTGCAGGTGAAGAGTGTCTAACTGATGGTCCTGGTGCCTCAACATCCGTAGCTCTCTCTTCTACTAAACCTTTCCTTCCCATCTCCATTTCTCTTAATAAAACCCATCCTATGAATGGTGGCCAAGCTGTAAAAATCTGTGTGTCTCAGTTCCTCATGGGCTCACTATCAGAAATAACAATCCCTTGGCTCTGGAAATTTTGGTGAGGATCATACCATAGGGCAAGCTTGATTTTCTCTTTCCTCCACAGTCAGCAATATACCAAAGAATCATACTGGGAAGGTTAATGGTTTGCCCGTAACAATAGCATCCATCACAAAAATATCCTTTCAGACATAATCAATCTTCCTATTTTGGGAAAAAGGATCCTACTACATATGTTATGAAGCAATCTCAGTTCTAAGGATAATTGATTGGCAAAAACTTCCTCAAAACCGACAACTTCCGGTTAAGTAATCTAGAAGAGCTGGGCTTCGGTCTTCAGAAGAAAATGTAGAGTTCCTGACATGGGTAGATCCAATAGTCTTGAAAGCAGCTCTACAGTCACTGAGATCCTATTTCCTCTCACAATGCTTATGAAGACCATTATCTCCTCTAGACAAGTTCTTATAAAATCCTTTACAAGAGCGGGATAAGTAGGGCAATCTAGGGAACAGATCTTCTCCCAACCCATCTCTATCAATTGTCTTCCCAAAGAAATCCCTCAGCCTCAAACAATTCAAAATCCACTTTTCTCCCGTGGTAATGATTCTATCGCTAATCTATCTACCTGAGAAGGAGCAGTAGCTGGAGAAGCATTTGGAGTTGAAGATGATGAAGTTGAATCCGAGCTTGGTGAAGGCTCACGAACCGGACGCCTCACGGTCTTCCTCACGGCTCTCTTCCTCTTCACACCGGCCGCACAAGGTTGGAACCTCGAGTTTTGGGGCCATTGATCGATTGGAAGGGTTAATCAGGGATTTTGGGAATTTGGAAGGTCTGGAGATATTTTGGAGAGAGTATTTTGAGAGATTGAGACGTTAGAAATGAACGGCGAGTCGACTCTGCCCTAGATAAATCAACCTGGGACCACTTCGAGTCGGCTCCCGCAAAGCAAGGGGTCGACTCCGGACAGTCACAGAAAACCATCCCGAAGTGGAGTCGACTCGCGCCGAGAAGGGGTCGACCCGAGAGTTTCAGTAGAAACCAGGAGTCGACTCCGATACTCACCGAGTCGGCTCCGAGACCATTTCAGAGCAAAAACATGAAATTTCTGAAATGTGTGTCCGGAATTTGATCATAAAAATTGATAAAATAATCATTGGATTGAATAGATCAATTAGATATGAATTCTAGATAAGATTTCCTTAAAGATCAAGGATTTGAAAGAATTTTAGATAAAATTTCCTTAGGGGTTTCAAATTCATTCTAATGGATCACAAATCCCTAACTCTCCTCTAAGATAACAGAATCTTTCTTCACTTAAGGGTTTTGTAAATATATCTGCTAATTGTTCTTCAGTGTTAACATAATCAAGACATATTTCATTATTGCAACATGTTCTCTTATAAAATGATATCTAATTTCTATGTGTTTGTTCTAGAATGTTGAATTGGATTTTTGTTAGATTAATTGCACTTGTGTTATCACATCTTATAGGTGTTTTATCAAGTGTGATACCATAGTCTTCAAGTTGTCGCTTAATCCATAGGATTTGAGCACAGCAACTTCCAGCTGCTACATATTCAGCTTCAGTAGTTGATAATGCAACTGAATTTTGCTTTTTGCTAAACCATGAGATTAAGTTACTTCCTAAGAATTGGCATGCACCACTTGTGCTTTTTCTATCTAACTTACATCCAGCATAATCAGAATCAGTGTATGCAATCAGATTTAATGTTGAGTCTCTAGAATACCATAAACCTACATTTTTTGTTCCACTTAAGTATCTTAGTATTCTTTTAACAGCAATTAAATGTGATTCTTTAGGTTCAGACTGAAATCTAGCACATAAGCAAACAGCAAACATTATGTCTGGTCTACTTGCAGTTAAGTAAAGTAGGGATCCGATTATACCTCGATAATATTTTGATCAACCTTCTTACCTTCTTCATCTTTGTCCAGCTTGCATGAAGGACTCATTGGTGTTCCGAGGGGTTTAATTGATTCCATACCAAACTTCTTTAGAATTTCTCTTGTGTACTTTGTTTGGTTGATAAAGATTCCCTCTTTGCTTTGTTTGATTTGGAGTCCAAGGAAGAAGTTGAGTTCTCCCATCATGCTCATTTCAAATTCGCCCTGCATCAACTTAGCAAACTCTTGACATAGAAGATTGTTAGTAGCACCAAAAATAATATCATCAACATATATTTGAACTACTAATAAATCTTTACCTTTTCTTTTCAAAAAAGTTTTATCAACATTTCCTCTTATAAAATCATTTTCAATTAAGAATTTACTTAATCTATCATACCAAGCTCTAGGTGCTTGTTTCAAACCATATGCTTTGTGCAATTTAAAAACGTGATTTGAAAATTCGTGATCTTCAAAACCTGGTGGTTGTTCTACATATACTTCTTCATTTATAAATCCATTTAGAAAAGCACTTTTTACATCCATTTGAAATAAGTTAAAATTCATATGACATGCAAATGCAAGTAATAGTCTAATGGCTTCTAATCTAGCTACTGGTGCAAAGGTTTCATCAAAATCAATACCTTCTTCTTGATTATATCCTTTTGCAACTAATCTAGCTTTGTTTCTAATTACTATGCCATTTTCATCTAGTTTATTTCTAAATATCCATTTTGATCCTATAACAGAATGATTTTTAGGTCTTTCAACTAAGGTCCATACATTATTTCTAGTGAATTGATTTAATTCTTCTTGCATTGCTAACATCCAATTATTATCTTTTTCAGCTTCTTCAATAGTTTTAGGTTCAATTTGTGATACAAATGCAAGATGATTACTAATATTTCTCATAGATGATCTAGTTCTTATTCCTTGAGATGGATCACCTATAATCAATTCCTTAGGGTGACTATAAGCATATCTCCAATCCCTAGGTAGATCTACATCATTATGATTAGTGTTAGTATCATCATCCTTAGGTGAATCATTATCTTTAGCGTCTTGCTCTTGATCTAAAGATACATCAATATTTAATTTTTCAAGATCTTTCTCAATTATGTTTGTATCTTCTCATCATCAAATTTTTCGAACGAGTTGCTAAAGATTCATCAAAAACTACATGAATGGATTCTTCAACAACTAAAGTTTTCTTGTTAAATACTCTATATGCTTTACTAGTTATTGAGTATCCTAAGAATATTCCTTCATCAGATTTAGCATCAAATTTGCCTAAATTATTTTTACCATTATTGTGAACAAAACATTTACAACCAAATGCATGAAAATATTTAATGTTGGGTTTTCTATCATGCCATAATTCATAAGGTGTTTTCTTTAAAATAGGTCTTATTAAAGCTCTATTTAGGATGTAACATGCTGTGTTAATAGCTTCCGCCCAAAAGTATTTCGGGAGTTTACTTTCACATAGCATGGTACGGGCCATGTCTTCTAGAGTCCTATTTTTCCTTTCAACTACACCATTTTGTTGTGGGGTCCTAGGTGCAGAAAAATTATGATTAATACCATTTTCATTGCAAAAACTTTCAAATAAGTGATTTTCAAATTCAGTTCCATGATCACTTCTTAGAGACACTATGGTAGTGTTTTTCTCATTTGTTACTTTCTTGAAGAATTTCATGAATATCGAGAAAGTCTCATCTTTGTGAGCTAAAAACATTACCCAAGTGAATCTAGAGTAATCATCTACTATCACAAGACCATATTTCTTTCCTCCTAGACTTGTGGTTCTAGTTGGTCCAAAAAGGTCCATGTGAAGTAGCTCTAATGGCCTAGAAGTTGAAACAATATTTTTAGATTTGAAAGAACTTCTTGTTTGTTTTCCAAACTGACATGCATCACATATTTTGTTATTTTCAAAATCTAATTTAGGTAAACCTTTTACTAAATCCATTCTAATTAGTTTTGAAATCAGGTGTGTGCTTGCGTGACCTAATCTTCGATGCCACAACCAACCAATCTCATTCATATTAGCATTATTAGCAACTAAGCAATGATTATTAGTAGACAATTTGTCTAAATCAATCATGTATACATTGCCATTTCTATTTCCAATAAAAACAATGCTATTATCAATGGGATTAGCTACAGTGCATAAAGAAGATTCAAATGATACTTTAAA
Source organism: Calamus simplicifolius (assembly GCA_900491605.1). Taxonomy (NCBI): domain Eukaryota; kingdom Viridiplantae; phylum Streptophyta; class Magnoliopsida; order Arecales; family Arecaceae; genus Calamus; species Calamus simplicifolius. The sequence goes on along the minus strand of UESW01005087.1, from coordinate 291,830 downwards.
ACCTTTGTCACATAATTGACTTATACTAATTAAGTTATGCTTTAAACCATCAACATAAAGTACATTTCAATATATGTGGAGGGAGTTATTTGAATGTTACCAAACCCCAAGATTTGGCCTTTGCCATTGTCGCCAAATGTAACAACTCCTCCTTTCTTTTCTTCAAGGGTGATGAATTCTTCTTTGTCACCCGTCATATGTCTTGAGCAGCCACTATCAAGATACCACTTTCTCTTTGATCTCTTGGCCACAAGACATTCCTGCAATGATATCAAACTTTATGTTTAGGTACCCAAGCTTTCTTGGGTCCTTCATGGTTAGTACAACAAATATTGTTCCTTTCGGAACCCATATTTTCTTTCCTTTAACATTTAAGTTTTTATTAGGTTTTAGAATTTTACATTCATAAGATTTATGTCCTTTTGATTACATTTAAAGCATGTAAAATTACTTTGGCCAGCACTTACAAAAATATTTTTAAGTGATTTTTGTTTTCTTAAAGTGTTATATCCTAATCCGGCTTTGTCAAAAACTGCTTTTTGACTATTTAATAACATGTCTAATTTAGTTGAGCTTAATGTAAACTTATCAACTATGTTCTTATGTTTTTCAACCTCTTTCTTTAGTTTATCATTTTCATTAGAGATTGATTCTTTTTTTCATTAAAATTTTATTTTCAGATTTAAGTTTCTTAACTTCATTATTAAGATTTTCCTTTTCTTGAATGAAAGTTAAGTTTTCATTTTTCAAAATTTGTATTTCTTTTTCAAAACTTTGAAATCCCCAACAAGTTCATTAAAAGCATCAAAAAGTTCATCAAAGCAAATTCATCGCAAGGGTTGTCGGAACTTACCTCATCGTTGTCGTCCGCCATAAAGCATACGTTTGCGACTTCCTTTTGTTCTTCTTCTTCGGAAGAAGATTCCTCGCTGTCACTCCAAGTCGCCACATAAGCCTTCTTTTTCTTTTTGTAGGCTTTCTTCAATTTAGGACATTCATTCCTAAAGTGCCCCGTTTATTACACTCATAGCAAGTCAAGGGGTCTTTCTCTTTTTCTTTGTCCTTGTCCTTATTCTTATCCTTTTCTCCTTCCCACTTAGCTCCAAATTTTTTCTTGTGGAAGGGTTTCTTTCTCCTCATAAATCTTTTAAATTTCTTTGCTAAGAGAGCAGTCTCTTCATCATTATCATCATCATCATTGCTGCTCTCTTCTTCTTTTGCAGCTTTGAGGGCAATTACTTTCTTTTTCTTTGTGTCCTCCTCTACATGCTGCCTCATAGTCAGCTCATGGGTCATAAGAGATCCTAGAAGCTCCTCTAAGGGTAAAGTGTTGAGGTCCTTAGCTTCTTGGATTGCAGTCATTTTTGCTTCCCATGATCTTGGTAATGACCTAAGAATTTTTCGAACAAGTTCAGAGTTAGTATATGTCTTACCAAGACTTTTCAAACCATTTACAATATCTGTAATCTAGTGTACATGCATGCAATGGTTTCAGATTGTTCCATGCTAAATAATTCATATTTATGAACAAGAATATTAATTTTAGATTCTTTTACTTGATTGGTACCCTCATGGGTAACCTCTAGTCTATCCCAAATCTCCTTTGCGGAATTACATGTGGAGATTCTATTAAATTCATTAGCATCTAAGGAGCAATATAAAACATTCATGGCCTTAGCATTAAGCTGTGCCATTTTCCTATCATTATCATTCCAGTCCCTTTCGGGCTTAGGAACAATAGTGCCATCATAACATGTGTGGGTGTACTAGGTCCATTGATTATAACACCCCATAGCTCATAATCAGAAGCTTGAATGAATATCCTCATTCTAGCTTTCCAATAAGAATAATTTGAGCCATTAAACAGTGGAGGTCTATTCGTAGAATGACCTTCAGCAAATGATCCAACTTGTGTTGCCATTTGGAACTTTAGCTCTTGATCGTGTGATCAAAATCTAATGAGCACTAGCTCTGATACCAATTGTTGGCCCAGATGACAACCCAAGAGGGGGGGGTGAATTGGGTTCTTTAAAAATTAGCCTTTTAAATTATTTAGCTTAGATGAATGAAGGCAAATGCAATGTAAATATAAATTGCAGTGAATAAAACAGAGATAGAGAAAGAGACAATAGAACACGGCAAACACAAAGATTTTATAGTGGTTCGGTGTATCCAACACCTACGTCCACTCCCAAGATTCACTTGGGTCCACACTATAATCACCCTAGATTACAGCAGAGTTGTTTTACAAGCTCACAACTCAAACTTGTTGTTTTCCCGGCGCACAACGAACCCAGCTGGTTTTCAAGGGCTCACCAGCACAAAAACCCTAACCCAAGCTTAACCAAGCTTGAACTGAGGTAAGACTACCTCCTCTAGTTCAATCCCCCAGATTGAACTAGACACAAAGAATAGAAATATTGTTTTTTAGTTACAAGGCTCCTTAATGAGCAGATAAACAAATGTAAGAATAGAGTTTAGAAAGCCTGATTTGCAGTTGGTTGGCTTTGAGCTTTTCTTCTTTTCTTCAACTCCTTTGAAGTGTAGAATCAGGCCTCAGCTTGGATTCTTCACGGAATGTGTTGGAGTTGATTTGGGCTTTTCCTCTTTTCTTTGAGTGTTGAAAATCTCTTGAGATGCTCTTGAATAGCACTTGGATTTTCTTCTGAAGCTTCCTTGGATTTGAGCTTGAACACAGAAGGAGCTTCCTTTGATTTCACACTCTTTCTTTCACTCTATTTTGAATCACGGATTTTTTCAACTGAAGCTCTATTTTTTCGATTTTTCTCTTCTTTTTCTTTGAAATAAATATCTCTATTTGTCTCTTTTTGATTTGAAAACGGCTTCTCTATTTATAGATTCTGCAAAAATATAGCCGTTAGAGACAAAGAAAAATAGCCGTTAATCAAAAATCTTACCGTTGACGCTGAGTTGGCATCCGAAAAAAATCTCGCCCAGATTTGCTGGAGTCGACTCATGCTTTTCCGAGTCGGCTCGAGGTCGTGATACTAAAAATAGAAATGTTTAGAAAGTCAAAGGGTCGACTCACCAAAAGTAAAGTGTCGACTCCTGAAAGTCGGGGGTCGACTCATGAAAAGTTGGGGTCGACTCGCGAAGTGCTCAGAAAAACACACCTCTGGTGTCTGAGCGGAGTCGACTCGCACAGTCATGGAGTCGGCTCGACAGAATCGGGGGTCGACTCGTGAAATTACGTGGGTCGACTCGAGACAGATAGACATTTCTGTTCTCTGAGTGGAGTCGACTCTGAAACTCAAGAGTCGGCTCCGGAACGTATCAAAAATCAGAAAGTTTTCTGATTGACTTTAAAATCATTCATTTTAAATCATTGTTTTGACTTGAATTCAATAAAATTGACATTAAGAATTAATTCAAGAAGTATTCCAAAAACTCATTGATTAATCTATGAATTATAAAATTTCTTTTTGAAAGCTTAAACATTGAGCTTAAAGTTACTTTCAAAATGATTAATGTCAAACTTTAACATTCTCATTGATTGTTCAAAATAAATTCATTGCACATGTAAATAAACATATCACATCTTTTATAGTACTCATGGCTTTTGGTAATCATCAAAATCAAAAGGATTGGGGCATATAATTTTTTAATAATCTTCAAACACAGACTTATCCTCCAGACAGCAGTCGACACATATGAAGCTACAATAGTGACAACCAATCAGAATATGACAACTCACATATGAGGGACCAGCCACAACAGCTTACAGTAGTGACAACCAATCAGAATACAACAACACACATATGAGGAACATTTCTGGTATTAGAGCACTGTTACGAGAAGTAACTCAAGAGCAGCCGCACATGTGCTGTAGTGCTCAAAGGATGGCAAAGCAGCTGTTCTAAATCCAGATGTCCTACCCCAAACCCAAAACCAATACTGGATTTCAACCCATTTGAAGTCCGCAGAAGCCAGATGTACCCATGGATATATCTATTCCAGATTTCAAACAAAATAAAGTCTGCATGAGCCAGCCTGCCAGCTAGCTGTCCCCAAGGACAGACTTTATCAAAGCAAGCCAGCCAGCTATCCCTAAGGACAGATTCTTCTCCGGACTTCATCAGTCCTCAAGTTCGCCAGACTCCATTATAAAACGGGTAGCCCTCAGCCTGTGAGAGGCATCCGCATCCATCTACCTTCCACACCCACACTAATCCTCAAGTCTTCATTCATGACCACTACCTCCATGACCATCAAGTCTCTACCCATAGATACCTAACCTCCACTCACTAAAAGCCTCCATCCATAGCCTCCACTCACTAAAAGCTTCCACCATAGCCTCCACTCACTAAAGCCTCCACTCAAAACCTCCACTCATGGCCACTTAACCCCTTAATGCCTCATCTACTACCCATCCACTACCTCTTCCACTACCTAGTCCTCCTTTATAAATAACCCTCTTTCTTCATAACCACACACATCATTCCATTCACCCAAGAACCTCTGAGCCTCCTTCTTCTCTCTCCCTCTTCATCCATGAATCTAACCTCACCAACCATGGCCACTCACTCTTAGCCCTCATCCCTAAACAACTTCACCAGACCAATCTTCCATTCTCAAACTTAGAAATTAGTCATTCAGATCCCATGCCTCAAAAATGGTATCAGAGCCTTGTTTGGCTAATTTCTTGTCATTTTCTTGTCATTCTCAGTCAAAGCCGACTCCGACTACCCAGTCAAGGCCAACTTGGGCCAACCTCATGTTATCTCAGTTGTAAGCTTTCAAGCTTTTAGTTGTAAGTTTCTCTAGACTTAAGAAATCCAGTACCAAAAGTACATTTCTATGCAAGTTTTAAACTTATTTTCATTAGTATTTCAATTACTTTGTTTTATGTTTATATGCAAATATGTCTATGACCCATGGGAATAATGAGCCCTTGGCCGAACATGAGCTTTCAGATCTAAGAAGAAAACTATTTTGCAGTAGTTGTTTTATAGTTTTGAAATTATGCTATTTAATTTTTGCACAAAAGCACAGCAGCAGTTCTTAGCATAAAAGATTGTGGCTATAAAAACCAGTTAAAGTAAACCTTGACTTCACCTTTTTTGTAGAGGGACAGTGTGTTAGGAAACATAGTTCCCTAGCCTTTAACACATTAAGTGAAAAAACTTTAGTTAAGCGGGCCTCTTAGTTATCCACCAGGTTCTTACAATATGATGATCAGGAGATCGAGGTCGTTGGTAAGCGTAAGACTTGCAGAAAGGAGTGTAAGACCAGCAGTGTTCCCGGCAGTGTTCCTGACTCATCATCAACCCTTAGAAAGCAGTGGAATAAATAATTAAGTGATTAACTAAGGTTTAAAAGCTTAATTTGTCAAAAAGGCTAGAGAACTATGAATCCCAAACACCCAAACTCAAACCAAAAAGAAATTACAAACTAATGGAAGGAATGATTAAAAGATTAACCAAGTCCCAAAAACTCAACCTATTAGAAAAATTAGAAATTATGAGGCCAAAGACCAAGACCAATTCAGAATGAAACAATAAATATGATAACCCAGTCAGCCTCTAGAATTCAAGCAAACCTGATCAATAATAAACTACCAAAGGTTGAGTACAAGTAAATCTACAAAATAGGCACATTTGATCTCTCAGAAGACTATAGGATAAAGACAGTAGAACATAGTCTTTCCATTACACTAGAAAATGGTCAGACCAGTATTAGACTTTTTAGGGATGAAGATCTCAAGTCTATTGACACTAAGTACGGATACGTCCATATTGCAGCCATCCAAGTAGGTATTATTCCAAACCATAGATTAGGATTAGACAAACCAATCTTCATTGCCTTAAAAGATGGAAGGTTCCGAGAAGCAAAAGATGCAGCACTTAGTATTATCAGCACCAATACCCATTGGGGGCCAATCTATTTTGAAATTTATCCAGACCTTAGCACAGGAATTGACAGATCCATCAAAAACCTCTTAATTATAGATATTAAGGCCTCAGGCTATGAAAATATAGATCTAGAATTTGAACCGCTCAGCATAGTTTATAGGATTGTCTATAAGCTAATGACAACCAGAATCAAAGTTAAAGGGATAAAAAGAAATCCAATAGGACAAACGTTATTCTTAGCAACAGATGAAACACATCATTCAATGACACCCCAGATGTATAAATGGAACGAAGTTGAAATTAAGAATAACTAAACTCTGGAACAAGTTCAACCCCCTAGAAAATCAGTAACTAAAAATTGAGCAATTAATGAGATCAATCAAGATGATGAAAGAAATGTAACATATACTTTCAGAAGATCCTATAGCCTTAGAACAACTAGAGCAGGACCCGGAGAAACTAGCAATGCCAGCACCAGAAACTTAAAACTCTAGGGTGTAGACCTAGAACCCAACATTCCAAACCTATACTATGAAAATGACTACTCTCCAACTTATTCCCAAATGAGAGATGAAATACCTAACCAACTGAACATGATTTCAAAAAAATATGAAATAGATAAAGATCAGATCAAGGCAGATTTCCTGTCAAATAAGAACAAAGATAATGTCAAATGGCTCTTCGAAGCCATAAATACAGAAAAAGAGAGTATTATAATTGTATAAATGAATTAAAACTAGAAATTACTTACTTTGTATGGCTTAAGGTAGCATGCAAAAATAAGGAAATCAAAGATAAGTACTTAACATGGCTCAGAGCTAAGTGTTGGCCCATATGGTAACCCAAGAGGGGGGTGAATTGGGTTCTTTAAAAAAATTTAACCTTTTAAAAACTATATGCTTGGAGATAGATGAAATTAAATGCAATGCGAATATTAAACACAACCAAAGAGATAGAGAAAGAGATAATCAAAGCACGGCAAACACAAAGGCTTTATAGTGGTTCGGTGTATCCAACACCTACGTCCACTCCCAAGATCCACTTGGGTCCACACTATAATCCTCTTGATTACAGTCGAGTTATTTTGCAAGATCACAACTCAAAACTTGTTGTTTCCCAGGGATCACAACGAACCCAGCTGGTTTTTTGGGCTCACCAGCATAAAACCCTAAACTCAAGCTAATCTAGCTTGACCCAAGGTATACTACCTCCACTAGTTCAATCACCTTGACAGAACTAGAACAAACAAGAAAGAATAATATTTTTTCAATAATACAAAGCTCCTCAAATGAGCAAATATTCAAAATAAAGGAATAAGGTTAGAAAAGCCTGTTTGAAGTAGATTGGATTTGAGCTTTTCTTCTTTTCCTCTTCTCTTTGAAGATGTTGAATCAGGCCTCAGCTTTGATTCGTTGCAAATGTTGCAGATGAGAAGTTGGAAAATCTCAAAAACAGAGCTTTATCCTCCTTTTGGAAGTCCTCCGATTTTTCCAATATGAGCGCCTTGGATTTCTCTTTGAGCTTTTTGGAGTGGAAGGATTTGAGTTTGAACACTTTTCTCTCTGATTTCAGGCTTGAGACTTCTTGGATTTTTGATTTGAAACACTCTCTTTTTTCCATTTTTCCTTCGTTATTTATTTTTTTCAAACGAGCATTCTCCCCTTTTATAGATTTCCTTTAATCCATTTTTGGTGAGAAAACTAGCCGTTGGAATGTACCTAGAAAGTTTTTCCAAACAAAATATATCCGTTAGAAGTTAGGTAAAAAGAAAATATTACCGTTAGAGCTGATCTGGCATTTTAAAATTTTGTTCCAGATAGGTTGGAGTCGGCTCTAACTTTTCAGGTGTCGGCTCCAAGTCATTTATCCAAAAATAGAAAGTTTTGAGTTCGTCGAGGAGTCGACTCCGAAAAAGTTAGGTGTCGGCTCGCCATGGTCAGGTGTCGGCTCCAAAAGACTGTAAGTGCCGGCTCCGAGGTACTCAAAAATCAAGCGTTCTGTCCCTGCATCGGAGTCGGCTCTAGACACTAAAGTGTCGACTCCGAAACTCTGGGTGTCGGCTCCGAAACTCTAGGTGTCGGCTCCGAACCATATCAAAAATCAGAAGAATATTTGACTGGCCATGGGGTCGGCTCCAGAATTCCTAGGTGTCGACTCCAGGCTCTGAAACCTTGAAACTTATATTTTGCAATTGATTCAAAACACGTTTCTTAATGCCTTTAAATCAATCAAATATTTTTAAGCCCTGAAATACTTATCAAATCTATTAGTAATCAAATAAATATACTAAATTCCTTTATTAATCATCAAAATTAATAATTGGGTCAATACTAAGGAAACCAACAACCAATACTCTGCCAAGTTATTAGGGGTGATTTGGAAAACTACAGACAGTAGAGAAATTAATTCAGGACACATCCCATTAGAAGAGTGCCAAATTCAATATAAAAGCCAGATCTTAGTAGCCTCTCCATTTAAGCATCTAAAATTGGAGCAAGAACAAGTAGCCACCACCAGTGAACTCAGAAAAATAATCCAACAAAATAATTACAGCAATCAACTCCTACATACCATGTCAGAACAGCTAGATAGGATAGAAAAAAAATGTGACCAAGAAAGTCGAAGGCTCCAAAGTAATCCAAGAGATAAAAATGAAGAAACCCATTTTAGAAATAGACAATAGTTGGACAACATGCTTTAGAACCAGAGAAGATAAGATTGTAGACCAACTGACAAACAGACTCAGGGGAATAAGGCTAGGCATGATCTCAACTCAGAACCAACTTAACAAAATCAAAACCGAAGGACAAACATATTATAGAACACAAAAGGACTATTATCCTAGACCAACACCCCCAGACATCCAATTTGTGGAAAGAAAAAACTTCAACAGAGAAATCTACTATGACGATGGAATATACGAATGGAATATAGATAAAAATCTAAACGAGAAGTTTGGAATCTCTTGAGAGAAATGACCATGGCCGCAGGGGCCCTAAGAGCAAACAAAACCTCAGAAGAAAATAATGTAAAAATCTTAATACAAGGTTTTACCGGAATGTTAGAAGGATGGTGGAGCAGATATCTTACACATGAAGACAGAGACAATATACTAAATAGTAGAAAAAATCTAGTAAAACCAAACTCTTCAGAAATTACAGAAGAATCAAATGCAATAGAAACATTGATCCATGCCATCTACAGGCATTTTATAAGGTCAAGAGACCGCAAACAAGAAAGTAACAAAATACTTTTAATGAAGCTCAAATATTCCAAAATGTAAGACTTCAGATGGTACAAAGATACCTTCCTTTGTAGGGTACTAGAAAGAGAAGACTACAATTCTTCCTGGAAAGAAAAGTTTATCTCAGGATTACCTAAACATTTCTCAGAAAAGGTAAACGAAGCATTAATAGAAGAATGTGGAGGTAATATTATATGGGAAAAAGTTACCTATGGAGATATTAGTAATATCATTCAACGAACCGCTCTAAAGACATGTACAGAAATAAAACTTCAGTCTAAATTAAAGAAAGAAGAAGAGACTACAAGGAAAGAACTAGGAGGCTTCTGTAAACAATATGGATATGAAGTCCTAACTCCACCTTCAAAAAAGAAACAGAGAGCCAATAGAAAGACTGTATACCCCAAAACCTATAAATCTCAGTTTAATAGACAAAATGAATACCCACGTTGGGAAAAAAGGAAACTAAGCAAGCAGAAACCTAGGAACCTCCCGTATGGAATACAGGAAAAAGAGAATCCAAAACAAAACAAGAAGATGTTCCAATATGTTTTGGTTGTGGAAGAAAAGGACACTAAAAGAGAAACTGTGGAATATCATAGATTCAGGAGCTAGACATCCCAGACAAACAAAAGAAAGAAATAGTAAAGATTATGATCTCGAATAACGAAGATAATCATTCCTATGAAGAAGAAGAAAATACTTCAGAAGAATAAATCCAACTAATTGAAGAAAATAAAATAGTTCCTCAGAAACAGAAAAATCATCCTCATCTTACTCAGGAGTAAATCTATGCGGATGCATGGAAAAACTCAAAATTAATATGATAAGAAGTGGAGATTTTCTCTTTGATCTAGTAGAAGAAATAGATGATCCAGGATTAAGAAAAAAATATATAGAGAAACTTAAAGATGAATTTCAGCCCCATCCTAAAAAAAGAATTCTCAGTCTTCCAGAGATCATTAAAAAAAAAAAGAACAAGAAGAAAAAATAAAATCAGACCCAATCTATTGGCTTAACCAGGAAATTGAACAGATAAAACAAAATATCAGAATACTTAGTCACGAATAGAAGAATTAGAGAAAACAAACTAGGAGAAAGAAATACAAACGGACAAGGGAAAATGAATACTTCAAGAAACAACGAAAAAAACGACTACATAAATGAAATTTCAATTAAACCTCTTAGATGGTATATCAGGATTACCCTTAAGATCAAAAATGAAATCAAGACACTTTGCACCCTAGTTGACTTAGGAGCAGATATAAATTGTGTCCCAGAAGGAGTTTTCCCTGAGATTTTTGGAGAAGAAACCACAGAATAGATACTTGCAGTAGACAGTGAGAACCTCTAGGTAGAATATAAATACTCGAAATGTATGTCTGCCAGGATAACATACAGCTTAAAACCACCTTCCTCGTCGTCAGAAATGTTCAATCAACTATAGTAGGAATGTCGTTCTTAGCACTATTCCACAAAATAGAAATAGACAAAAATGGCATAACTGCCCATATTTCATATAAGCAAATTTACTTTAGGTTTTTATAAAACCATAGTAAGCAAGCCTGCCTTATCAATCGGGTTTTTTTCAAAAGACTTTGGAAAAAGTTTTCAGCACATAATTTCTAGAAGCTACTCAGCATCTTAGCCTATCCTCAGCCCAATACTATCCCAAACCTAGTCCACATACGTGGAAGCTAAATCTTTTGCTTTCTAGCCCAACAGTTCACAATCACAGACCTCTCGGCATGTTTTAACCCAACATTAGCCCAGAACTCAGATCCAGCCTATAACTGTGAAAAACAAAGCCCGAAGACTCAAGTCCAAAAGCCCCAGTCTCACCAGCACTATTCCCAGTAGCACTATTATCGCATAAGTCACGCATGTGACCCCCAGCCTCATCAGCACTATTCTCATCAGCGCTATTGTCACGCATGTGACCCTCCGACTACCGTCAAAGTCTCCCATATGACTCTCCAGCTTTATCAGGTCACCCATGTGACTCTCCGGCCCTACCATGGCACGCTTCTCAAACTTATCCTCCAGACACCAGTCCACACATGTGAAGCTACAGCAGTTACAACCAATCAGAATATGACAACCCATATATGAGGGACCAGCCACAACAGCTTACAGCTGTAACAAACAATCAGAATACAGCAACCCACATATGAGGGACCTTTCTGGTATTAGAGCACTATTACGGGAAGTAGCTCAAGAGCAGCCGCACATGTGCTGCAGTGCTCAAAGGACAACAAAGTCAGCTGTCCTAAAACCAGATGTCCTGCCCCAAACCCAAAACCAATACCATAGTTCAACCCATTTGAAGTCCGCAGAAGCAAGCTGTCCCCAAGGACAGATTCTTTTCCGGATTTCAAACAAAATAAAGTCCGCACAAGCCAGCCAGCTGTCCCCAAGGACAGACTTTATCAAAGCAAACCAGCCAGCTATCCCCAAGGACAGATTCTTCTCCAGACTTCATCAACCCTCAAGTCCGCCAGACTCCATTATAAAATGGGTAGCCCTTAGCCTGTGAGAAGCATCCGCACCCATCCACCATCCACACCCACACTAATCCTCAAGTCATCACTCATGACCACTACCTCCATGACCACCAAGTCTCCACCCATGGCTACCTAACCTCCACTCACTAAAAGCCTCCACCCATAGCCTCCACTCAAAACCTCCACTTATGGCCACTTAACCCCTTAATGCCTCATCCATTACCCATCCACTACCTCTTCCACTACCTAGTCCTCCTTTATAAATAACCCTCTTTCTTCATAACCTCAGACATCATTCCATTCACCCGAGAACCTCTGAGCCTCCTTCTTCTCTCTCCCTCTTTATCCATGAATCTAACCTCACCAACCATGGCCACTCACTCTTAAGCCCTCCATCCCTAAACAACTTCACCAGACCAGTCTTCCATTCTCAAACTTAGAAATTAGTCATTCAGATCTCATGCCTCAGAAATGGTATCAGAGCAATGTTTGGCTAATTTCTTGTCATTTTCTTGTCATTCTCAGTCAAAGCTGACTCCGGCTACCCAGTCAAGGCCAACTTGGGCCAACCTCATGTAATCTCAGTTGTAAGCTTTCAAGCTTTTAGTTGTAAGTTTCTCTAGACTTAAGAAATCCAGTACCAGTTGTACATTTCTGTGCAAGTTTTAAACTTGTTTTCATCAGTATTTTAGTTACTTTGTTTTATGTTTATATGCAAAAATTTTCTTTCCGGAGGAGAAGAGCTTGGTAGTCTCTCCTTTTTGTCTCTCCTTTTATTTTATTACAATTGCTTTTCAGTAATTTTATTTTCAGTACGTCAATATGTCTTTCTTAAATCAGAAGCATCATGCCTCCTGAGTGGACATATGCAAATATGTCTATGACCCATGGGAATAATGAGCCCTTGACTAGACGTGAGCTTTTAGATCTAAGAAGAAAACTATTTTTGTAGTAGTTGTTTTACCGTTTTTAAATTATGCTATTTAATTTTTGCACAAAAGCACAGCACTAGCTCTTAACATAAAAGATTGTGGTTACAAAAACCAGTTAGAGTAAAACTTGACTTTACTCACCTAGTAAAGGGATAGGGTGTTAGGAAACATTGTTTCCTAGCCTTTAACACATTAAGCGAAAAAACTTTAGTTAAGCAGGCCTCTTAGTTATCCACCAGGTTCTTAGGATATGATGATCGGAAGACCGAGGTCGTTGGTAAGCGTAAGACTGGCAGAAAGGAGCGTAAGACCAGCAGTGTTTCTGACAGTGTTCTTGACTCATCATCAACCCTTAGAAAGCAGTGGAACAAATAATTAAGTGATTAACTAAGGTTTAAAAGCTTAATTTGTTAAAAAAGCTAGAGACTATGAATCCCAAACACCCAAACTCAAACAAAAAGAAATTACAAACTAATGGAAGGAATGATTAAAAGATTAACCAAGTCTCAAAAACTTAACCTATTAGAAAAATTAAAAATTATGAGGCCAAAGACCAAGACCAATTTCAGAACGAAACAATAAATATGATGACCCAGTCAGCCTCTAGAATTCAAGCAAACCTGATCAATAATAAACTACCAAAGGTTGAGTACAAGCAAATCTACAAAATAGGCACCTTTGATCTCTTAGAAGACTATAGGATTAAGACAGCAGAACATAGTCTTCCCGTTACACTAGAAAATGGTCAGATCAGTACTAGACTTCTTAGGGATGAAGATCTCAAGTCTATTGACACCAAGTACGGACATGTTCATATTGCAGCCATCCAAGTATGTATTATTCCAAACCATAGATTAGGATTAGACAAACCAATCTTTATTGCCTTAAAAGATGGAAGGTTCCGAGAAGTGAAAGATGCAGCACTTAGTATTATCAGCACCAATGCCCATTGGGGGCCGATCTATTTTGAAAATTATCCAGACCTTAGCATAGGAATTGACAGATCCATCAAAAACCTCTTAATTATAGATATTAAGGCCTCATGCTATGAAAATATAGATCCATAATTTGAACCGCTCAGCATAGTTTATAGGATTGTCTATAAGCTAATGACAACCAGAATCAATATTAAAGGGATAAAAGAAACTCCAATAGGACAAACGTTATTCTTAGCAACAGATGAAAGACATCATTCAATGACACCCTAGATGTATAAATGGAACGAAGTTGAAATTAAGAATAACTGAACTCTGGAACAAGTTCAACCCCCTAGAAAATCAGTAAGTAGAAATCAAGCAATCAATGAGATCAATCAAGATGATGAAGGAAATGTAACATACACTTTCAGAAGATCCTATAGCCTTAGAACAACTAGAGCATGACCTGGAGAAACTAACAATGCCAGCACCAGAAACTTAAAACTCATGGGAGTAGACCTAGAACCCAACATCCCAAACCTATACTATGAAAATGACTACTCTTCAACTTATTCCCAGATGAGAGATGAAATACCTAACCAACTGAACATGATTTCAAAAAAATATGAAATAGATAAAGATCAGATCAAGGCAGATTTTCTATCAGATAAGAACAAAGATAATGACAAATGGCTCTTCGAAGCCATAAATAGAAGAAAGAGAGACCCTTAAACAAGAGTATTATAATTGTATGAACGAATTAAAACTAGAAATTCCTTACTTTGTATGGCTTAAGGTAGCATGCAAAAATAAGGAAATCAAAGATAAGTACTTAACATGGCTCAGAGCTAAGGAAACCAACAACCAACACTCTGCCAAGTCATTAGGGGTGATTTGGAAAACTATAGACAATAGAGAAATTAATTCAGGACACATCCTGTTAGAAGAGTGCCAAATTCAATATTAAAGCCAGATCTTAGTAGAATCTCCATTTAAGCATCTAAAACCAGAGCAAGAACAAGTAGCCACCACCAGTGAACTCAGAAAAATAATCCAACAAAATAATTACAGCAATCAACTCCTACATATCATGTCAGAATAGCTAGATAGGATAGAAAAAAATGTTACCAAGGAAGTCGAAGGCTCCAAAGTAATCCAAGAGATAAAAATGTAGAAACTCATTTTAGAAATAGACAATAGTTGGACAGCAGGCTTTAGAACCAAAGAAGATAAGATTGTAGACCAACTGACAAACAGACTCAGGGGAATAAGGCTAGGCATGATCTCAACTCAGAACCAACTTAACAAAATCAAAACCGAAGGACAGACACATTACATAACACAAAAGGACTATTATCCTAGACCAACACCTCCAAACATCCAATTTGAGGATAGGAAAAACTTCAATAGAGAAATCTAAAATGGCGATGGAATATACGAATGGAATATAGACGAAAAATCTGAACGAGAAGTTTGGAATCTCTTGAGAGAAATGACCATGGCCGCAGGGGCCCTAAGAAAAAACAAAACCTCAGAGGAAAATAATGTAAAAATCTTAATACAAGGTTTTACCAGAATGTTAGAAGGATGGTGGAGCAGATATCTTACACATAAAGACAGAGACAATATACTAAATAGTAGAAAAATTCTAGTAAAACCAAACTCCTTAGAAATTACAGAAGAATCAAATGCAATAGAAACATTGATCCATGCCATCTACAGGCATTTTATAGGGTCAAGAGACCGCAAACAAGAAAGTAACAAAATGCTTTTAATGAAGCTCAAATGTTCCAAAATGCAAGACTTCAGATAGTACAAAAATACCTTCCTTTGTAGGGTACTAGAAAGAGAAGACTACAATTCTCCCTTCTGGAAAGAAAAGTTTATCTCAGGATTACCTAAACATTTCTCAGAAAAGGTAAACGAAGCATTAATAGAAGAATGTGGAGGTAATATTATATGGGAAAGAACTAGGAGGCTTCTGTAAACAATATGGATATGAAGTCCTAACTCCACCTTCAAAAAAGAAACAGAGAGCCAATAGAAAGACTGTATACCCCAAAACCTATAAATCTCAGTTTAATAGACAAAATGAGTACCCACATTGGGAAAGAAGGAAACTAAGCAAGCAAAACCTAGGAAACCTCCCTTATGGAATACAGGAAAAAGAGAATCCAAAACAAAACAAGAAAATGCTCCAATATGTTTTGGTTGTGAAAGAAAAGGACACTACAAGAGAAACTGTGGAATATCCTAGATTTAGGAGCTAGACATTCCAGACAAACAAAAGGAAGAAATAGTAAAAGATTATAATCTCGAATAACGAAGATAACCATTCCTCTGAAGAAGAAAAAATACTTCAGAAGAACAAATCCAACTAATTGAAGAAAATGAAAATAGTTCCTCAGAAATAGAAAAATCATCCTCACCTTACTCAGAAGGAGTAAATCTATGCGGATGCATGGAAAAACTCAAAATTAATATGATGAGAAGTGAAGATTTTCTCTTTGATCTAGTAGAAGAAATAGATGACCCAGAATTAAGAAGAAAATGTATAGAGAAATTAAAGATGAGTTTCAGCCCTGCCCTAACAAAAGAATTCTCAGTCTTCCAGAGATCATTAAAGAAAAAGAACAAGAAGAAAAAATAAAATCAGACCCAGTCTATTGGCTTAACCAGGAAATTGAACAGATAAAACAAAATATCAGAATACTTCGGTCATAAATAGAAGAATTAGAGAAAATAGAGAAGGAGAAAGAAATACAAATAGACAAGGAAAAAGGAATGCTTCAAGAAACAACGAAAGAAAACAACTACATAAACAAAATTTCAATTAAACCTCTTATATGGTATATCAGGATTACCCTTAAGATCAAAAATGAAATCAAGACACTTTGCGCCCTAGTTGACTCAGGAGTAGATATAAATGGTGTCCCAGAAGGAATTTTTCCTGAGATTTTTGGAGAAGAAACCACAGAAAAGATACTTGCAGTAGACAGTGAGAACCTCCAGGTAGAATATAAATACCCGGAAACGTATGTCTGCAGGACAACATACAGCTTAAAACCCCCTTCCTCGTCGTCAGAAATGTTCAATCAACTGTAGTAGGAATGTTGTTCTTAGCACTATTCCACAAAATAGAAATTAACAAAAACGGCATAACTGCCCAGATTTCAGACAAACAAATTTACTTTAGGTTTTTATAAAACCCTATTTTATAAAACCCTTAGTAAGCAAGCTTGCCTTATCAAACGGCTTTTTTCAAAAGACTTTAGAAAAGTTTTTAGCTCATAATTTCTAAAAACTACTCAGCATCTTAGCCTATTCTCAGCCTAATACTATTCCAAACCCAATCCACATACGTGGAAGCTAAACCTTTTGCTTTCTAGCCCAACAGTTCACAATCACAGACCTCTCGACCTGTTTTAACCCAACATTAGCCCAGAACTCAGATCCAGCCTATAACTGTGAAAAACAAGCCCGAAGACTCTAGTCCAAAAGCCCCAGTCTCACCAACACTATTCCCAGCAGCACTATTGTCACACATGTCACGCATGTGACCCCAGCAGCACTATTATCGCACAAGTCACGCATGTGACCCTTAGCCTCATCAGCACTATTCTCATCAGTGCTGTTGTCATGCATGTGACCCTTCGACTACAGTCAAAGTCTCCCATGTGACTCTCCAGCTTTATCAGGTCACCCATGTGACTCTCTAGCCCAACTCTCCAGCTAGCACTATTCTCAGTGCTATTGTCACGCATGTGACCCTTCGACTACCATCAAAGTCTCCCATGTGACTCTCCAGCTTTATCAAGTCACCCATGTGACTCTCTGGCCCTACTCTCTAGCTTTATCAGGTCACCCATGTGACTCTTCGGCCCTACCATGGTACGCTTTTCAGACTTATCCTCCAGAAAGTAGTCCACACATATGAAGCTACAACAGTGACAACCAATTAGAATATGACAACCCACATATGAGGGACCAGCCACAACAGCTTACAGTAGTGACAACCAATCAGAATACAACAACCCACATATGAGGGACCTTTCTTGTATTAGAGCACTATTACGGGAAGTAACTCAAGAGCAGCCGCACATGTGCTGCAGTGCTCAAAGGACGGCAAAGCCAGCTGTCCTAAATCCAGATGTCCTGCCCCAAACCCAGAACCAATACCAGATTTCAACCCATTTGAAGTCCGAAAAAGCTAGTTGTCTCCAAGGAAAGATTCTTTTTCGGATTTCAAACAAAATAAAGTCCGCATGAGCCAGCCACCGCCAGCTATCCCCAAGGACAGACTTTATCAAAGCAAGCCAGCCAGCTGTCCCCAAGGACAGATTCTTCTTCGGACTTCATCAGCCCTCAAGTCCACAAGACTCCATTATAAAATGATAGTCCTCAGCCTATGAGAGGCATCCGCACCCATCCACCATCCACACCCACACTAATCCTCAAGTCTTCACTCATGACCACTACCTCCATGACCACCGAGTCTCCACCCATGGCTACCTAACCTTTACTCACTAAAAGCCTCCACCATAGTCTCCACTCACTAAAGCCTCCACTAAAAACCTCCACTCATGGCCACTTAACCCCTTAATGCCTCATCCACTACCCATCCACTACCTCTTCCACTACCTAATCCTTCTTTATAAATAACCCTCTTTCTTCATAACCTCACACATCCTTCCATTCACCCGAGAACCTCTGAGCCTTCTTCCTTTCTCTCCCTCTTCATCCATGAATCTAACCTCACCAACCATGGCCACTCACTCTTCATCCTTAGCCCTCCATCCCTAAACAACTTCACCAGACCAGTCTTCCATTCTCAAACTTAGAAATTAGTCATTCAGATCCCAGGCCTCAGAAATGGTATCAGAGACCATTTCTGAGGCCTGGGATCTGAATGACTAATTTCTAAGTTTGAGAATGGAAGACTGGTCTGGTGAAGTTGTTTAGGGATGGAGGGCTAAGGATGAATGGCCATGGTTGGTGAGGTTAGATTCATGGATGAAGAGGGAGAGAGAAGAAGGAGGCTCAGAGGTTCTCAGGTGAATGGAATGATGTGTGAGGTTATGAAGAAAGAGGGTTATTTATAAAGGAGGACTAGGTAGTGGAAGAGGTAGTGGATGGGTAGTGGATAAGGCATTAAGGGGTTAAGTAGACATGAGTGGAGGTGGAGGACTAGGTAGTGGAAGAGGTAGTGGATGGGTAGTAACTTGGTGGTCATGGAGGTAGTGGTCATGAGTGAAGACTTGAGGATTAGTGTGGGTGTGGATGGTGGATGGGTGCGGATGCCTCTCACAGGCTGAAAGCTACCCATTTTATAATGGAGTCTGGCGGACTTGAGGGCTGATGAAGTTCGGAGAAGAATATGTCCTTGGAGATAGCTTGCTGGCTTGCTTTGATAATGTCTATCCTTGGGGACAGCTGGCTGGCTGGCTGGCTCGTGCGGACTTTATTTTGTTTGAAATCTAGAAAAGAATCTATCCTTGGGGACAGCTAGCTTCTGCGGACTTCAAATGGGTTGAAATCGATATTGGTTTTGGGTTTGGGGCAGGACATCTGGATTTAGGACAGCTGGCTTTGCTATCCTTTGAGCACTGCAGCACATGTGCAGCTGCTCTTGAGTTACTTCCCATAACAGTGCTCTAATACCAGAAAGGTCCCTCATATGTGGGTTGTTGTATTCTGATTGGTTGTCACTGCTGTAAGCTGTTGTGGCTGGTCCCTAATATGTGGGTTGTCGTATTCTGATTGGTTATCACTGCTGTAGCTTCACATGTGTGGACTGCTGTATGGAGGATAAGTCTGAGAAGCGTGCCATGGTAGGGCCGAAGAGTCACATGGGTGACCTGATAAAGCTGGAGAGTAGGGCCGGAGAGTCACATGGGTGACCTGATAAAGCTGAGAGTCACATGAGAGATTTTGACGGTAGTCGAAGGGTCACATGCATGACAATAGCGCTGAGAATAGTGCTAGCTGGAGAGTAGGTCCGGAGAGTCACATGGGTGACCTGATAAAGCTGGAGAGTCACATGGGAGACTTTGATGGTAGTCGAAGGGTCACATGCGTGACAATAGCGCTGATGAGAATAGTGCTGATGAGGCTAACGGTCACATGCGTGACTTGTGAGACTATAGTGCTACTGGTAATAGTGCTGGTGAGACTGGGGCTTTTGGACTAGAGTCTTCGGGCTTGGTTTTTCATAGTTATAGGCTGGATCTGAGTTCTGGGCTAATGTTGGGTTAAAACAGGTGAGAGGTCTGTGATTGTGAACTGTTGGGCTAGAAAGCAAAAGGTTTAGCTTCCACGTATGTGGACTAAGTTTGGGATAGTATTGGGCTGAGGATAGGCTAAGATGTTGCATAGATTTTAGAAATTATGTGCTGAAAACTTTTCCAAAGTCTTTTGAAAAAACCCGTTTGATAAGGCAGGCTTGCTTACTAAGGGTTTTATAAAAGCAGGGTTTCATAAAAACCTAATGTAAATTTGCTTATCTGAAATATGGGCAGTTATGCCGTTTTTGTCAATTTCTATTTTGTGGAATAGTGCTAAGAATGGCATTCCTACTACAGTTGATTGAACATTTCTGACGACGAGGAAGGGGGTTTTAAGCTGTATGTTTTCCTGGAAGACATACGTTTCCGAGTATTTATATTCTACCTGGAGGTTCTCACTGTCTACTGCAAGTATCTTTTTGTGGTTTCTTCTCCAAAAATCTCAGGGAAAACTCATTCTGGGACATAATTTATATCTGCTCCTGAGTCAACTAGGGCACAAAGTGTCTTGATTTTTTTTGATCTTAAGGGTAATCCTGATATACCATCTAAGAGGTTTAATTGAAATTTCATTTACGTAGTCGTTTTCTTTCGTTGTTTTGACCATCTTACCACTCAGACCATCTTAGACCAAACAGAAGAGTTTTACCGATAGCTTGACCTCAGAGTATTCCCTAGCAGCCTGTAAATAGAAGTAAGAAATCAGCTTTATATAAAAACACTATTTCAATTTTCATGTAAGTTTTCAGTTTATCAGTTTTATGTAAAAGCTTTCAGCTTTGTAATCAGTTTTATAAGCCTAATATAAGCTTTCAACAAATCTTCAGTGTTTATAAATCTTACAGCTTTTCCTTCTAAATTTTACTATTCATTACTGTTCATCGCTATTCATTACTATTCATCAGTACTATTCACAGCCGCAATGTTAGACTTCTCATAAAGTACTGTTCATTTTTACTGTTCATCGCACTTTGTTTTGGAATTTTTCATTCTGCATCTAATTCCGCACCTTAATGGTATCAGAGCCAAGTCAGATCACCACGCACCCAGTTAAATCACCATGCACACATAGTACACACATTTTATTTCTCAACTAGCGTATCACGCCTCCTGAGCAGGATATATGCAAATATATCCACAGCCCATGGGAATAATGAGCCCATGGCCGGACGTGAAAACTCTTGGTTAAGAAATAAAAAATCATAAGGCATAGACCAGACAGCTTAACCCTTAGGGAAAAGGGTTAAGGGTGCTAAGAGACATAGTCTCTTGACTTTTCAACACATTAGGTTTAAGAACATTAGCTAAGCGGGATAATGGTAAACATGAGACCGTTGTTGAGCGTAAGGCCGTTGGTAAGCGTAAGGCTGGCAGTGAGTGTAAGACCAGTAGTGTTCCCGGCAGTGGTCCCAACTGTAGACCCATTATCAACCCTAAGAAAGCAATGAAGCAAATAATTAAGAAATTAGCTAAGGTTTAAAAGCCTAATAGGTTAGAAAAGTTAAAGAAACTATGATCCTAACACCCGAATACCCTAATCACACCCAAAGGTAAGCAATGGAAAGATTAGTAAAAAGAACTGCTAGAAGACAAAATTTAGATGAAATAGAAAACGTAGAAACCAGTGAAGTTCAAGACTCTTATTCAAAAGATGCCATTAATATGATGACCAAAGCCATATCAAAAGCAGAAATTAATATAACAAATAGAAAAATTCCAAAAATTAAGTATAACCAGATCTATGAAAAAGGATGTTTTGATCTCTTTGAAGAGTATAGGATCAAAACTGCAGAACGAAGTCTATCCATCAATTTAGAAAACGGCCAAACTGGTGTTAGATTATTCCAAAAAGAAGACATAGCGTCTTTCAAAGACAAGTATAAATATATCCACATAGCAGCAGTCCAAGTTGCTATAATCCCAAATCACATAAATGGAATGGACAAACCTATATTTATAGCACTAAAAGATAACCACTTTAATGAAGCAGAGGATGCAATCCTTAGTCTTATCAGCACCAATGTTAGTTGGGGACCTATCTATTTTGAGAATTATCCCAACTTAAGCTCAGAAATAGATGGAGCCATTAAGGACTCTTTGGTTATAGACATCAAAGCATCAGATACGACAATATTAAGCCAGGATATGCTCCTCTTAGTATTATCTACAGAGTAATCTATAAACTAATGACGACCAGAGTCAATGCTAAAGGAATAAAAAAGACCCCAAGGGGAAAATCTCTATTCCTAGCTACAGACGAAAGACATCAGGCTTTAGTGCAATTAGGAAGACGTAGAAATCAAAGACAACTGGACCCTAGAGAAATACAGCCTCCTAGGAGATCAATCAGAGAAACAAGATAGTCAACAAAATAACTCAGGATGACAGAGGAAATGTTAGCTATAATTTCAGAAGATCCTATAATATGAGAAACCCTAGTACAGAAATAGGAGATACCAACACAAAAAACCTGAAGCTCAAGGGAGTTGATTTAGAACCTAGTATTCCAAGCCTCTACTACGAAGATCCAAACTATTCGCCAACCTATTCTCAGATGGTAGATGAAACCCCAAAACAGTTAAATACCATTACCAGGAAATTTGAAATCAACAAAGAGAACATCAGAAAAGATTTCAGAGCACATTATAACAAAGAAAAGGTTGACTGGTTATGGAGAGAAACCAGTCCAAAAGAAAGAGAAAATTTGAAACAAGAATATTATAATTTCATGAATGAACAGAAGATAGAAGTACCTTATTTTACATGGTTTGAACTAGCATGCAAAATAGGAAGATCATAGATAAGTACCCTTTCAAATCCATAGGAGTGATTTGGAAAACCACATAAAATAAGGAAATAAACTCAGAAAACATTCCTTTAGAAGAATGCCAGATTAATTATAGAAATTAAACAGTCATTGCCTCTCCATTTAAGGTCATTAACCCAGATAATGAAGGTTATCCAGCCACTAATAAATAAATTAGAAAGGTAGTTCAACAAAACAACTATAGCAACCAGGCCCTATATACAATATCAGAACAATTAAACAAAATAGAAAAAACCATTGAACAAAAACCCCAGGAATCAAGAATTAATAAAGAAATAAAAATACAAAAACCTCTTTTCCAAACAGACAACAGTTTGGAAAAAGATTTAAAAGTAAAGAAGATAGAATCATAGATCAATTAACAAATAGACTAAGAGGAACTAGAATAAATATGATTTCATCTCAAGAATCTGAAAATCAGATAAACAAGATGAATAATGAAGGACAAACATATTACAGAACACAAAAGGATTATTATCTTAGACCAACTCCTCCAGATATCCAATTTGAAGAAAGAAAAAGCTTTAGAAGAGAAGCCTTTAGTTGTGGAGCAGTATACGAATGGAACCTAGACGGTATGTCAGAAAGAGAGATTTGGAATCTCTTATTAGAAATGAATAGCAGCAGGAGCCTTAAGAGCCACCCATACTTCTGAGGATAGTACCCTTAAAATCCTAATCCAAGGATTTACCGAACAATTAGAAGGATGGTGGAACAGATATCTTAAACCTGAACATAGAAGATAAATATTAAATAGCACAAAAATCATTGCTAAACCAAACTCATCAGAGACAACAAGAACCTAATGGGGTAGATACCCTAATCCATTCAATATACAAACACTTCGTGGGATCAAGAGACACGAAGCTTGAAAACAACAAGATGCTTTTAATGAAACTCAGATGTCCCAAATTACAAGATTTCAAATGGTATAAAGATACGCTTTTATGCAGAGTCTTAGAAAGAGAAGATTGTAGTTCTCCTTTCTGGAAGGAGAAATTCATCTCAGGATTACCTAATCTATTTTCAAAGAAAGTTAGTGAAGCCTTAGCAAAAGAACACCAAGGCAACATTAATTGGGAAATTGTCACTTATGGTGATATCTTTGGAATAATTAACAAAATAGGACTTAAAATATGCACTGAAATGAAACTCCAGTCTAAACTAAAAAGAGATGAAATTACAACTAAAAAGAATTAGGATGATTTTGTAGGCAATATGGATATGAAATCCTAGTGCCTCCCTCTAAGAAGAAAAAGAAAATTAATAAGAAATTAGAAAATCCAAAATATTATAAAACCAGAACGAACAAATACCCAAATAAGGGAAGAAAAATATTCAGAGAACAAAAGACTAGAGAAGTTCCTAAATGGAGAAAAGAGTCCAAGTCTCAACCAAAGAGAGAGAAAACACCAACATGCTTTAGGTGTGGAAAGAAAGGTGTGATAACCCTCCCAATAGTCCCACATTGGGAAATTAAGAATTGATTGAGTGGTTTATAACAGGTTAAGCAAGAAGGACAAGGCACCAATTGGATTCCTTTTTGGGCTGTGGTGGCCCAAGTTGGTGTGGACCTTGTCTGTCTTGCTTTCTTGTAACAAACGGGCCCATGGGCCCGGGTCGTTATAATATGGTATCAGAGCCTCGCACCAATTGGAAGTGCAGGAGCTAAGTGCCACACAAGACAAAGTGCTACATCCATGGGGGATGGGAGCCACCTCTTGAACCTGTGGGGGCCTGTTGAAAATTATTGAAACATAATTGCCCCAACTTTATTGATTTTGATGATTTCCAAAAGCCATGAGTACCTTAAAGAATACAATGTGTTTATTTATCAAAAACCTTGAGCTTATTCAAATTGAAAGGAATGAACTATCAATGGTTATATCAAATGAGTTTTGAATCTATTAGAAAAAGAAGTTTCAAGCTCTATGCTTAAAAGATTTCAAAAAGGAATTTTTACACATTATAATTCAATCGATGAATTCTTGAAACATGTCTTGAATCCATGCTTAATGTCATATTTAATGTATTCAAGTCAAATTTATATTTTAAATTTATTGGGACAAGTTTTAAAGTCAATCAGAACATTTTTCTGATTTTTGTATCGCTCCCGAGCCGACTCAAGGGTTTCCGAGTCGACTCCCCAAATTGCCTGATTTTCTCGAGTCGACCCTTGGTTTTCAAGAGTCGACCCCTGACTCTTGCGAGCCGACTCCTGTCTGTGCGAGCCGACTCCGCTCAAACAACAGAAACCATGTTTTTTGAGCACTTCTCGAGTCGACTCCCCATTTTCCTCGAGTCGACTCCCAACTTTCGGAGCCGACACTTTAGTTTTCGCGAGTCGACCCTTCAATGCTTAAAATGTTTCTATTTTTGGTAATCGACTTCGAGCCGACTCCCACAAAGCTCGAGTCGACTCCGCGAAATCTGGGCGCGATTTTTAACGATGACACATCAGCCCCAACGGTAAGATTTTTGAATAACGGCTATTTTTCCTTGTCTCTAACGGATATATTTTTGCAGATTCTATAAATAGAGGAGCTCTTTTCAAATCAAAAAACCAAGAGAAAATCAAAAAGAGAGAAAAGAATATCTTTGAAAAGAGGGAAAAACAGAGCATATTGGAAAAATCATTTAGCTCAAAGGAGAGTGATTCAAAAGGAGTGAAATCCAAGAGAAAGTTTCGTCTGCTCCTTCATCAATCCACAAGAGTCAAAAGAAAATCCACAAGCATTTCAAAGGTCAAATCGGAGGATTTTCAAAAGAGGAAAAAGCTTCATCTCAACTCCAAAGTCTTCAACGGTCAAGAATCTTGCTGAGGCGTGATTCAACACTTCAAGAGGAGTTAAAGAGAAGAAGGAAGAAAGCCAAGCCACTACCATCTGCAATACTATCAGGCTTTTCTAACCCTTATTATTTTGTACTTCATTTGTATATTTGCTCAAGGGGAGCACTTATTGTTCAAACACTTTATTCTATTTGTTTGCTGATTCAATCAGTGGATTGAATCAGTGGAGGTTGGTATACCTCGTTAAAGCCGGAGTGCTTGTGTTGGGTTAGTTGTGAGCCCGTGAAAAACAACGTGTAGGGTTTTGTGCTGGTAAGCCCGAGTTAAAACCAGCTGGGTTCGTTGTGCACCCGGTAAAACAACAAGTTTGAGTTGTGAGCTTGGAAAACAACTCGGCTGTAATCTAGAGAGATTATAGTGTGGACCCAAGTGAATCTTGGGAGTGGACGTAGGTGTTGGTTGCACCGAACCACTATAAAATTATCTTGTGTTTGCCGTGCCATATTTTCTCTTCTCTATCTCTCTTTATTTGCTTGTGTATTGATTTTAGTTAGCCTCTCACTTGCACATCTTGCTAACTAATCAATTAAAGTTAAAAAGTCTTAAATTTTTAAGAACCCAATTCACCCCCCCCTCTTGGGTTGCCATCTGGGCCAACAATTGGTATCAGAGCAAGTGCTCATTTAGAATTTGATCTCACGATCAAGGGCTAAAGATCCATATGGCAACACAAATTGGTTCAAGTTTTGCTGAAGGTCATTCTACGAATCGACCTCCTTTATTTAATGGAACCAACTATTCATATTGGAAAGCTAGAATGAGAATATTCATTCAAGCTTCGGACTATGAATTGTGGGGAGTAATAATAAATGGACCTAGTACACCCACACACCTTATTGATGGCACTATTGTTCCTAAACCCGAAAGGGATTGGAATGATAATGATAGGAGAATGGCACAACTAAATGCTAAGGCCATTAATATTTTATATTGTTCCTTAGACTCAAATGAATTCAACCGAATCTCAACTTGTAATTCCGCAAAAGAAATTTGGGATAGGTTGGAAATAACTCATGAAGGAACAAACCAAGTAAAGAATCAAAGATAAATATTTTGGTTCATAAATATGAATTGTTTACAATGGAACAAACTGAAACCATCACATGCATGTTCACTAGATTCACTGATATTGTGAATGGTTTAAAAGTCTTGGTAGAATTTATTCTAATGCTGATCTTGTGCGCAAAATTCTTAGGTCACTACCAAGATCGTGGGAAGCAAAAGTCACTGCTATCCAAGAAGCAAAGGACCTCAATGCATTACCTTTAGAGGAGCTTCTAGGATCCTTAATGACCCACGAGTTAACAATGAAGCAGCATGTTGAGGAGGAAACAAAAAGAAGAAAACACTTGCCCTCAAGACTGCAGAAATGGAAGAGAGCAGCAGTGAAAGTAATGATGAAGATGATGAGGAAACTGCTCTCTTGGCCAAAAAATTCAGAAAGTTTATGAGAAAAAGGCCCTTCCATAAAAAGAAATTTGGAGCAAGATTTGAAGGAGAAAAGGATAAGAAAAAGGACAAGGAGAAAGAAAAAGAAAAAGAGCCCTTAGTATGTTATGAGTGCAAAAAGCCAGGGCACTTTAAGTATGATTGTCCTTTGCTGAAAAAGGCCTACAAGAAAAAGAAGAAAGCATACATGGCAACATGGTCTGATAGAATCTTCTCGTCGGAAGAAGATGAACAAAAGGAAGTTGCCAATATCTGCTTCATGGCCAACGACGACGACAACGACAATGAGGTAAGTTCTGAAAACTCAAATGATGACTTTACATTTGATGAAATGTTTGAGGCTTTCAATGAACTTATGATTGATTTTAAATCCTTGAAAAAGAAGTATAAGTTTTTGAAAAATGACAATATTAGTTTAGCTAAAAGTAAAAATGAATTAGCTTTAGAAGTTAAGAACTTAACTAATGAAAAAGAAGAACTTAGCAAAGAAAGAGATAATCTTAATCAAGAAATAGATTTGTTAAAATCTGAAACTAAAAACTCAACAAAGATTTAAAAGATCAATAGAAACTTTAGCTTTAGATAAAGAACAGCAAGTTAAAGAAAATGACTCTCTTAAGAAAGATGTTAAAAAATATAAAGACATTGTTGAGAAATTCACTTTAAGTTCAACTAAACTTAACATGATCTTAGATAGTCAAAAAGCTGTTTTTGACAAAGCAGGTTTAGGATATAACACATTAAGGAAACAAAATCTCTAAAGAATATTTTTATAAAAGCCAACCAAAGTAATATAACTTGTTTCAAATGTAATGAAAAAGGTCATAAATCATTTGAATGCAAAACGTTAAATAATAACAACAAGTTAAATGTTAAAGCTAAGAAAATATGGGTTCCGAAAGGAACAATTTTTGTTGCTGCTAACCATGAAGGACCCAAGAAAGCTTGGGTACCTAAGCATAAAGTTTGATTATATTGCAGGAATGTCTTGTAGCCAAAAGATCAAAGAAAAAGTGGTACCTTGATAGTGGCTGCTCAAGACATATGACGGGTGACAAAGATGAATTCATCACCCTGGAAGAAAAGAAAGGTGGAGTTGTGACGTTTGGCGATAACGGTAAAGGTCAAATTATGGGCCTTGGTAAAGTTCGCATAACTCCATCTATATTATTGATAATGTACTTTATGTTGATGGTTTGAAGCATAATCTAATAGTATAAGTCAATTATGTGATAAAAACTTTAATGTTTCATTTAAATCTTCTTATGCACTGTAACTAATTCTATTGATGATAGCATTGTATTTACTGGTTATAGACATGGCAATGTTTACTTAGTTGATCTAGAAAAATTATCTTTGAGTGATCATTGCTTAATTGCTGACAATGCTAACATAAATGAAATTAGTTGGTTGTGGCATCGTAGATTAGGTCATGCAAGCACACACCTTATTTCAAAACTAATTAAAATGGATTTAGTTAAAGGATTACCTAAACTAGATTTTGAAAATAATATGTGATGCATGTCAATTTGGAAAACAAACTAGAAGTTCTTTCTAAAAACATTGTTTCAACTTCTAGGGCAGAGCTACTTCACATGGATCTTTTCGGACCAACTAGAACCACAAGTCTAGGAGGAAAGAAATATGGTCTAGTGATTGTAGATGATTATTCTAGATATACTTGGGTAATGTTTTTAGCTCACAAAGATGAGACTTTCTCGATATTCCTGAAATTCTTCAAGAAAGTCACAAATGAGAAAAACACTACTATAGTATCTCTAAGAAGTGATCATGGAACAGAATTTGAAAATCACTTATTTGAAAGTTTTGTTCTGAAAATGGAATTAATCATAATTTTTCAGCCCCTAGGACTCCACAGCAAAATGGTGTAGTTGAAAGAAAAATAGGACTCTAGAAGACATGGCCCGTACCATGCTATGCGAAAGCAACTTACCAAAGTATTTTTGGGCGGAAGCAATTAACACAGCATGTTACATCTTAAATAGAGCTTTAATAAGACCAATATTAAAGAAAACACCTTATGAATTATGGAATGAAAGAAAACCAAATATAAAATACTTTCATGCATTTGGATGTAAATGTTTCATTCATAATAATGGTAAAAACAACTTAGGAAAATTTGATGCTAAATCTGATGAAGGAATTTTTCTAGGTTATTCAACAACTAGTAAGGCATATAGAATCTTTAACAAGAAAACCTTAGTAGTTGAAGAATCCATACATGTAGTTTTTGATGAATCTTTAGCAACTGGATCTGAAAAGATTGATGATGAGGAAGATACAAACATAATTGAAAAAGATCTTGAAAAACTTAATATTGAAGTATCTTCTGATCATGAACAAGAGGCTAAAGATGATGATTCACATAAGGACGATGATGTCAATATTGATCATAATGATATAGATCTTCCAAGAGACTGGAGATATGCTCATAGTCATCCTAAGGAATTGATTATAGGCGATCCATCTCAAGGAATAAGAACTAGATCATACATGAGAAATATTAGTAATCATCTTGCATTTGTATCACAAATTGAACCTAAAACTATAGAAGAAGCTGAAAAAGATAATAATTGGATGTTAGCAATGCAAGAAGAACTAAATCAATTTACAAGAAATAATGTTTGGACTTTAGTTGAAAGACCTAAAAATCATTCAGTAATAGGATCAAAATGGATTTATAGAAATAAACTAGATGAAAATGGCATTGTAATTAGAAACAAAGCTAGATTGGTTGCTAAAGGATATAATCAAGAGGAAGGTATTGATTTTGATGAAACCTTTGCACCTGTAGCTAGATTAGAAGCCATTAGGCTATTACTTGCATTTGCATGTCATATGAATTTAACTTATTTCAAATGGATGTAAAAAGCGCATTTTTAAATGGATTTATTAATGAAGAAGTTTATGTAGAACAACCACCAGGTTTTGAAGATCACGAATTTTCAAATCACGTTTTTAAATTGCACAAAGCTTTATATGGTTTGAAACAAGCACCTAGAGCTTGGTATGATAGGTTAAGTAAATTCTTAATAGAAAATGATTTTACAAGAGGAAATGTTGATAAAACTTTGTTTTTGAAAAGAAAAAGTAAAGATTTACTTGTAGTACAAATATACGTAGATGACATTATTTTTGGTGCTACTAACGATTCTCTTTGTCAAGAATTTGCAAAGTTGATGCAGGGAGAATTCGAGATGAGCATGATGGGAGAACTCAACTTCTTCCTTGGACTCCAGATCAAACAATGCAAAGAGGGAATCTTTATCAACCAAACCAAATACACAAGAGAACTACTCAAAAAGTTTGGTATGGAAACAATGAAACCCCTCGGAACTCCAATGAGTCCTTCATGCAAGCTGGACAAAGATGAAGAAGGTAAAAAGGTTGATCAAAAGTATTATCGAGGTATAATCGGATCCCTTCTTTATTTAACAGCAAGTAGACCAGATATTATGTTTTCAGTATGTTTATGTGCTAGATTTCAATCTGAACCTAAAGAATCACATTTAATAGCTGTTAAAAGAATTTTAAGATATCTAAATGGAACTAAAAATGTAGGTTTATGGTATTCTAGAGACTCTACATTAAACCTAATTGCATATTCAGATTCTGATTATGCTGGATGTAAATTAGATAGAAAGAGCACAAGTGGTGCATGCCAATTCTTAGGTAGTAACTTAATCACATGGTTTAGCAAAAAGCAAAATTCAGTTGCATTATCAACTACTGAAGCTGAATATGTAGCAGCTGGAAGTTGCTGTGCGCAAATCCTATGGATTAAGCGACAACTTGAAGACTATGGTATCACACTTGATAAAACACCCATAAGATGTGATAACACTAGCGCAATCAACTTAACTAAAAATCCAATTCAACACTCAAGAACAAAACACATAGAAATTAGATATCATTTTATAAGGGAACATGTAGCTAATGATGAAATTTGTTTAGATTATGTAAACACTGAAGAACAATTAGCTGACATATTCACTAAACCTTTAAATGAAGAAAGATTTTGTTATCTTAGAGGAGAGTTAGGAATTTGTAACCCTTTTGAATAAATTTTGAAACCTCTAAGGAAATATATCTAGAGTTCTTTCAAATTCTCAAAATCTTAAGGAAATTTTATCTAGAACTCATATCAATTTGATCTCTCAAAGTCCATGATTTTTAATCATACTCAAAGATCAAATTCCGGACTCAATTCGGATTCTCTGAATCTTAATCTATTTTTTCTCTGAAATTGTCTGGGAGCCGACTCGAGAGTATCGGAGTCGACTCGAGTTTCTGCTGAAACTCAGGAGTCGACCCCTCCTCTGAGCGAGTCGACTCGAGATCGTGTCCGTGCTCTGTGACTAGTCGGGAGCCGACTCCACACTTTGCGCGAGTCGACTCGACGTGGTCCCAGTCGATTATTTAGGGCACGAGTCGACCCCACGGACATTTCATTCTTTCCAAATCTTTCCAAATCCTCTCCAAAGCTTTCCCAAAACCCTCCAAACCTCAAATAACCTCTGATTAACCAATCCTTCAAGATCAATGGCACCCAAAACCCGTGGAGCTAGCTCGAGTGGCGCCGGTTTGAAGAGAAAGAGGACCGTTCGACGACCCGTCCGCGAGCCGTCTACGGATTCATCCACCCCTTCTGCTAGTGATCCTCCTGCTCCAGCTCCTACCCTTCAGGTAGATCATCTAGCCAGTAGGATTGTCACCACAGGAAGAAAGGTTGATTTTGAATTGTTTGAGAATGAAGGATTCATAATAGGTAGACAACTAATTGAGATGGGATTTGAGTATATTTGTTCATTGGACTGTCCCACCTACCCTGCTCTAGTTAAAGAGTTTTACAAGAATTTGACCAGAGGAGATGATGGCTTGGTGAGCAAGGTTAGAGGCATTGGTCTGAACATTACATCCTCTATTCTATCTAGATTATTGAATTACCCTTGTCTGGACCATCCACCTTTGCCCCAGAAGATAGATCTCCAGCCCTCACTAGGCTATTGAACAGAAATTTTGAAGGATTTGAAGAAGTATTTGCTAGTCAATTGCCTTTGGAATTAAGACTTCTCCACAACATTTGCAGCAGGATTTTGTTTCCCAAGACCGGCAGATTCGACTATGTTTCTGAGCGAGATATTTTTGTTATGGATGCTGTTGTTTCTGGGAAGCCCATCAATCTACCTCGGATGATAATATGGTACATTGCAGATTGTGGCGGGAAAAAGAAATCAGTTTGCCCTATGGCATGGTTTTAACTAAATTATTTCAAGCCAAGGGATTGTATTTGGTGATAGTGAGCCAAAAAGGAACTAAGACATACAGATTTTATCTTTGGCTACTATACATCGAATGGGGTTTGTTAAGAAAAATGGAATTGGGAGAGAAAGAATGTTACAGAGGACAGAGACTAGATGCTGAGGCCCCAGACCTTCTATGAGACATTCATCACCTGAGCCTCCTCAGTGCTCGTCTGTTCCAGAGTCTGTTCCAGCTCCTGCTTCTGATTCTACCCTGCTCCTGCTGTTGCTCCTGCTCAGTCTTCTACATTTTCATCTGGTAGTTTTTCTGATACACAGTTAGATCAGCTTCGATCATTATTCAAGTCTGAGATAAGTGAGCATGAAAATAGACTGAAAGAAGAATTTAATGAAAAGTTTATGAATTTAAAAGAAGCCTTATATTCACTCAGTGATCGGGTTGCATCGATTGAGTCTACTCTCAGTTCATCTACCAGTTCCTTAAGTGAAGACTTAAAGAATATCTTTGGAGAACTTAAGGATATCTGCGGTGACTCGGAGACATACTCCCAATGCAACGCCGAGCTTCAAGATAAAATTACATCTGCTTGTACTTTTGTTGATAATAAGCTCAAAGACTATGTTAGACTTCAATGTGAAGGGATGAAGCAGATTGTTGATCACTTGAATAGAATTACTAGAAGAAATTTTTAGTTTTCATGTAATCTCTTTTTGATGTAATCAAGTTTACTTTCAATGCAATGAGCAAGTTTACATTTTCATGTACTTTCATTTTGAAGTAATGAGAAAGTTTGATGCATTACTTTTGTCTATTTCAATTGTAAGTATCCTTGAATACTTTGAATGATTATCCTCAATTGATAAGTTAAATAGAAAAAGATAAAGAATGTTATTGATATTAAACTTCCTAACCTTTTTGTTGATTACAAAAAAGGGGGAGAGTTTTTATTCAATCGTATATGCCTTGCCTTCAATTCAATCAAAGTTTAATTTTGAAAGAGGAAGAGCATAAGGGGAAGAGATAAATTGAATTTCATAAAGAAAATGCTTAAGTTTCTGATTTTGAAAAATTTTGAATGATTTATAAAATTAAGGTTCATAGGGGGAGCTACCTCATTGAGGGGGAGCCTTTCCATGAACACAATAGTTGATTTTGGAATCACAAATTTTTTCAATTTTATAATGCATATACTCAATGTTTTTGTCATCATCAAAAAGGGGGAGATTGTTGAGAAATTATTGAAACATAATTGCCCCAACTTTATTGATTTTGATGATTTCCAAAAGCCATGAGTACCTTAAAGAATACAATGTGTTTATTTATCAAAAACCTTGAGCTTATTCAAATTGAAAGGAATGAACTATCAATGGTTATATCAAATGAGTTTTGAATCTATTAGAAAAAGGAGTTTCAAGTTCTATGCTTAAAAGATTTCAAAAAGGAATTTTTACACATTATAATTCAATCGATGAATTCTTGAAACATGTCTTGAATCCATGATAAATGTCATATTTAATGTATTCAAGTCAAATTTATATTTTAAATTTAATTGGGACAAGTTTTAAAGTCAATCAGAACATTTTTCTGATTTTTGTATCGCTCCCGAGCCGACTCAAGGGTTTCCGAGTCGACTCCCCAAATTGCCTGATTTTCTCGAGTCGACCCTTGGTTTTCAAGAGTCGACCCCTGACTCTTGCGAGCCGACTCCTGTCTGTGCGAGCCGACTCCGCTCAAACAACAGAACCCATGTTTTTTGAGCACTTCTCGAGTCGACTCCCCATTTTCCTCGAGTCGACTCCCGACTTTCGGAGCCGACACTTTAGTTTTCGCGAGTCGACCCTTCAATGCTTAAAATGTTTCTATTTTTGGTAATCGACTTCGAGCCGACTCCCACAAAGCTCGAGTCGACTCCGCGAAATCTGGGCGCGATTTTTAACGATGACACATCAGCCCCAACGGTAAGATTTTTGAATAACGGCTATTTTTCCTTGTCTCTAACGGATATATTTTTGCAGATTCTATAAATAGAGGAGCTCTTTTCAAATCAAAAAGAGAAAATCAAAAAGAGAGAAAAGAATATCTTTGAAAAGAGGGAAAAACAGAGCATATTGGAAAAATCATTTAGCTCAAAGGAGAGTGATTCAAAAGGAGTGAAATCCAAGAGAAAGTTTCGTCTGCTCCTTCATCAATCCACAAGAGTCAAAAGAAAATCCACAAGCATTTCAAAGGTCAAATCGGAGGATTTTCAAAAGAGGAAAAAGCTTCATCTCAACTCCAAAGTCTTCAACGGTCAAGAATCTTGCTGAGGCGTGATTCAACACTTCAAGAGGAGTTAAAGAGAAGAAGGAAGAAAGCCCAAGCCTCTACCATCTGCAATACTATCAGGCTTTTCTAACCTTATTATTTTGTACTTCATTTGTATATTTGCTCAAGGGGAGCACTTATTGTTCAAACACTTTATTCTATTTGTTTGCTGATTCAATCAGTGGATTGAATCAGTGGAGGTTGGTATACCTCGTTACAAGCCGGAGTGCTTGTGTTGGGTTAGTTGTGAGCCCGTGAAAAACAACGTGTAGGGTTTTGTGCTGGTAAGCCCGAGTTAAAACCAGCTGGGTTCGTTGTGCACCCGGTAAAACAACAAGTTTGAGTTGTGAGCTTGGAAAACAACTCGGCTGTAATCTAGAGAGATTATAGTGTGGACCCAAGTGAATCTTGGGAGTGGACGTAGGTGTTGGTTGCACCGAACCACTATAAAATTATCTTGTGTTTGCCGTGCCTTATTTTCTCTTCTCTATCTCTCTTTATTTGCTTGTGTATTGATTTTAGTTAGCCTCTCACTTGCACATCTTGCTAACTAATCAATTAAAGTTAAAAAGTCTTAAATTTTTAAGAACCCAATTCACCCCCCCCCCCTCTTGGGTTGCCATCTGGGCCAACAGGGCCACCTCTAGAATTCTGCCTGTCTGGTGGTTGTGATCAATTGCCCATGGCAACGAGAATGTCGCCTCTGTAAGGGGGGGTAGATTGTGATGCCCCTCCCAATAGTCCCACATTGGGAAAATTAGGAATTGGTTGAGTGGTTTATAACCGGTTAAGCAAGAAGGACAAGACACTAATTGGATCCCTTTTTGGGCTGTGGTGACCCAAGTTGGTGTGGACCTTGTCTGTCTTGCTTTCTTGTAACGAAACCGGCCCGTGGGCCCGGGTCATTACAATATGGTATCAGAGCCATGCACCAGTCAGAAGTGCAGGAGCTAAGTGCCACACAGGGCAAAGTGCTACATCCATGGGGGATGGGAGCCACCTCTTGAACCTGTGGGGGCCACCTCTAGAATCCTGCCTGCCTGGTGGTTATGATCAATTGACCCTGGCGACGAGGACGTTGCCTTTGTAAGGGGGGTAGATTGTGATAACCCTCCCAATAGTCCCACATTGAGAAATTAGGAATTGGTTGAGTGGTTTATAACCGGTTAAGCAAGAAGGACAAGGCACCAATTGAATCCTTTTTTGGGCTGTAGTGGCCCAAGTTGGTGTGGACCTTGTCCGTCTTGCTTTCTTGTAACGAAACGGGCCCGTGGGCCCGGGTCATTACAAAAGGTCACTTTAGTAAAAATTGCAGAAAATATAAAGTATCTCAATCCAAGGAATGGATATCCTAGAAGACCACAAAGAAAAGATACTAGAATTAATACTATCCAATAGTGAAGAAACCTATCCCTCGGACTTAGAAGATAACTCAGAAAATGACCAAATCAATCTAATAGAAGAAAATGAGAGCTCATCAGATGAAGAAGAAACTTCCTCTGAAGAATTAGATGAAATTGTACTATGTGGGTGTACCGAAAACCTTAAGATTAATATGATCAGTAATAGAAGAAGTGATTTGCTCATAGACATCATAGAAAAAATTGACAATGCAAAATTAA
The DNA here is from genome assembly GCA_900491605.1 of Calamus simplicifolius. NCBI lineage: Eukaryota > Viridiplantae > Streptophyta > Magnoliopsida > Arecales > Arecaceae > Calamus > Calamus simplicifolius. Next base: position 255,737 of record UESW01005087.1, on the reverse strand, counting down.
GAAAAGAATACCTAGAAGAACTTAAAAGAGAATTGCAGCCTAGGCCTAAAAAAGAAATTTTAAGCCTACCAGAAATAATTAAACAGATGGATCAGGAAGAAAAACTTAAAATAGACCCAATTTCCAAACTAAACCAAGAAGTTAAGTAGATCAAAATAGAAATCCAAAAATTAAAGTCAGACATAGAAAAACTTAAGAAACCAGACAAGGGAAAAGAAGTTCTTCAGGAAGAAGACAGTGAACAAGAAAGTTACCTAAATGAGATCACCACAGTAAAAGTCCAAAAATAGCACATCAGAATTAGGCTAAAGTTCCATGATGAAATTAGGGAAACATATGCCCAAGTAGACACAGGGGCAGATATGAACTGCCTCCTAGAGGGACTATTCCCCAGAGAATATTATGAAGAAACGTGTGAAAATCTTTACACTGCAAATAATGCAAGTCTTAGAATCAAATATAAAATATCAAATGTACATATTTGCCAAGACAGCATATGCTTTAAGACGACATTCATAGTAACCCCAGATGTTCAAACTATCATCTTAAGAACACCATTCATCACCCTTCTTTATCAAATGGAAATCAATGAAGAAGGAATATCAACTCATGTCTTTAGAGACAAAGTTACCTTCAACTTTGTAAATCCTACTAGAACCGAAGTAGTTGACTTATTAAGGGATCTCAGTATCCAAAAAATAAGCAGCACTTAGAAAATTACGGAGACTCTCAGGAATTAGAAAAAGAAGAACAAATCCAATCAAAACCATTAGAAAAGCCAGAAGTCAATATGATTAAAAATAAAAAACTATTTAACCCAAAACCAAGAAGAAGAAAATCTAGGACTAGAACCAAAAGAAAAGACAGTCAAGAAAATCACATATATAAAATCTCAACAGAACCACTCAGATGGTATATCAAGATTACCCTCCAAATCGGAAAAGAAATAAAGACAATATGTGCCTTAGTTGACACAGGGTCAGATGTAAACTGTATCCCAGAAGGAATCTTTTTCGAACCATATGGAGAAAAACCACAGAAATACTGCAGTTAGCAAACAACAAAAAACTCCAGATATATTACAAATATCCAGAAGTATCCATTTGTCAGGATAATGTTTAGCTATTTAAAACCACCTTTGTCGTCAGTAAAAAGGTCAATTCTACCATGCTAGGAATGCCATTCCTAATACTTCTCTACAAAATGGAGATAGATAAAAATGAGATAACAACCTAGGTCTCAGGAAAACAGATCACCTTTAGATTCCTATAAACATCCCTAGCCAGAAAACATCAAAAGTTTCAGATTAAAGAAAGATCAGATTAAGAAAAACATTTTGTGCATTCCGAAAGGATTTAAAAGAAAAGTTTCTTACAGATTTACACGATGCTTTTGACGAATGATTTTATCAGCATTTAAATGAGACTTTAAAACCCCTAACTAAAGAATTTCTTACAGGATCAAAATGACAGACTAACCAAAAAATATGTCAGAAAAGCCTGGGACCAAAGCTTCCTATGCTAAACCTATGGCACTTGTACCATTAACATCCATTACTCCTTTAAGAAACCAATATTCAGCCCTTGCTTCATCCTCTCAAAGCTACTCTCAAGCCACCAGAAATGGTCACCACCTGGCCCTAAGCCTATTCCAAGTCCAACAAGGCCCAGTCCATCTAACCCTACCACAGCCAGACCCAGTCCTTTCAGACAAGCTCCAGTAAATCCTTACATCTCAAAACCTTGCTCCCTCATGATCAAACTCCTAGAAGAAGATGAAATAGGTAGTGGACAGATCCCTAAAGTATCTAGGATCTTTCCTTCAGCAAATGGAAAAATTTTTTAGTACCACTTATCCCAAGGCTACAAAGTTCCCTTAAAAACCCAAGAATGCTATGAGTTTATTCTAGTAGATACAGACTCTGCTGAAATAACTCACACACCAGTACCCAACTTAGAGACAATAGCTTACTCTAAATGCAAAATCATAAAATTCATCACTAAGGAAGAATGGGGAAACCCATACCAAGCCAGAGTGTTCTCTCAAAGATTTTCTCCTTCCCGGTATAACTACTTTGATTACCAAGAAGCATGGTTTAATGCCTTTTACCTTAAGCCCACAGACCATAGCTAGTTTTTTAGTTTCTGCCAAAAGTTCAACAAGAAAATCCCAAGTTGGATCCATAATTGGCGGGTTTACTTTGGATTAACCAAAGACATATTACCAGAAAAATCCAAGCCACATGGACCTACTTTCATGATAACCTCAAAACAGCATCTTACGGAAACAAAGCCATCATGTTCACAACTGAATTTCAAGTACCCTGGACGGGACTTCGCCATCAGCAGAACACTTGACCACCAGTATCCACCAAATTTGGAAAGACAATTCAGAATCAAATAGTGGAAAAACTTTCAATCAGAAGAAAGGCTATTAATAAGTAATATGCCTATGGCTTATTACTTATGATAACCTTAGACAATTTTTGAAACCAGAAAGAACCAGACCTCTCCATCTCCAAGCAAAACTGCTAGTAAAAAAGAATTAAAGAAAAAATTATTAGAAGAATTGTCCCAATTAGGAGACTCTGATAATGAAGAAGACGTCAGATCATCACAACCAGATCCAGCAATGCAGTTTGCTCAAGACCCTTATGAGGATTATGACATCGATTAATCATCATAAGAAGGACCAGACAGAAACAACCAGATGTTGACATCACAGTACATGCCAAACCCTATGGCAATCCAGTATCTGCCAAATCACAGTGGCAATCCACAAGACATACAGCCCAGCCTGCTAGCCAGTTCATACAAATCAGCCTGCCGAACCCAGTGGCGGCCCAGAAGCAATAGCATCTGCCAACCATAATGGCAGTCCAGATCATCAACTTGTTCAGCCCAGCTAGCCCATCAATTTGCTAGCCCAGCCAGCAACCACAGTTCACTCATGTGAAACAACAAGTTCACACCAGTGAAGCCTCCAGAATATCAACCAAATTCAACAACATTGGCGATCCGCCAGCACAAAGCAATCATGCAACCAGTAATCATGCAGACCTCAACAGTCACAACATGTGAAGCTACAGACGAATCTTATCTTCAACAACCGCAGCATGTGAAAAACCCAGTCAACCAGACCTCTTTTTAAGAGCACTGTCCTGAAAAAGGTCACAAATGCAGCCGTACATGCTGTAGTGCTCGCCAAAACACTGTACCATCTTGGTGCGATCCCGAACCTCTCTCCTCCATTATTGTCCTTGCTAGATCCCATCATGGTCAAATCAGTGTACCAGTTGTCCCCCCACTCATTGTCCTTCAAGACTATTTCAAACCAATTATTGTACCAGCCTAACTAAGCCTACTCCATAGACCCGATGATTCATTCAGCTTTTCATCCCTATAAAACCCCTTGGGCATGACTCATTCAGGGCATCGCCTTCATTCCAAAAACATACCCTCATTCCAAAAACATCGCCCATTACCAATTCCACCAAAAACCCAGCCATGATCCACTCAACCATAAACACCTTACAGTCCACTCAAAATACCAAAAGACCACCCTTCTTCCTCAAAACCATGCCATAATAACCTATCATTAGCCTTACCGCCTCCATAACACCATGTTTTCTCCTATTTCAGATGACCTTCTTACCTTTACCAGCCTCACCCATGAACTCCTAGACATGATAAACTACATAAACTCCCAGAACACCTTAGACCCAGACCTGGAACTTATCTACCAAGAGTTCATAAGCCTTGTCATTAAAACCCTCCTGTACCACTCTGAGAAAATAGAGCACCAGATTGACCATCTTACCACTCAGACCATCCTAAACCAAATAGAAGAGTTTTACCAACAACTTGACCTCAGAGTATTCCCTAGCAGCCTGTAAACAGAAGTAAGAAATCAGCTTTATGTAAAAACACTATTTTAGTTTTCTTGTAAGTTTTCAGTTTATCAGTTTTATGTAAAAGCTTTCAGCTTTGTAATCAATTTTATAAGCTAATATAAGCTTTCAGCAAATCTTCAGTATTTATAAATCTTGCAGCTTTTCCTTCTAAAATTTTACTATTCATTACTGTTCATCGCTATTCATTAATGTTCATTAGTACTATTCACAGCCGCAATGTTAGACTTCTCATAAAGTACTATTTAGATGCAGAATGGAAAATTCCAAAACAGTGTGATGAATAGTAAAAATGAACAGTACTGAATAGTGATGTGAATAATACTTACAAGAAGTCTAACATTGCGGCTGTAAATAGTACTGATGAATAGTAATAATAGTAATGAACAGTGAAATTTTAGAAGGAAAAGCTGTGAGATTTATAAACACTGAAAATTTGCTGAAAGCTTATATTAAGCTTATAAAACTAATTACAAAGCTGAAAGTTTTTACATAAAATTGATAAACTGAAAACTTACATGAAAACTAAAATATTACATAAAGCTGATTTCTTACTTCTATTTGCAGGCTGCTAGGGAATAGTCTGAGGTCAAACTGTTGGTAGAATTCTTCTGCTTGGTCTAAGATGGTCTGAGTGATAAGATGGTCTATCTGGTGCTCTTTTTTCTCAGAGTGGTACAGAAGGATTTTAATGACAAGGCTTATGAACTCTTGGTAGATAAGTTCAAGGTCTGGGTCTAAGGTGTTCTGGGAGTTTATGTAGTTTATCATGTCTAGGAGTTCATGGGTAAGGCTGGTAAAGGTAAGAAAGTCTTCTGAAATGGAAGGAAACATAGTATTATGGAGGTGGTAAGGCTGAGGATAGGTTATTGTGGAATGGTTCTGAGGATTGAGTGGAGTGTAGGGCATTCATGGTTGAGTGGATTATGGTTAGGATGATGGGTGTGTGAGGAGTTGGTTTCGAAATGAAGGCCATGGGTTTTTATAGGCTTAAAATGTGGAGGAACAGTGTCTTGAATAGTATTTTTAGGATAATAATTGAGGCACGGGTCTTCTGGTGAATAGTGGTGAATAGTGAACAGTGTCTATGAACAGTGGTTTCAGGATAATAATTGAGGCACAGGTCTTCTGGTAACAGTGGTGAATAGTGAACAGTGTCTGGTGAACAGTAGTTTCAGGACAATGATTGAGGGTAATTGAGGGATTCCAAAACAGAATGCAATGAATAGTAAACAGTGTCTGTGAATAGTGGTTTCAGGACAATAATTGAGGCACGGATCTTCTGGTGAACAATGGTGAATAGTGAACAGTGTCTGGTGAACAGTGGTGAACAGTGGTTCAGGATAATGATTGAGGGTAATTGAGGGATTGCGTGGTGTACACACTGAATGGTATTAAGACAGTTGGCAAGCACTACAGCACATGTACGGCTCTACATTTGTGACCTTTTTCAGGCCAGTGCTCTCAAAAAGAGGTATGGCTGACTGGGTTTTGCATATGCTATATTTGTTAAAGATGAGATTCGTCTGGCTGATTGACTAAAGCTTCACATGTTGTGACTGTTGAGGTTGCATGATTTCTTTTGTGCTGGCAGATGTCGGTATGAGGCTGCATGATTTCTTTGTGCTGGCAGATTGCCAATGTAGTTGATATTCTGAAGCTATATGTGTGTGAACTTATGGTTTTACACTGTAGTTGCTGTCTTGCATTGCTGGGCTAGCAAACTGATGGGCTAGCTATGGTTGTACTGGGCTGAGTAGGCTGATAATCGGACTGCCATTGTGGTTGGCAAATGCTGTTGCTTCTGGGCTACCACTGGGTTTGGTAGGCTGACTGGTTGGCAGGCTGGGCTGTATATCTTGTGGACTGCTACTGTGATCGGTAGTTGCTAGATTGCCACAGGGTTTGGCATGTACTGTGGATGTCATCATCTAGTTGTTTTTGTCTGGTCCTCCTTATGATGATTATTCGATGTCATAATCCTCATAAGGGTCTTGAGCAAACTGCATTGCTGGATCCGGTTATGATGATCCGATGGTCTTCTTCATTATCAGAGTCTCCCAATTGGGACAATTCTTCTAATAATTTTTTCTTTAATTCTTTTTTACTGGGGGTTTTGCTTGGAGATGGAGAGGTCGGGTTCTTTTCTGGCTTCAAAAATTGTCTAAGATTATCATAAGTAATAAGCCATAGGCGGATATTACTTATTAATAGCCTTTCTCCTGATTGAAAGTTTTTCCACCATTTGATTCTGAATCGTCTTTCCAAAATTGGTGGATACTGCTGGTCAAGTGTTCTGCTGATGGCAAAGTCCCATCCTAGAATCCAGGGGACTTGGAATTCAACTGTGAACATGATGGCTTTGTTTTCGTAAGATGCTGTTTTGAGGTTATCATGAAAGTAGTTCCATGTGGCTTGGATTTCTTCTGGTAATATGTCTTTGGTTAATCCAAAGTAAACCCACCAATTATGGGTCCAACTTGGGATTTTCTTGTTGAACTTTTGGCAGAAACTGAAAAACCAGCTATGGTTTGTGGGCTTAAGGTAAAAGGCATTAAACCATGCTTCTTGGTAATCAAAGTAGTTATACTGGGAAGGAGAACATCTTTGGGAGAATACTCTGGCTTGGTATGGGTTTCCCCATTCTTCCTTGGTGATGAATTTTATGATTTTGCATTTAGAGTAGGCTATTGTCTCTGAGTTGGGTACTAGTGTGTGAGTTATTTCAGCAGAGTCTGTATCTATTAGAATAAACTCATAGTATTCTTGGGTTTTTAAGGGAACTTGGTAGCCTTGGGATAAGTGGTTCTAAACAATTTTTCCATTTGCTGAAGGAAAAATCCTGAATAATTTAGGGATTTGTCCACTGCCTATTTCATCTTCTTCTAGGAGTTTGATCATGAGGGAGCAAGGTTTTGAGATGTAAGGATTTACTGAAGTTTGTCTGGAAGGACTGGGTCTGGCTGTGGTAGGGTTAGATGGACTGGGCCTTGTTGGACTTGGAATAGGCTTAGGGCCAAGTGGTGACCATTTCTGGGTGGCTTGAGAGTAGCTTTGAGAGGATGAAGCAAGGGCTGAATATTGGTTTCTTAAAGGAGTAATGGATGTTAATGGTACAAGTGCCATAGGTTTAGCATAGGAAGCTTTGGTCCTGGGTTTTTCTGACATATTTTTTGGTTTATCTGACATTTTGATCCTGTAAGAAATTCTTCAGTTAGAGGTTTTAAAGTGTCATTTAAATGATGATAAATTCATTCATCAAAAGCATCGTGTAAATCTGCAAGAAACTTTTCAAAAAAATCCTTTCGGAATGCACAAGATGTTTACCTGAAACTTTTGATGTTTTCTGGCTAAGGTTGTTTATAGGAATCTAAAGGTGATCTGTTTTCCTGAGACCTGGGTTGTTATCCCATTTTTATCTATCTCCATTTTGTAGAGAAGTGTTAGAAATGGCATTCCTAGCACGGTAGAATTGACCTTTTTACTGATAACAAAGGTGGTTTGAAATAGCTGAACATCATCATGATAATTGTATACTTCTGGATATTTGTATTCTATCTGGAGTTTTTCGTTGTTTGCTAACTGCAGTGTTTATATCGGTTTTTCTCCATATGGTTCGAAAAAGATTCCTTCTGGGATACAGTTTACATCTGACCCTGTGTCAACTAAGGCACATATTGTTTTTATTTCTTTTCCGATTTGGAGGGCAATCTTGATATACCATCTGAGTGGTTCTGTTGAGATTTTATTTATGTGATCTTCTTGACTGTCTTTCCTTTTGGTTCTAGTCCTAGATTTTCTTCTTCTTGGTTTTGGGTTAAGTAGTTTTTTTATTTTTAATCATATTGACTTCTGACTTTTTTAATGATTTTGGTTAGATTTGTTCTTCTTTTTCTAATTCCTGAGAGGCTTTGTAATTTTCTAAAGACTGCTATATTTTTTGGATATTGAGATCCCTTAATAAGTTAACTACTTTAGTTCTAGTAGGATTTACAAAGTTGAAGGTAACTTTGTTTCCAAAGACATGTGTTGATATTCCTTCTTCATTGATTTCCATTTGATAAAGAAGGGTAATGAATGGTGTTCCTAAGATGATGATTTGAACATCTGGGGTTACTATGAATGTCGCCTTAAAGCATATGATGTCTTGGCAAACATGTACGTTTGATATTTTATATTTGATTCTAAGACTTGCATTTTTGCATTGTAAAGATTTTCACATGTTTCTTCATAATATTCTCTGAGGAATAGTCCCTCTGGGAGGCAGTTCATATATGCCCCTGTGTCTACTAGGGCATATGTTTCCCTAATTTCATCGTGGACTTTTAGCCTAATTCTGATGTGCCATTTTTGGACTTTTGTTGTAGTGATCTTATTTAGGTAACTTTCTTGTTCACTGTCTTCTTCCTGAAGAACTTCCTTTCCCTTGTCTGGTTTCTTAAGTTTTTCTATTTTGATCTGCTTAACTTCTTGGTTTAGTTTGGAAATTGGGTCTATTTAAAGTTTGTCTTCCTGATCCTTCTGTTTAATTATTTCTGGTAGGCTTAAAATTTCTTTTTTAGGCCTAGGCTGCAATTCTCTTTTAAGTTCTTCTAGGTATTCTTTTCTTAATTCTGGATTGTCAATCTTTTCTATGATGTCTATGAGCAAATTACTTCTTTTGTTACTGATCATATTAATCTTAAGGTTTTCAATACACCCACATAGTGCAATTTCATCTAATTCTTCAGAGGAAGTTTCTTCTTCATCTGATGAGCTCTCATTCTCTTCTATTAGATTGATTTGATCATTTTCTGAGTTATCTTCTAAGTCTGAGGGATAGCTTTCTTCACTATCGGATAGTATTAATTCTAGTATCTTTTCTTTATGGTTTTCAGGGATATCCATTCCTTGGATTTGAGATACTTTATATTTTCTGCAATTTTTACTAAAGTGACCTTTCTTTCCACACCTAAAGCAGGTTGGTGCTTTCTCTCTCTTTGGTTGAGACTTGGACTCTTTTCTCCATTTAGGAGCTTCTTTAGTCTTTTGTTCTCTGAATATTTTTCTTTCCTTATTTGGGTATTTGTTGTTCTAGTTTTATAATATTTGGATTTTCTTTATTAATTTTCTTTTTCTTCTTAGAGGGAGGCACTAGGATTTCATATCCATATTGCCTACAAAATCCTCCTAATTCTTTTTTAGTTGTAATTTCATCTTTTTTAGTTTAGACTGGAGTTTCATTTCAGTGCATATTTTAAGTCCTGTTTTGTTAATTATTCCAAAGATATCACCATAAGTGATAATTTCCAATTAATGTTGCCTTGGTGTTCTTTTGCTAAGGCTTCACTAACTTTCTTTGAAAATAGATTAGGTAATCCTGAGATAAATTTCTCCTTCCAGAAAGGAGAACTACAATCTTCTCTTTCTAAGACTCTGCATAAAAACGTATCTTTATACCATCTGAAATCTTGTAATTTGGGATATCTGAGTTTCATTAAAAGCATCTTGTTGTTTTCAAGCTTTGTGTCTCTTGATCCCACGAAGTGTCTGTATATTGAATGGATTAGGGTATCTACCCCCATTGGGTTCTTCTGTTGTCTCTGATGAGTTTGGTTTGGCAATGATTTTTGTGCTATTTAATATTTATCTTCTATATTCAGGTTTAAGATATCTATTCCACCATCCTTCTAATTATCCGGTAAATCCTTGGATTAGGATTTTAAGGGTACTATCCTAGAAGTATGGGTGGCTCTTAAGGCTCCTGCTGCTATGTTCATTTCTAATAAGAGATTCCAAATCTCTCTTTCTGACATACCGTCTAGGTTTCATTCGTATACTGCTCCACCACTAAAGGCTTCTCTTCTAAAACTTTTTCTTTCTTCAAATTGGATATCTGGAGGAGTTGGTCTAGGATAATAATCCTTTTGTGTTCTATAATATGTTTGTCCTTCGTTATTCATCTTGTTTATCTGATTTTCAGATTCTTGGGATGAAATCATATTTATTCTAGTTCCTCTTAGTCTGTTTGTTAATTGATCTATGATTCTATCCTCTTTACTTTTAAAATCTTTTTCCCAACTGTTGTCTGTTTGGAAAAGAGGTTTATGTATTTTTATTTCATTATTAATTCTTGATTCTTGGGGTTTTTGTTCAACAGTTTTTTCTATTTTGTTTAATTGTTCTGATATTATATAGGGCTTGGTTGCTATAGTTGTTTTGCTGAACTACCTTTCTAATTTCTTTATTAGTGGCTGGATAACCTTTATTGTCTGGGTTAATGACCTTAAATGTAGAGGCAATGACTGTTTGATTTCTATAATTAATCTGGCATTCTTCTAAAGGAATGTTTTCTAAGTTTATTTCCTTATTTTCTGTGGTTTTCCAAATCACTCCTATAGATCTGAAAGGGTACTTATCTGTGATCTTTCTATTTTTGCATGCTAATTCAAACCATGTAAAATAAGGTACTTCTAGCTTTTGTTCATTCATGAAATTATAATATTCTTGTTTCAAATTTTTCCTTTCTTTTGGACTGGTTTCTCTCCATAACCAGTCAACCTTTTCTTTTTATAATGTGCTCTGAAATCTTTTCTGATGTTCTCTTTGTTGATCTCAAATTTCATGGTAATGGTATTTAACTGTTTTGGGGTTTCGTCTACCATCTGAGAATTGGTTGGCGAATAGTTTGGATCTTCGTAGTATAGGATTGAAATACTAGGTTCTAAATCAACTCCCTTGAGTTTCAGGTTCTTTGTGCTGGTATCTCCTATTTCTGTACTAGGGTTTCTCATACTATAGGATCTTCTGCAATTATAGCTAACATTTCCTCTGTCATCCTGAGTTATTTTGTTGACTATTCTTGTTTCTCTGACTGATCTCCTAGGAGGTTGTATTTTCTCTAGGGTCCAGTTGTCTTTGATTTCTACGTCTTCCCAATTGCACATCTGGGGAACTATAGCCTGATGTCTTTCGTCTGTAGCTAGGAATAGAGTTTTTCCCCTTAGGGTCTTTTTTATTCCTTTAGCATTGACTCTGGTCGTCATTAGTTTATAGATTACTCTGTAGACAATACTAAGGGGAGTATATCCTGGCTTAATATTGTCGTATCATGATGCTTTGATGCTATAACCAAAGAGTCCTTAATGGCTCTGTCTATTTCTGAGCTTTAGTTGGGATAATTCTCAAAATAGATAAGTCCCCAACTAACATTGGTGCTGATAAGACTAAGGATTGCATCCTCTGCTTCATTAGTGCTATAAATATAGGTTTGTCCATTCCATTTCTGTGATTTTGGATTATAACAACTTGTACTGCTGCTATATGGATGTATCTAAACTTTTCTTTGAAAGACGCTATGTCTTCTTTCTGGAATAATCTAACACTGGTTTGGCCATTTTCTAAATTGATGGACAGACTTCGTTCTGTAGTTTTGATCCTATACTCTTCAAAGAGATCAAAACTTCCTTTTTCATAAATATGGTTATACTTAATTTTTGGAATTTTTCTGTTTGTTATATTAATTTCTGCTTTTGATATGGCTTTGGTCATCATATTAATGGCATCTTTTGAATAAGAGTCTTGAACTTCACTGATTTCTACGTTTTCTATTTCGTCTAGATTTTATCTTCTAGCTGATCTTTTTACTAGTTTTTTCATTGCTTATCTTTGGGTGTGATTAGGGTATTCGGGTGTTAGGATTCATAGTTTCTTTAACTTTTCTAACCTATTAGGCTTTTGAACCTTAGCTAATTTCTTAATTATTTGCCCATTGCTTTCTTAGGGTTGATAATGGGTCTACAGCCGGGACCACTGCCGGGAACACTGCTGGTCTTACACTCACTGCCAGCCTTACGCTTACCAACGGCCTTACGCTCACCAACGGTCTCACGTTTACCATTATCTCCTAAGAACCTGATGGATAATTAAGATGCCCGCTTAGCTAATGTTCTTAGTCCTAATGTGTTGAAAAGTCAAGAGACTATGTTTCCTAGCACCCTTAACCCTTTTCCCTAAGGGTTAAGTTGTCTGGTCTATGCCTTTATGATTTTATTTCTTAACCAAGAGTTTTCACGTCCGGCCAGTGGCTCATTATTCCCATGGGCTGTGGATATATTTGCATATATCCCGCTCAGGAGGCGTGACACGCTGGTTGAGAAATAAAGATGTGTGCACTGTGTGTGCATGGTTATTTAACTGGGTGCGTGGTGATCTGACTTGGCTCTGATACCATTAAGTGCGGAATTAGATGCAGAATGAAAAATTCCAAAGCAGAGTGCGATGAATAGTAAAAAATGAACAGTACTGAATAGTGACTGTGAATAGTACTTACAAGAATATAATTGCGGCTGTGAATAGTACTGATGAATAGTAATGAATAGTAATGAACAGTGAAATTTCAAAAGGAAAAGCTGCGAGATTTATAAATACTGAAGATTTGATGAAAGCTTATATTAAGCTTATAAAACTGATTACAAAGCTGAAAGTTTTTACATAAAACTGATAAACTGAAAACTTACATGAAAACTGAAATATTACATGAAGACTGAAATATTGCCTAAAGCTGATTTCTTACTTCTGTTTACAGGCTGTTAGGGAATAGTCTGAGGTCAAACTGTTGGTAGAATTCTTTGCTTGGTCTAAGATGGTCTGAGTGGTAAGATGGTCAATCTGGTGCTCTATGTTCTCAGAGTGGTACAGAAGGGTTTTAATGACAAGGCTTATGAACTCTTGGTAGATAAGTTCAAGGTCTGGGTCTAAGGTGTTCTGGGAGTTTATGTAGTTTATCATGTCTAGGAGTTCATGGGTGAGGCTGGTAAAGGTAAGAAGGTCTTCAGAAATGAAAGGAAACATAGTATTATGGAGGTGGTAAGGCTGAGGATAGGTTATTGTGGAATGGTTCTGAGGATTGAGTGCAGTGTAGGGCATTCATGGTTAAGTGGATTATGGTTAGGATGATGGGTGAGTGAGGAGATGATTTCAGAATGAAGGCCAGCGGACAAATGCAAATATGTCTATGACCCATGGGAATAATGAGCCCTTGGCCGGACGTGAGCTTTCAGATCTAAGAAGAAAACTGTTTTTGCAGTAGTTGTTTTATAGTTTTTAAATTATGCTATTTAATTTTTGCACAAAAGCACAGCACCAGCTCTTAGCATAAAAGATTGTGGTTATAAAAACCAGTTATAGTAAAACTTGACTTAACTCACCTAGTAAAGGGACAGGGTGTTAGGAAACATAGTTTTCTAGCCTTTAACACATTAAGTGAAAAAACTTTAGTTAAGCGGGCCCTTAGTTATCCACCAGGTTCTTAGGATATGATGATCGGGAGACCGAGGTCGTTGGTAAGCGTAAGACTAGCAAAAAGGAGCGTAAGACCAGCAGTATTTCCGCAGTTTCCTGACTCATCATCAACCCTTAGAAAGCAGTGGAACAAATAATTAAGTGATTAACTAAGGTTTAGAAGCTTAATTTGTTAAAAAAGCTAGAGAACTATGAATCCCAAACACCCAAACTCAAACCAAAAAGAAATTACAAACTAATGGAAGGAATGATTAAAAGATTAACCAAGTCCGAAAACTTAACCTATTAGAAAAATTAGAAAATTATGAGGCCAAAGACCAAGACCAATTTTAGAACGAAACAATAAATATGATGACCAAGTCAGCCTCTAGAATTCAAGCAAACCTGATCAATAATAAACTGCCAAAGGTTGAATACAAGCAAATCTACAAAATAGGCACCTTTGATCTCTTAGAAGACTATAGGATTAAGACAGCAGAACATAGTCTTCCCATTACACTAGAAAATGGTCAGACCAGTATTAGACTTCTTAGGGATGAAGATCTCAAGTCTATTGACACCAAGTATGGACACGTTCATATTGCAGCCATCCAACTAGGTATTATTCCAAACCATAGATTAGGATTAGACAAACCAATCTTCATTGTCTTAAAAGATGGAAGGTTCCAAGAAGCGAAAGACGCAGCACATAGTATTATCAGCACCAATGCCCATTGGGGGCCAATCTATTTTGAAAATTATCCGACCTTAGCACAGGAATTGACAGATCCATCAAAAACCTCTTAATTATAGATATTAAGGCCTCAAGCTATGAAAATATAGATCCAGAATTTGAACCGCTCAGCATAGTTTATAGGATTGTCTATAAGCTAATGACAACCAGAATCAATGTTAAAGGGATAAAAAGAACTCCAATATGACAAACGTTATTCTTAGCAACAGATGAAAGACATCATTTAATGAACACCCCAGATGTATAAATGGAACGAAGTTGAAATTAAGAATAACTAGACTCTGGAACAAGTTCAACCCCCTAGAAAATCAGTAACTAAAAATCAAGCAATCAATGAGATCAATCAAGATGATGAAGGAAATGTAACATACACTTTCAGAATATCCTATAGCCTTAGAACAACTAGAGCAGGACCTGGAGAAACTAGCAATGCCAGCACCAGAAACATAAAACTCAAGGGGTAGACCTAGAACCCAACATCCCAAACCTATACTATGAAAATGATTACTCTCCAACTTATTCCCAGATGAGAGATGAAATATCTAACCAACTGAACATGATTTCAAAAAAATATGAAATAGACAAAGATCAGATCAAGGCAGATTTCCTGTCAGATAAGAACAAAGATAATTGCAAATGGCTCTTCGAAGCCATAAATACAGAAGAAAGAGAGACCCTTAAACAAGAGTATTATAATTGTATGAATGAATTAAAACTAGAAATTCCTTACTTTGTATGGCTTAAGGTAGCATGCAAAAATAAGGAAATCAAAGACAAATACTTAACATGGCTCAAAGCTAAGGAAACCAACAACCAACACTCTGCCAAGTCATTAGGGGTGATTTGGAAAACTACAGACAATAGAGAAATTAATTCAGGACACATCCCATTAGAAGAGTGTCAAATTCAATATAAAAGCCAGATCTTAGTAGCCTCTTCATTTAAGCATCTAAAACCAGAGCAAGAACAAGTAGCCACCGCCAGTGAACTCAGAATAATAATCCAACAAAATAATTACAGCAATCAACTCCTACATACCATGTCAGAATAGCTAGATAGGATAGAATAAAAATGTTACCAAGGAAGTCGAAGGCTCCAAAGTAATCCAAGAGATAAAAATGCAGAAACCCATTTTAGAAATAGACAATAGTTGGATAACAGGCTTTAGAACTAGATAAGATAAGATTGTAGACCAACTGACAAACAGACTCAAGGGAATAAGGCTAGGCATGATCTCAACTCAGAACCAACTTAACAAAATCAAAACCGAAGGACAGACATATTACATAACACAAAAGGACTATTATCCTAGACCAACACCTCCAAACATCCAATTTGAGGATAGGAAAAACTTCAATAGAGAAATCTAATATGGCGATGGAATATACGAATGGAATATAGACGGAAAATCTGAACGAGAAGTTTGGAATCTCTTGAGAGAAATGACCATGGCCGCAGGGGCCCTAAGAGAAAACAAAACCTCAGAGGAAAATAATGTAAAAATCTTAATACAAGGTTTTACCAGAATGTTAGAAGGATGGTGGAGCAGATATCTTACACATAAAGATAGAGACAATATACTAAATAGTAGAAAAATTCTAGTAAAACCAAACTCCTTAGAAATTATAGAAGAATCAAATGCAATAGAAACATTGATCCATGCCATCTACAGGCATTTTATAGGGTCAAGAGACCACAAACAAGAAAGTAACAAAATGCTTTTAATGAAGCTCAAATGTTCCAAAATGCAAGACTTCAGATAGTACAAAAATACCTTCCTTTGTAGGGTACTAGAAAGATAAGACTACAATTCTTCCTTCTGAAAGAAAAGTTTATCTCAGGATTACCTAAAAATTTCTCAGAAAAGGTAAACGAAGCATTAATAGAAGAATGTGGAGGTAATATTATATGGGAAGAAGTTACCAATGGAGATATTAGTAATATCATTCAACGAACCGCTCTAAAGACATGTACAGAAATAAACTTCAGTCTAAATTAAAGAAAGAAGAAGAGACTACATGGAAAGAACTAGGAGGCTTCTGTAAACAATATGGATATGAAGTCCTAACTCCACATTCAAAAAAGAAACAGAGAGCCAATAGAAAGATCGTATACCCCAAAACCTATAATCTCAGTTTAATAGACAAAATGAGTACCCACATTGGGAAAGAAGGAAACTAAGCAAGCAGAAACCTAGGAAACCTCCCATATGGAATACAGGAAAAAGAGAATCCAAAACAAAACAAGAAGATGCTCCAATATATTTTGGTTGTGGAAGAAAAGGACACTACAAGAGAAACTGTGGAATATCCCAGATTTAGGAGCTAGACATTCCAGACAAACAAAAGGAAGAAATAGTAAAGATTATGATTTTGAATAACGAAGATAATCATTCCTCTGAAGAAGAAGAAAATACTTAGAAGAACAAATCCAACTAACTGAAGAAAATGAAAATAGTTCCTCAGAAACAGAAAAATCATCCTCATCTTACTCAGAAGGAGTAAATCTATGCAGATGCATGGAAAAACTCAAAATTAATATGATGAGAAGTGGAAATTTTCTCTTTGATCTAGTAGAAGAAATAGATGACCCAGGATTAAGAAGAAAATGTATAGAGAAACTTAAAGATGAGTTTGAGCCCCGCCATAAAAAAAGAATTCTCAGTCTTCCAGAGATCATTAAAGAAAAAGAATAAGAAGAAAAAATAAAATCAGACCCAATCTATTGGCTTAACCAGGAAATTAAACAGATAAAACAAAATATCATAATACTTCGGTTACGAATAGAAGAATTAGAGAAAACAGACAAGGAGAAAGAAATACAAACAGACAAGGGAAAAGGAATACTTCAAGAAACAACGAAAGAAAATGACTACATAAACAAAATTTCAATTAAACCTCTTAGATGGTATATCAGGATTACCCTTAAGAACAAAAATGAAATCAAGACACTTTGTGCCCTAGTTGACTCAGGAGCAGATATAAATTATGTCCCAGAAGGAATTTTCCCTGAGATTTTTGGAGAAGAAACCACAAAAAGATACTTGCAGCAGACTGAAAACCTCCAGGTAGAATATAAATACCCAGAAACGTATGTCTGCCAGGACAACATATAGCTTAAAACCTCCTTCCTCGTCGTCAGAAATGTTCAATCAACTATAGTAGGAATGTCGTTCTTAGCACTATTCCACAAAATAGAAATTGACAAAAATAGCATAACTGCCCAGATTTCAGACAAACAAATTTACTTTAGGTTTTTATAAAACCTGTTTTATAAAACCCTTAGTAAGCAAGCCTGCCTTATCAAACGGGTTTTTTCAAAAGACTTTGGAAAAGTTTTCAGCACATAATTTCTAAAAGCTACTTAGCATCTTAGCCTATTCTCAGCACAATACTATTCCAAACCCAGTCCACATATGTGGAAGCTAAACCTTTTGCTTTCTAGCCCAACAGTTCACAATCATAGACCTCTCGGCCTATTTTAATCCAACATTAGCCCAAAACTCAGATCCAGCCTATAACTGTGAAAAACCAAGCCTGAAGACTCTAGTCCAAAAGCCCCAGTCTCACCAGCACTATTCCCAGCAGCACTAATGTCACACATGTCACGCATGTGACCCCAGCAGCACTATTGTCGCACAAGTCACACATGTGACCATTAGCCTCATCAGCACTATTCTCATCAGCACTATTCTCATCAGCACTATTGTCACACATGTGACCCTTCAACTACCGTCAAAGTCTCCCATGTGACTCTCCAGCTTTATTAGGTCACCCATGTGACTCTTCGGCCCTACTCTCCAGCTAGCACTATTCTCAGCGCTATTGTCATGCATGTGACCCTTCAACTACCGTCAAAGTCTCTCATGTGACTCTCCAGCTTTATCAGGTCACCCATGTGACTCTCCGGCCCTACTCTCCAGCTTTATCAGGTCACCCATATGACTCTCCGGCCCTACCATGGCATGCTTCTCAAACTTATCCTCCAGACAGTAGTCCACACATGTGAAGCTACAGTAGTGACAACCAATCAGAATACAACAACCCACATATGAGAGACCAGCCACAACAGCTTACAGCAGTGACAACCAATCAGAATACAACAACCCACATATGAGGGACCTTTCTGGTATTAGTGCACTGTTACGGGAAGTAACTCAAGAGCAGCCGCACATGTGCTGCAGTGCTCAAAGGACGGCAAAGCCAGCTATCCTAAATCCAGATGTCCTGCCCCAAACCCAAAACCAATACCGGATTTCAATCTATTTGAAGTCCGTAGAAGCCAGATGTCTCCAAGGATAGATTCTTTTCCGGATTTCAAACAAAATAAAGTCCGCACGAGTCAGCCAGCCAGCCAGCTGTCCCCAAGACCCTTATAAAGATTATAACATCATCTAATCATAAGGAAACCAACAGGCCTTTCTAGATAGGCCTCATCCAACCAGCCTGCCGACTCTGTACTTACCGAACCCAGTGGCAGCTCAACGTCAACAGCACCTGTCAAATCCATTGATAGCCCAACATCAACCTGTTCAGCCTAGTACAATTACAGCTAACCCAACAATACAAGACATCAACCACAATTCACTCATGTGAAACCACAAGTTCACACCCGTGAAGCCTCCCAGAAGCACATCCAGACAAACATAAAAGATTTTCTTTTAATCGTGTTTAGTTGGTTTGGTGTATCTTCCCTCATCTGAGAATAGGTCGGAGAATAATTTGTTTCCTCATAAAATAAACTCAGGATATTTGATTCTAGATCAACTCCTTTGAGTTTTAAGTTCCTTAGGCTGGTTTCTCCTACCTCTGAACTAGGATTTCTCATGCTATAGGATCTTCTAAAATTGTACCTGATAGTTCCTTTATCATCTTGAGTTATTTCATTTATTATTCTACTTTCTCTGACTGACCTTCTAGGAGCTGAGTTTTTTCTAAAGTCCAATTGCTTTCAATTCTTACCTTTTTCCAATCACTCATTTGGGGTACTATCGAGTGATGTCTCTCATCTGTTGCTAAAAATAGGGTTTTTCCTGTAGGTGATTTTCTTATTCCTTTAGCATTGACTCGGGTTTTCATCATCTTATAACTTATTCTGTAGACAATACTTAGATGTTTACATTCTGGTTTTATGTTTTCATATCCTGCTACCTTTATGTCTAAGACTAAGGAGTCTTTAATGGCTCCATCTATGGCTAGACTTAGGTTGGGATAGTTTTCAAAGTAAATAGGTCCCCAACTAACATTGGTACTAATGGCACTAAGAATAGCATCTTCTACTTCGTTGAAGTGATTATCTTTTAATATTATAAATATAGGTTTGTCCATTCCCTCTCTATGATTTGGGATTATAGCAACCGATACTGCTGCTATATGCATGTATCTAAGTTTATCATCAATATTGAAAGACTGTATATCCTTTTTTCTAAAAAGCCTAACACTGGTTTGTCCATTTTCTAGCTTAATATCTAGATCATGTTCTGCAATTTTAACTCTTCGTTCCTCAAAAAGGCTAAAGCTTCCTTTCTTATATATCTGGTCATATTTAATTGTTGGAATTTTCTTATTTGTTATATCGATTTCTGTTGCTGATACTAATCTATTTAATACATTAATGATTTCTTCTGGATAAAAGTCTTGATCTTGGGTTTCACTATCTTCTAAACTTTCAGTCTCATCTAGTCTTTGAGTTCTGGTTAATCTTTTAATTAAGCTATTCAATTTGGTGCCTAGGGATGATGGGAACACTGCCGGGAACACTGTCTTACACTCTTTTGCTGGTCTTACGCTTACCAATGGACTCACGCTTACCAACGTTTCCCCCTAGTAGCCTATTGAACAACTTAATTAAAGTTTCAACCATTGCTCTTAGACTTATTGAGATTAAGGATAGGAGGCTAGTGAATTCTAAAATCCTGACTTTTTCCAGTAAGAACTATAAATGCTGACTAAGGCTTTTGAGTTTCCTAAATCTCAAAAGGTCTCGTCCGGCCGTAGCTCATTACTCCCATGGGTCATAAGTGTACTTGCGTACACCCGCTCAGGAGATGAGATGCTTTGGAATTTAAGGAACATGTATGCATGATGTGTGCGTGGTGATCTAATCTGGCTTTGATACCATTTAGGTGCGGAATGAAATACAGATGAAAATGAAATACATATGAAAATTCCATAAAAAAGGCAGAGTGCGATGAATAGTAAAAGTGAACAGTAATAAACAGTTCTAAATAGTAATTATGAATAGTATTTTATTAGAAATGTTGCGGCTGGAAATATTAATGAACAGTAATGAATAGTAATATTTTGGGAAAGCTAAATCTTTTTATGAAAACTTAGGATTTATTGATAACAAAGCTTATATTAAGCTTACAAAGTACGTTGCATGAAAACTTACATGAAACTGAGTATTTACATAGAAACTTACAGCTTTACATAGAATTGAAAGCTTAACAACTTTTTTACATAAAAGCTGGTAATATATTTTTACATGAAACTGGCTGCTGGGAATTTGTTACAGTCTTCCTCGGATCTGTCTGAAGTCAAGGAACTGGTTGTCATATTCTTCGATCCCCATTATGGTCCATGTTGCATTATCTATGAATTTCTGGAAGGCCGGTAGCAGGTAGGGATATTTTTCAAGTATAGAATTTATGAGTTTCAAAGTGTTCTAAAATTCTTGGAGGACTTTCTTCATGAAAGGGGTCATGGTTTCTAAGGTTTATGGTGTCAGGTTGAGCTCTGGTTGGTCTATTAGGTTAAGGCTTGGAAAGGGCTCGTACTCTTCAAGGTAGAAGATGACATGGGTTGCTAGGTCCATAAGTTCTCCAAAGAGTGGGTATAGCTCAGAATACTCTGGGTATGGATAGTTTTCAAGGTTGATGAGGTTCATAAGGTTTCCGAGTTCTAAATAAAGGCTATGAGCGATAGAGCTCATCTTTGGGTGGCTATGGCTGGTTATAGGGTTTTTTCCATTTTGTGGAATGGTTGTGGGTGATAGGCTTATGGTAAGTGACTGGTATTTGGTTGCAGGCGGATGAGAAGTGGACTAGTGGCTGAAAGTTTGGATGGAAGATGTGTGGGTAGGCGATTGGAAGCGGATGCCCTGGATGGAGAGAGGCCATGGGTTTTTATAGCGTTGGGATGGTGGAGCAATAATGCCTGGAAGGACAATAATTGAGGTGAATAATGGAGTGCATAGTCCTGAAGGACAATAATGGGGATACGGGTCTTCAGATGAATAGTTTTCTCAGGACAATAATTGGGGTTAAGGACAATGATGGAGTCTGGTAAAGCAATTTTGGCAAGGCAAGGACAATAATGGAGTCTGGTAAAGCAATATCAGATTATGACTATTGTTAGATCAAATTCAATCAAACTTCGATCAAACCCCAATCAAGTTCGATAAGGGTGGATTAAACTCAAATCAAACCTGGAACAAATCAAATATGTAACATTGTTCTAAGATCAGATTCGACTAAACTTTGATCAAATCGGAATTAAGTTCAATATCGAGCCTTGATCTTAGATCGAGCTTGATCAAAGCAAGATCAAAACCCAAATCAAGTCCAATGTAGAGCATTCCTCAAATATCGTATTGGATCAAACTTATATCAATCTCAAATTAAGTGAAATATGTTGCATTCCTCCAAGATTGATTCGGTTCAGACTCAAATCAAATATGAATCAAATGCAATTTAAATGCCTTGTTCCAAGATAAGGTCGGATCAAACTTAGGTCAAACCCAAATAAAGTTCGATATGGAGCATTTCTCTAAGGTTGGGTTGGATTGCTCTAAGATGAATCAAATTCAATATGGAGCGATGCTGCATGATCAGGTTAGATCAAACATTAATCAAGTCCAATTTTGAGTGTTGCTCCAAGATTAGATAGGCTCGATGAAATAAAGATAATACCCAAATCAAGTTTAATCGAGAGCGTTGCACTAAGATTGGGTTTGATCAAACTTAGATTAAAACCGAATCAGATCAAATCTAAAGCGTTGCCCTAAAATCGGGTTTGATAAAACAACAAACCTAAATCAAATCTATTTTAGAGTGTTGCTTCAAGATCGGGTTAGTTTAAACCAAGATGGAGCCCAAATTAAGTATAATATGAAGCATTGCTTCGAGATCAAGTTAGATCAAACTATGATCGAACCTGAATCAAGTTAAATTAGGAGCATTGTTCCAATATCAAGTTAGATCAAACCCGAATCGAGTTCAATTTAGAGTGTCACTCCATGATTTGTTTAGATCAAATAAGATCAAACCCGAATCAATTTCAATCTAAAACATTATAATATGATCAGCCTAGATCAAACTTTGATCTCTTTTCAATCAACTCCAATCATGAATGTTGCTTCAGGATTGGGTTAATGAAATTTAAATCAAACCCGAATCAAGTTCGATCTAGAGCATTGCTTTAAATCAAACTAAAATCAAGTTCAATCGAAGCATTACTCCATAATTGGACTAGATCTAACCTTTAGAGGCTTATAATTGATGACTAATCTAGGAGTTTCCCTTTCTAATTCTGAGGCTTTTTGAACATAAAAGGCTGAGCATGACCAAGGAGATTTACTTGGCCTTATAAGTCTTTTGTTTAAGAGATCTGATATTTAGCTATTGCTTCTGAATTGGGTTCTGGAGTATGGATTATTTCTGCAGAATCTGAGTCTACCAAAATGAACTCATAATACTCTTGGGATTTCAAGGGTATTTCATATCCGGTAGGTAAATGATATTGGATTATTTTGTCATTTACAGAAGAATATTTTGAACAGTCTGGGAATCTGTTGGTCACTCAGTTCATCCTTTTCTAACAGTTTTACTGTCAAGGAATAATTTTTTGAAATGCATGGATTAACCAGAGGTTGTCTGGATGGACTGGGTCTGGTCATACCAGGACTTGGTGGACTGGGCTTGGTTTGATTTGGGCTAGGAGGTGACCATTTCTGAGTGACCTGAGAGTAACTTTGGAAAGATGAGGCAAGGACTGAATATTTGTTTTTAATAGGAGTAATAGTTTTAAGTAGTACCAAGGTCATGGGCTTGGCGTAAGAGGCTTTGGATCTGGGCTTTTCTGACATTTTGTTCCTGTAAGAAATTCTCTGGTTAGAAAGTCCGGTAGGCTATTTTTGTCCCTTTTATAAATTCTATTTCGAAATCAAATACCGATAAAATAGCTTGCCATCTTGCAAAAATTTGTTTGGAAACAATATTTTCAACATCTTTTTCTAAAATTCTTTTGCTGATTTGCAATCAATTCTAGAAGAAATTTTTTGAAATACAAATCTTCTTGAAATTTTTGAATGCATGATACAATTGATAAAACCTCCTTTTTTATTGTACTATAATTTATTTGTGCATTAGTCCAGATTCCTGAATGATATCTGACTAAGGTTTCCTTATTACTAATTCTTTGTTTAAGGATTCCTCCGAATCCTATGTCTGAGGCGTCTGTTTCAACAATAACTAATGCTGCTGGATTTAATAAGTTTAGGCAGGAAGTTTTTTGACTAATGTTTTTACTTTTCTGACCACCTGGGTTTGTTCTTCTGTCCAATTTATTTTTTTTTTCTAAATTGAGCATACAAAGGTTTTAGGGTGATCCTTAAGTTTGGGACAAAGTCTGCTACATAGTTAAGGCATCCTAGAAATCTTTGTAATTGGGTTTTTTCTCTAATTTCGTCTGAAAATTTGTCTGCAAATTCTACAGATCTTTCAATGGGTTTAATAGTACCATGATATATATAATGTCCTAAAAATCTTATTTTAGTCTGAAAGATTTTAATCTTAGGGGCTGAAATCACTAGTCCATTTTGTTTTGCTAGATTATGAAATTGTCTAATGTGTTTGACATGTTGTCTTAAGTCTTCTGAAAAGATTAATACGTCATCGATGTAAACTATTATGAAGTGTGATTCTGAGTTAAATATTGTATTCATCATGTTTTGGAATTCAATTGGGGTGTTTTTAAGTCCAAAGGGCATTACATTCCATTCATAATGCCCAAAAGGTACTGTAAAGGTTGTTTTATACCTATCTGTTTCCTTTATCTGTACTTGCCAAAATCCTGATTTCATGTCAAACTTAGAGAATATTTTTGCTTTATAAAGTCTGGATAAAAGGTCTTTTTTGTTAGGTATAGGATACCTAATCCATTCTAAGACCTTATTTAGAGGCTTATAATTGATAACTAATCTGGGAGTTCCCTTTCTAATTCTGAGGCTTTTTGAACATAAAAGGCTGAGCATGACCAAGGAGATTTACTTGGCCTTATAAGTCTTTTGTTTAAGAGATCTGATATTTCCTTTTTACAATATTCTAACAATTCTGCGTTCATTTAACTTGATTCAGGTTCGATCATAGTTTGATCTAACTTGATCTCAAAGCAATGCTTCATATTATTATACTTAATTTGGGCTCCATCTTGGTTTAAACTAACCCGATCTTGAAGCAACACTCTAAAATAGACTTGATTTAGGTTTGTTGTTTTATCAAATCCGATTTTAGGGCAACACTTTAGATTTGATCTAATTCGGTTTTAATCTAAGTTTGATCAAACCCAATCTCAGTGCAACGCTCTCGATTAAACTTGATTTGGGTATTATCTTTATTTCATCGAGCCTACCCTTATCTTGGAGCAACACTCAAAATTGGACTTGATCAATGTTTGATCTAACCTGATCATGCAGCATCACTCCATATTGAACTTGATTCATCTTAGAGCAATCCAATCTGACCTTAGAGAAATGCTCCATATCGAACTTTATTTGGGTTTGACCTAAGTTTGATCGACCTTATCTTGGAACAATTCATTTAAGATGCATTTGATTCATATTTGATTTGAGTCTGAACCAAATCAATCTTGGAGGAATGCAACATATTTCACTTAATTCGATCGAGATTGATATAAGTTTGATCCAATACGATCTTTGAGGAATGCTCTACATTGGACTTGATTTGGGTTTTGATCTTGCTTTGATCAAGCTCGATCTAAGATCAAGGCTTGATATTGAACTTAATTCCGATTTGATCAAAGTTTGGTCAAATCCGATCTTAGAGCAATGTTACATATTCGATTTGTTCCATGTTTGATTTGAGTTTAATCCACCCTTATCTTAGAGCAATGCTTTAAATTGAACTTGATTGGGGTTTGATTGAAGTTTGATTGAATTCGATCTAACAATAGAATCCAGATTGGACTTGATTCGGGTTTGATATAAGTTTGATCCAACTCGATCCTCAAGCAACGCTCTCGATTTGAATGCATGATGCAATTGATAAAACCTCCTTTTTTATTGTACTGTAATTTATTGTGCATTAGTCCAGATTCCTGAATGATATCTGACTAAGGTTTCTTATTACTAATTCTTTGTTTAAGGATTCCTCCGAATCCTATGTCTGAGGCGTCTGTTTCAACAATAACTAATGCTGCTGGATTTAATAAGTTTAGGCAGGAAAATTTTTTGACTAATGTTTTTACTTTTCTGACCACCTGGGTTTGTTCTTCTGTCCAATTTTTTTCTTTTTTCTAAGTTGAGCATACAAAGGTTCTAGGGTGATCCTTAAGTTTGGGACAAAGTCTGCTACATAGTTTAAACCATTTAGGTGTTCCAAGAACAACGCATTTAGAGGCTTATAATTGATGACTAATCTGGGAGTTCCCTTTCTAATTCTGAGGCTTTTTGAACATAAAAGGCTGAGCATGACCAAGGAGATTTACTTGGCCTTATAAGTCTTTTGTTTAAGAGATCTGATATTTCTTTTTTACAATATTCTAACAATTCTGCGTTCATTTGAATAGGTCTAGATTTAGTTGGAATATTTATTTCTTTAAAATTTTTAATGTAAGGTAGACTAACCTGATGTTTTTATCTATCCCAAAAGGCCGTAGGATTCTGACTGCATAATTCTTTTTCTAATTTTCCTTGAATTTCTTCTATTTTGTTTTTCCAAAAATCTTCTTGTAATTGTTTTCTATTTTAATCCCTACCTGCTACCGGCCTTCTAGAAAGTCATAGATAATGCAACCTGGACCATAATGGGAATCGAAGAATATGACAACTAGTTCTTTGACTTCAGATAGATCCGAGGAAGACTGTAACAAATTCCCAGCAGCCAGTTTCATGTAAAAATCTATTACCAGCTTTTTGTAAAAAGTTGTTAAGCTTTCAATTCTATGTAAAGCTGTAAGTTTCTATATAAAAAATAGATTGAATTATATCGAATGTAATTAAGATTAAATTTTAATTTTTTTTAATTTTTAGATCTATATGGAATTAATTTTTTTTAGGATAGATGAAGAGATGATTAGAGGACAATAATTGAGGTGAATAATGGAGTGCATAGTCCTGAAGGACAATAATGGGGATACGGGTCTTCAGATGAAGAGTTTTTCAGGACAATAATTGGGGTTAAGGACAATGATGGAGTCTTCAGATTGAACTTCATTTAGCTTGATGTCGGTTAGATCTAGTCCAATCATGGAGTAATGCTTCGATTGAACTTGATTTTAGTTTGATTTAAAGCAATGATCTAGATCGAACTTGATTTGAGTTTGATCTAAGTTTCATTAACCCAATCCTGAAGCAACATTCATGATTGGGGTTGATTGAAAAGAGATCAAAGTTTGACCTAGGCTGATCATATTATAATGTTTTAGATTGAAATTGATTCGGGTTTGATCTTATTTGATCTAAACCAATATTATCAGCCTGGAATTATTTTCGTAACCATCTGAAGACAGCCTTTTATGGAAATAAACCCATCATGTTTGCAGCCGAATTCCAAGTCCCATGGATTTTGGGATCGGATTTTGCTGTCAGTAGATCTCTTGACCAGCAATATCCACTCATATTAGAAAGACGATTCAGAATCAAATGGTGAAAAAACTTCCATAATTGGAGCATTGTTATTCCAAAGTAAACCCACCAATCGTGGGTCCAGCTTGGAATTCTTTTATCAAATTTTGGACTGAAATTGAGAAACCAACTGTGATCTATGGGCTTGAGGTAAAAGGCCTTGTACCAGGCTTCTTGGTGGTCAAAATAATTATATTGAGAGGGCTGAAATCTTTGAGAGAAGGTCCTGGGTTGGAATGGATTTCCCCATTCTTCCTTAGTTATGAACTTCTTGATTTTGAGTTTTGTGCCTTTGAGTTTTGTTTTGATGTGTAGGTTACTTTTGCTGAATCTGTATCGATTACGATAAACCCGTAATACTCCTGGGTTTTTAATGGACTCTGGAGTCCTTCGGGCAAGTGGTACTGAGTAATCTTCTCATTAACCGAAGGGAAGATCCTGGTTAGTTTTGGGACTTGATTGTCTCCTATTTCATCTTGTTCCAAAAGTTTGACTGTAAGGGAGCACTTCTTACAGTAATATGGATTGAACATGGGTGTTCTGGAGGGGCTAGACCTGGTTTGTTCTGTAGTATTGCTAGGACTAGGAGGAGACCGTTTCTGAGCTGCTTGGGAATAGGTTTGGGAAGGTGAGACCAAGGCTGAGTATTGAGGTCTGAGAGGAAGGAAGGTTTTGGGTGGAGTCAATACCGAATATTGATTACTGAGGGGGACTGAAGTTATTGATTTTGCATAGGATGCTTTGGTTCTGGGTCGGTGTTCACGGGTCAGAAAATCTGGTAAAATGTTTTCTGTGCCTTTTAGAAATTCTATTTCAAAATCAAATACTGACAGAATGGCTTGCCATCTAGCAAAAATTTTTTTGAAACAAGATTTTTAATCTCCTTTTCTAAAACTTCTTTGGCTCGTTTGCAATCAATTCTGAGAAAAAAAAAATTTAAATACAAATCCTCTTGGAATTTTTGAATACATAAGACAATTGATAAAACCTCCTTTTTTACCATGTTGTAATTCTTCTAAGCATTAGTCCATATCCCTGAGTGATATCTAACTAATGCCTCTCTGTTGTGGGTTTTTTGCTTAAGTATTCCTCCAAATCCTCTATCTGAAGCATCTGTTTCAACTATAACTACTGCTGTTGGATCTAATAACTCTAGGCAGGGAAGACTTTTAACTAGAGTTTTTACCTTTCAGACTATTTGAGTAGGTTCTTCGGTCCATCCTTTCTTCTTTTTTCTAAGCTGGGCGTATAAGGGTTCTAGAATGATCCTGATATTTGGGATAAAGTCTGCCACATAATTGAGGCATCCTAAAAATCTTTGTAATTGGGTTTTTTCTTTGATCTCGTCTGGAATTTATCTGCAAACTCTACTGACCTTTCTATAGGTTTAATGGTTCCTTGATAGATATAGTGTTCTAGAAATATGATCTTGGTTTGAAAAATTTTTATTTTAGGTGCTGAGACCACTAATCCATTTTGCTTTGTTAGGTTATGGAAGAGCCTAATGTGCTTAACATGCTGATCTAGGTCATCTTAGAAGATAAGGACATCATCTATATAAACTATTGTAAATTGAGTAAACTGATTAAAGATTTTATTCATCATGTTCTAAAATTCACTTGGAGCATTTTTTAATTCAAAGGACATTACATTCCGTTCATAATGTCCGAAGGGTACTGTGAAGGCTGTTTTGTATCTATCTTCCTCAGTAATCTAAATCTGCCAAAATCCTGACTTCATGACAAATTTAGAAAATATTTTTGCTTTGTATAGTCTGGATAACAAGTCTTTTTTATTAGGTACGGGATACCTAATCCATTCTAAAACCTTATTCAAAGGTTGATAATTTATGACCAGTCTGGGTGTTCCTCTCTCTAATTCTGAAGTTTTCTGGACATAAAAGGCTAAACATGACCATGGAGACTTGCTTGGTCTGATAAGTCTTTTGTCTAAGAGATATGCTATCTCCTTTTTACAATATTCTAATAGTTCTAGGTTCATCTGAATTAGTCTGGCCTTCGTCGGGATATTAGTTTCTTTGAAGTCTTTAATATAGGGTAAACTAACATGGTGCTTCTTCCAATTAAAGAAGGCTATAGGGTCTTGACTGCACAATTCTTTTTCTAATTTTTCTTGGATATCTTTTATTCTAGTTTTCCATGATTCTAGCTGTAGTTATTCTTCTATTCTATTTATAATTATTTCTTCTTTAAGTTGTTGTTTTCTATCCTTCAAGAACTGTATCTTTTGGATGCTGGATTCTTCTAGTTGATTAATCCTTTTGAGTTCAACAGGGCTTACGAACCTGAAGGTGACTGGGCTCCTAAAACATAGGTGGTTATGCCTTCTTTATTAATCTCCATCTTGTAGAGGAGCGTTAGAAACAGTGTACCTAGAATGATTGTTTGGATATCTTTGACTACGATGAAAGTTATTTTAAAGCAGATGTTGTCTTGACAGACATGTACATCTGGAATCTTGTATTTTACTTTAAGGCTTTACTGTTGGCTGTATAGAGCTTTTCTATGGTTTCTTCGTAGTATTTTCTGAAAAATAATCCCTCTGGAATGCAGTTCATGTCTGCTCCCAACTCTACTAAGGCATATGTTTCTCTAATTCCATTCTCAATTACCAGATTAATCTTAACGTGCCATTTCTGCCTTTGGATTATCATAGTTTCTTTTGGATGATCATCTTGTTTATTTTCTGCTAGTTCTTTTTCTAGGGATATTTCTTTTTCTTTATCTAATTTTTTCAGATTTTGTATTTCTGATTTTACCCTTTTGATTTCTTGTCTTATTTGTTCATTTTCTCTTTTGGGCTTGTAAGCTGGCTTTGCTCTAGGTTTTCCTTCTAGTTTGATTATTATTGGTTGACATAGAGTTTCTGTTTTGATTGGGTGAATTGTTTTTCTAGCATTACTACTAGTCAATTCTTGATTTGATTGTTTATTTTCTAGCTGGGGATGTTTCAGGGTCTGATCCTTATGATTTTTCTATCTTTTCCTAAGAGAAATATGCTCTGAATTAATTTCTTTTTCCATGTTTTTCTCAATTACTCTTATTGTCTTGAAACGATGTTGATCTTTAATTTCTTTATATTTAAGCTAGGCTAAGTATTTATCTTTATTTCCTTATTTTTGCATGCCCCCTTGAGCCATACAAAGTAAGGGATTTCAAATCTTAGTTCGCTTATGCAACTATAATATTCTTCTTTTAGAGTTTCTCTTTCTTCTGCATTTGTAGCTTCCCAAAGCCAATTTCTTTTTTCTTTGTTTTGTTCTGACAGAAAATCTTTTCTAATCTTTTCTTTATCTATTTCATATTCTTTTTAGTCCATGTGTTTGTTTTTTAATTGATTGAAAAGTTCATTTTTCATAATTTGTCTTAGCATGTTTATGGCTTCTTTTTTGTTTGGGTTTGGGTGTCAGGATTCATAGTTTTCTAACTTTTTAACAAATTAAGTTTTCGAACCTTAGTTAATCTCTTAATTATTTGTTCCATTGCTTTCTAAGGGTTGATGATGGGTTAACAGCCAGGAACACTGCCGGGAACACTGCTGGTCTTACAATCCTCACTGCTAGCCTTACGCTTACCAACGGCCTTACGCTTACCAACGGTCTAACATTTACCATCATCTCCTAAGAACCTGGTGGATAATTAAGAGGCCCGCTTAACTAATGTTCTTCTACCTAACGTGTTTAAAAGTTAAGAGACTATGTCTCCTAATACCCTTGTCCCTTTACTCAGAGGGTAATACTAAAACTGGTGCTAACATTTGACTAATAAGCTTGTCTTACTGTCCTTCGTGTGAAGGAATGGTTTTTGTGCAAAAATTAAAAGGTAAACAGCAAAAGGGAAATGCTGGTGCAAAAAGCAACTGCTATGCTTGCAAAAGAAGAAAAGTAACTTAGACTGTGAATAAAATCTATTTGCTCTGAAAAATAGTAAAAGCCATTTTCTTAGCCCTTTAGGATCACGTCCGGCCTTGGCTCATTATTTCCTTGGGTCATAGATATGTTTGCACATATCCGCTCAGGAGGCGTGATGCTTATGGGTTAAGGAAAAAGCTGATGAATATTTAAAAGCACTTTAAAAAGCAAAAGCAAAAGCATACTCTCACATACTTAAAAAGCAAAAGCAGCATACTACTCACACTCTTCTCCCCCGGAAAAGAAAATTTTTGCACATAAAAAAAAACTGATAAAAGTGACTTAAAATAAAGCTGATATTTTAAATATGCATAGAAACTGGTACTAGATTTCTGAAGGAACTTACAACTGAAGTTTACAAAGAGTTGGTCCAAGTTGGCCTTTACAAGGTAGCCGGAGTCGGCTCAAACAACGGACTGGATGAACAAGGTTGTTCTTGGGGCAAGAAATTAGCCAAACATGGCATGATACCATTTCTATAGCCCTAGGATCTGAATGGCTAATCTAATCACAATAATGGCAGCTATATCTCAGCCAGCTACAATAGTTCACACATATAAAGGTACAGCAGTAACAACCAATCAGAACACAACAACTCACATATGAGGGACTTTTTTGGTATTAGAGCACTATTACGGGAAGTAACTCAAGAGCAGCCGTACATGTGCTGCAGTGCTCAAAGGATGGCAAAGCCAGCTGTCCTAAATCCAGATGTCTTGCCCCAAACCTAGAACCAATTTCAGATTCCAACTCATTTGAAGTCCGCATAAGCTAGCTGTCCCCAAGGACAGACATGATTAAAGACCAGCTATCCCCACGGATAGACTTTATCAAAGCCAGCCAGCTAGCTATCCCCAAGGACAGAATAATTGAAGCCAGTTGTCTCCAAGGACGGACAAGATTAAAGCAAGCTGTCCCCAAGGACAGATTCTTCTCCAGACTCCCCTTCGGACTCCAAACCATATGAAGTCCACAATAATTTCTTTGGACTTCATCAGCTCTCTAGTCCGCCAGACACTTCTATAAAACGGATAGCCCTCAGCCTGTGAGAGGCATCCGCCACTAGACAACACCAAAATCCAAGCCTCCATTCATCATCCAAATGCCTCATCCACTACCTAAAGCCTCCACTAACCTCCACTCAAATATCACTAAAGCCCTCTACTAAACCATGGCCAAGTTAGATCACCACGCACACACTTAGATCACCATGCACACACAGTGCACACATCTTTATTTCTCAACCAGCGTGTCATGCCTCCTGAGCGGGATATATGCAAATATATCCACAGCCCATGGGAATAATGAGCCCCTGGCTGGACGTGAAAACTCTTGGTTAAGAAATAAAATCATAAAGGCATAGACTAGACAGCTTAACCCTTAGGGAAAAGGGTTAAAGGTGCTAGGAGATATAGTCTCTTAACTTTTCAACACATTAGGTTTAAGAACATTAGCTAAGCAGGCATCTTAATTATCCACCAGGTTCTTAGGAGATAATGGTAAACGTGAGTCCGTTGGTGAGCGTAAAGCCGTTGGTAAGCGTAAGGCTGGCAGTGAGTGTAAGATCAGCAGTGTTCCCGGTAGTGGTCCCGGCTGTAAACCCATTATCAACCCTAAGAAAGCAATGGAGCAAATAATTAAGAAATTAGCTAAGGTTCAAGAGCCTAATAGGTTAGAAAAGTTAAAGAAACTATGAATCCTAACACCCGAATACCCTAATCACACCCAAAGGAAAGCAATGGAAAGATTAGTAAAAAGATCAAGACAAAATTTGGATGAAATAGAAAATGTAGAAACCAGTGAAGTTCAAGACTCTTATTCAAAAGATGCCATTAATATGATGACCAAAGCCATATCAAAAGCAGAAATTAATATAACAAACAGAAAATTTTCAAAAATTAAGTATAACCAGATCTATGAAAAAGGAAGTTTTGATCTCTTTGAAGAGTATAGGATCAAAACTGCAAAACGAAGTCTATCCATCAATTTAGAGAACGGCCAAACCAGTGTTAGATTATTCCAAAAATTTAGGCTGGTTTCTCCTACCTCTGAACAAGGAAGATACACCAAACCAACTAAACACGATCAAAAGAAAATTTGAAATTAATAAAGAAAGTATCAGAAAAGATTTTAAGGCAAAACATAACAAGGAAAAGGTTGACTGGCTGTAGAAAGCAACCAGCCCAAAAGAAAGAGAAGAATTAAAAGAAGAATACTATAGTTTTATGAATACCCTAGAATTAGAAATCCCTTATTTCAAGTGGCTTGAGGAAGCATGTAAAAATAAGGAAGTTACAAGCAAATACCCTTTTAAATCTTTAAGAGTAATTTGGAAAACCATAGAAAATAAGGAAATAAACTCAGAACACATCCCTTTAGATGAATGTCAGATTAACTATAGAAATCAAATAGTTATAGCCTCTCCATTCAAAGCCCTCAAACCAGAAAATGATAGTCACCCAGTAACCAATAACGAGATTAGAAAAATAGCACAACAAAACAATTATAGCAATCAAGCCCTACATACAATATCAGGACAACTGAATAAGACAGAAAAGACCCTTGAACAAAAGGTCCAAAACCCAAAGTAGATCAAATTATAAAATACAAAAGCCTCTTTTCCAGACAGATAACAGCTGGGAAAAAGGATTTAAGAATAAAGAAGACCTAATAATAGATAAACTAAAAGTAATCAGACTGAATATGATATCATCACAAGAATCTAAAAATCGAATAAACAAGATAAAAAATGAAGGACAAACATACTACAAAATACAGAAAGATTATTATCCTAGACCAACTCCCCAGATATCCAATTTGAAGAAAGGAAAAATTTTAGAAGAGAAGCCTATACTAGTGGAGTAGTTTATGAATGGAACTTAGATGGGATGTCAGAAAGAGAAATCTGGAATTTCTTAAGGGAAATCAATATGGCTGTAGGAGCCCTACGAGCTACAAGCACATCCGAAGAGATACCCTTAGGATTCTAGTCCAAGGATTCATCGGACAATTAGAGGGATGGTGGAATATGTATTTAAAGTCTACAGAAAGAGACTTCATAATAAATAGCACTAAAATTATGGTCAAATCAGAGTCTACCAAGACCTCAGAAGAACCCAATGGGGTAGACACTCTGCTCCATGCAATATACAGACAGTTCATAGGAACAAAGGATGTAAAACAAGAAAACAACTGAATGCTTCTAATGAAACTCAGATGTCCTAAAATGCAACACTTCAGGTGGTATAGGGATGTTTTCCTATGTCGAGTCCTTGAAAGAGAAGATTACAGTTCTCCCTTTTGGAAAGAAAAATTCATATCAGGATTACCAAACATATTCTCAAAAAAGGTTAGTGAAGCCTTAGCAAAAAAACACCAAGGCGAAATTAACTGGGACCATATCACCTATGGAAATATCATTGAAACAATTAATACAACAGCACTAAAGATGTGCATAGAAATGAAACTCCAATCTAAGTTAAAAAGAAACGAAATTACAACCAAAAAGAAATTAGAAGGATTTTGTAAACAATATGGATACGAAGTATTAGTACCTCTTTCTAAGAAAAAGAGAAAAGATAAAAGAAAGATAGAAAATCCAACATATTCTAGAAATAGATCAAATAAACAGAAGAATTTTTCTAGTAAAGAAAAGGGAAAATTTAGAGACCAAAAATTCAAGAAGCTCCTAGGAAAAAGTATAATACAAATCAAAGAAAAACAGCAACTTGCTATAGATGTGGGAAAAAGGGCCACTTTAGCAAGAATTGTAAAAAATATAAATATCCCAAATCCAAGGAATGGATATTTCGGAAAACCAAAAGGAGAAAATACTAGAACTAATGTTATCAGAAAGTGAAGAAAGTTATCCTTCAGATCTATAAGACAGTTTAGAATATGAAAAGATCAATCTAATAGAAGAAAATGAGGAAGAGAGTTCTTCTGATGAAGAAGAAACTTCCTCAGAAAACATAGACGAAATAGCCTTATGCGGTTGTACTGAAAATCTTAAAATTAATATGATTAACAGCAAAAAAGCGATCTACTCATAGACCTAATAGAAAAGACTGATGATCCGGAATTAAGAAAAAATTACATAGAGGAACTCAAAAAAGAATTGCAACCTAAAGCTGAAAAAGAAGTTTCAAGCCTATTAGAAATAATTAAACAAAAGGAGCAAGAAGAAAAACTTAAAACGGACCCAATCCACCAACTTCAAACAGAAGTTAAACAAATCAAAATATAAATTAAGAATTAAGAGCAGAAATAGAAGAGTTGAAAAACCAAATAAAGAAATTCTTCAAGAAGAAGAAGAAAGTGAACAAGATAGTTATCTAAATAAAATCACAGCCGTAAAAGTCCAGAGATGGAACGCCAGAGTTAGAGTAGTAGTAGGAGAAGAAACTAGAGAGGTATATGCCTTAGTTGACTCCGAAGCAGACATGAACTGTATACCAAAAGGATTATTTCTAAAAAATACTATGAAGAAACTACTGAGAATCTTTATACAGCTAACAATGAGAGCCTTAAGGTCAAATATAAAATATCAGACGTACATATTTGCCAAGATGATATTTGTTTTAAGACAACATTTATGATAGCCAAAGACATCCAAATCGTTGTTCTTGGAACACCATTCATAACCCTTCTTTATCCTATGAAAATCAATGAAGAAGGAATATCAACCTATGTTTTCGAAGATAGAGAGATCACTTTCAAATTTGTAAACCCTACAAAAACCAAAGAAATTAATTTGTTAAAAGACCTTAGTATTCAAAAAATACAGACCTTGAAATATAAGGAGCAACAACTATTAGATCTTAAAGAGGAAATCAAAATAACTAAAATAGAAAAACAATTACTGGAAGATTTTTGGAAAAACAAAATAGAAGAAAATCAAGAAAAATTAGAAAAAGAATTATGCAGTCAGAATCCTACGGCCTTTTGGGATAGACAAAAACATCATGTTAGTCTACCTTACAATAAAATTTTAAAGAAATAAATATTCCAACTAAATCTAGACCTATTCAGATGAACGTAGAATTGTTAGAATATTGTAAAAAAGAAATATCAGATCTCTTAGACAAAAGACTTATAAGGCCAAGTAAATCTCCTTGGTCATGCTCAGCCTTTTATGTTCAAAAAGCCTCAGAATTAGAAAGGGGAACTCCCATATTGGTCATCAATTATAAGCCTCTGAATAAGGTCTTAGAATGGATTAGGTATCCTATACCTAACAAAAAAGACCTTTTATCCAGACTTTATAAAGCAAAAATATTATCTAAGTTTGACATGAAATCAAGATTTTGGCAAGTACAGATAAAGGAAACAGATAGGTATAAAACAGCCTTTACAGTACCTTTTGGGCATTATGAATGGAATGTAATACCCTTTGGACTTAAAAACGCCCCAAGTGAATTCCAAAACATGATGAATACAATATTTAACTCAGAATCACACTTCATAATAGTTTACATCGATGACGTATTAATCTTTTCAGAAGACTTAAGACAACATGTCAAACACATTAGACAGTTTAATAATCTAGCAAAACAAAATGGACTAGTAATTTCAGCTCCTAAGATTAAAATCTTTCAAACTAAAATAAGATTTTTAGGACATTATATATATCATGGTACTAATAAACCCATTGAAAGATCTGTAGAATTTGTAGACAAATTTCCAGACGAAATTAGAGAAAAACTCCAATTACAAAGATTTCTAGGATGCCTTAACTATGTAGCAGACTTTGTCCCAAACTTAAGGATCACCCTAGAACCTTTGTATGCTCAACTTAGAAAAAAGAAAACAAATTGGACATAAGAACAAACCCAGGTAGTCAGAAAAGTAAAAACATTAGTCGGAAAACTTTTCTGCCTAAACTTACTAAATCCAGCAGCATTAGTTATTGTTGAAACAGACGCCTCAGACATAGGATTCGGAGGAATCCTTAAATAAAGAATTAATAATAAGGAAACCTTAGTCAGATATCATTCAGGAATCTGGACTAATGCACAAATAAATTATAGTACAATAAAAAGTAGGTTTTATCAATCGTATCATGCATTCAAAAATTTCAAGAAGATTTGTATTTCAAAAAATTTCTTCTCAGAATTGATTGCAAATCAGCAAAAGATATTTTAGAAAAAGATGTTGAAAATATCGGGTCCAAACAAATTTTTGCAAGATGGCAAGCTATTTTATCGGTATTTAATTTCGAAATAGAATTTATAAAAGGGATAGAAAATAGCCTACCAGATTTTCTAACCAGAGTATTCCTTACAGGAACAAAATGTCAGAAAAGCCCAAATCCAAAGCCTCTTACGCCAAGCCCATGACCTTGGTACCACTTAAAACTATTACTCCTATAAAAACCAGTATTCAGTCCTTGCCTCATCCTCCCAAAGCTACTCTCAGGCCACTCAGAAATGGTCACCTCCTGGCCCAAATCAAACCAAGCCCAGTCCACCAAGTCCTGGTATGACCAGACCCAGTCCATCCAGACAACCTCCGGTTAACCCATACATTTCAAAAAATTGTTCCTTGACAGTAAAACTATTAGAAAAGGATGAACTGAGTGACCAACAGGTTCCCAAACTCTCCAGAATATTCCCTTCGATAAATGACAAAATAATCCAATATCATTTACCTACCGGATATGAAATACCCTGAAATCCCAAGAGTATTATGAGTTCATTTTGGTAGACTCAGATTCTGCAGAAATAACCCATACTCCAGAACCCAATTCAGAAGCAATAGCTTATTCAAAATACAAAATCCTAAAGTTCATCACCAAAGAAGAATGGGGAAATCCTTATCAGTCCAATACATTTTCTCAAATATATTCACCCACACAATACAACTATTTTGATTACCAAGAAGCCTGGTTCAAAGCCTTCTACCTTAAACCCACAAATCACAGTTGGTTTTTCAGCTTCTGCCAGAAATTCAACAAGAAAATTCCAAATTGGGTCCACAATTGGTGGATCTACTTTGGATTGACTAAAGATATATTACCAGAGGAAATACAGCACTCATGGGGCTATTTCCAAGACAACCTCAGAACATCCACTTATGGAAACAAATCTATCATGTTCTCAGTCGAATTCCAAGTTCCATAGATCCTAGGATGGGATTTTACCATCAGCAAGACTTTAGACCATCAATATCCACCTATCCTGGAACGCAGTTCAGAATCAAATGGTGGAAAAACGTTTAGTCAGGAGAAAGGCTACTAATAAACAATATCAGATTATGGCTTATCACTTATAACAACCCTCAGCAATTTCCAAAGCCAGAGAAAAGCTCAATCTCTCCAGCAACAGGTAAGCCTCCCAATAAAAAAGAATTAAAGAAAAAACTATTAGAAGAACTATCTCAACTTGGAGACTCAGACAACGAAGAAGACATTGGATCATCACAACCAGATCCAACAACAATGCAGTTTGCACAAGACCCTTATGAAGATTATAACATCATCTAATCATAAGGAAGCCAACATGCCTTTCTAGATAGGCCTCATCCAACCAGCCTGCCAACTCCATACCTGCCGAACCCAGTGGCAGCTCAACGTCAACAGCACCTGTCATCCAATGACAGCCCAACATCAACCTGATCAGCCTAGTACAATTACAGCTAGCCCAGCAATACAAGACAGCAACCACAATTCACTCATGTGAAACCATAAGTTCACACCGTGAAGCCTCCCAGAAGCACATCCAGACAGACAGAATCTCCGGCTCAACTACCATTCAGACACCAACAGTCACCACATGTGAAGCTCCAGTAATCCTACCAACCTTTCAGCCTTTTTCCTTGAGAGCACTGTCCTGAAAAAGGTCACAAATGCAGCCGGACATGTGCTGCAGTGCTCGCCAAGTGTCCCAAACTACTATACCCTTTCGGTGCGTTCCTATTGCTTTCCTAAAAACCAGACTCCATCATTGTCCTTAACCCCAATCATTGTCCTGAGAAAACTGTTCATCTGAAGACCTGTATTCAATTATTATCCTTGCCTTGCCAGAATTGCTTTACCTTTACCAGACTCCATCATTGTCCTTAACCCCAATTATTGTCCTGAGAAAACTGTTCATCTGAAGACCCGTATCCCCATTATTGTCCTTCAGGACTATGCACTCCATTATTCACCTCAATTATTGTCCTTCCAGGCATTATTGCTCCACCAGCCCAATGCTATAAAAACCCATGGCCTCTCTCCATCCAGGACATCCGCTTCCAATCGCCTACCCACACATCTTCCATCCAAACTTTCAGCCACTAGTCTTTTTCTCATCCGCCTGCAACCAAATACCAGTCACTTACCATAAGCCTATCACCCACAAACATTCCATAAAATGAAAACCCTATAACCAGACATAGCCAACCAAAGATGAGCTCTATCGCCCATAGCCTTTATTTAGAACTCAGAAACCTTATGAACCTCATCAGCCTTGAAAACTATCCATACCCAGAGTATTCCGAGCTATACCCACTCTTTGGAGAACTTATGACCTAGCAACCCATGTCATCTTCTACCTTGAAGAGTACGAGCCCTTTCCAATCCTCAACCTAATAGACCAACCAGAGCTCAACCTGACACCATAAACCTTAAAAACCATGACCCCTTCCATGAAGAAAGTCCTCCAAGAATGCCAGAACACTTTGAAACTCATAAACTCCATACTTTAAAAATATCCCTACCTACTACCGGCCTTCTAGAAAGTCATAGATAATGCAACCTGGACCATAATGGGAATCGAAGAATATGACAACCAGTTCCTTGACTTCAGACAGATCCGAGGAAGACTGTAACAAATTTCCAGCAGCCAGTTTCATGTAAAAATCTATTACCATCTTTTATGTAAAAAGTTGTTAAGCTTTCAATTTTATGTAAAGCTGTAAGTTTCTATGTAAATACTCGTTTTCATGTAAGTTTTTATGCAACGTGCTTTGTAAGCTTAATATAAGCTTTGTTATCAATAAATCCTTAGTTTTTATAAAAAGATTTAGCCTTCCCAAATTAGTACTATTCATTACTATTCATTACTATTTCCAACGGTAATAATAGACTTTTGATAAAGTACTATTCATAATTACTATTTAGTACTATTCATTACTGTTCACTTTTACTATTCATCGCACTCTGCCTTTTTTATGAAATTTTTATCTGTATTTCATTCCGCACCTAAATAGTATCAAAGCCAAGTTAGATCTCCACACACACACACACAACAGTATCAAGTTTCATAAATCCAAAGTATCTCGCCTCCTGAGCGGTTGAGCTCTGGTTGGTCTATCAGGTTAAGGCTTGGAAAGGGCTCGTATTCTTCAAGGTAGAAGATGACATGGGTTGCTAGGTCCATAAGTTCTCCAAAGAGTGGGTATAGCTCAGAATACTCTAGGTATGGATAGGCTTCAAGGTTGATGAGGTTTATAAGGTTTCCGAGTTCTAAATAAAGGCTATGAGCGATAGAGCTCATCTTTGGGTGGCTATGGCTGGTTATAGGGGTCTTTTCATTTTGTGAAATGGTTGTGGATGATAGGCTTATGGTAAGTGACTGGTATGCAGGCGGAGGAGGAGTGGACTTGGTGGCTGAAAGTTTGGATCAATGATGTGTGGATAGGTGATTGAAGGCGGATGGAGGACCTCCCGAATGAGGAGGAGGTTCCCTCCTTTTATAGCTGAGGGAAGCTATCTTGGTCAATTGTTAGGGAGCAATAATGGAGATGCTGACAATAAGGATAATTATTGGGGGACAAGAAGGATGATGATTTGATGGCACAAGACCGGGAAGGACAATGATGAGGGAGACAACTGGTATAATTATTGATGGAGTGGGACCACGGAGGTACAATGATTTAAAGGTGTAACCGGGAGACAGGAAGGACGATGATTTGATGGCACGAGGTCGGGAAGGACAACGGGTACAATTATTGGTAGAATGGGACCATGGAGGTACAATGATTTAAGGTGTAGCCGGGATTCACACCCCAAAGGTATAGTGGTTGAGGACATTTGGTGAGCACTGCAGTACATGTTCAGCTGCATTTGTGACCTTTTTCAGGACAGTGCTCTCAATGGTCAAAAAAGAGTCTGACTGGGTTACTGGAGCTTCACATGTCGGTTGTTCGAAGATTGTGATTGCTGAGCCGGAGATACTGTTTGTCTGGTAATTTGTTGCTAGACTTGGGCTGCCATTGGGATCGACAGGTTGGACTGAATTCTATTTATCTGGTAATTTGTTGCTGGACTTGGGCTACCATTGGGACCGGCAGGTTGGACTGAATGAATTGGGCTGTGTAGAGCCTATTTGGAAGGCTGCAGGTTGGGCTGTGCTTGGACAAAGCCTATCTGGAAGGCCTTGTTATCTTCCTTATGATGATTATATGATGTTATAATCCTCATAGGGGTCTTGTACAAACTGCATTGTTGTTGTTGGATCTGGTTGTGATGATCCAATGTCTTCTTCGTTGTCTGAGTCTCCAAGTTGGGATAGTTCTTCTAATAGTTTTTTCTTTAATTCTTTTTTGTTGGGAGGCTTACCTGTTGCTGGAGCGACTGAGCTTTTTTCTGGCTTTGGAAATTGCTGAGGATTGTTATAAGTGATAAGCCATAATCTGATATTGCTTATTAGTAGTCTTTCTCCTGACTGGAAGTTTTTCTACCATTTGATTCTGAACCTGCGTTCTAGGATGGGTGGATATTGATGTTCTAGAGTCTTGCTGATTGTAAAATCCCATCCTAAGATCCATGGAACTTGGAATTTGACTGAGAACATGATGGATTTGTTTCCATAAGTGGTTGTGCTGAGGTTGTCTTGGAAATAGTCCCATGAGTGTTGTATTTCCTCGGGTAATATGTCTTTAGTCAATCTAAAGTAGATCCACCAGTTGTGGACCCAATTTGGGATTTTCTTGTTGAATTTTTGGCAGAAGCTGAAAAACCAACTATGATTTGTGGGCTTAAGGTAGAAGGCTTTGAACCAGGCTTCTTGGTAATCAAAATAGTTGTATTGTGTGGGTGAATATATCTGAGAGAATGTTTTGGACTAATAAGGATTTCCCCATTCTTCTTTGGTGATGAACTTTAGGATTTTGCATTTTAAATAAGCTATTGCTTCTGAATTGGATTCTGGAGTATGGGTTATTTCTGCAGAATCTGAGTCTACCAAAATGAACTCATAATACTTTGGGATTTCAAGGGTATTTCATATCCGATAGGTAAATGATATTGGATTATTTTGCCATTTACCGAAGGGAATATTCTGGACAGTCTGGGAATCTGTTGGTCACTCAGTTCATCCTTTTCTAACAGTTTTACTGTCAAGGAGCAATTTTTTGAAATGTATAGGTTAACCGGAGGTTGTCTGGATGAACTGGGTCTGGCCACACCAAGTCTTGGTGGACTGGGCTTGGTTTGATTTGGGCTAGGAGGTGACCATTTCTGAGTGGCCTGAGAGTAACTTTGGGAAGATGAGGTAAGGACTGAATACTGGTTTTTAATAGGAGTAATAGTTTTAAGGGGTACCAAGGTCATGGGCTTGGCGTAGGAGGCTTTGGATCTGGGCTTTTCTGACATTTTGTTCATGTAAGGAATTCTCTGGTTAGAAAGTCTGGTAGGCTATTTTCTGTTCCTTTTATAAATTCTATTTCGAAATCAAATACCGATAAAATAGCTTGCCATCTTGCAAAATTTGTTTGGAAACGATATTTTCAACATCTTTTTCTAAAATATCTTTTGCTGATTTGCAATCAATTCTGAGAAGAAATTTTTTGAAATATAAATCTTTTTGAAATTTTTGAATGCATGATACAATTGATAAAACCTCCTTTTTTATTGTACTGTAATTTATTTATGCATTGGTCCAGATTCCTGAATGGTATCTGACTAAGGTTTCCTTATTATTAATTTTTTGTTTAAGGATTCCTCCGAATCCTATGTCTGAGGCGTCTGTTTCAATAATAACTAATGCTGCTGGATTTAGTAAGTTTAGGCAAGGAAGTTTTTTGACTAATGTTTTTACTTTTCTGACTACCTGAGTTTGTTCTTCTATCCAATTTGTTTTCTTTTTTCTAAGTTGAGCATACAAAGGTTCTAGGTGATCCTTAAGTTTGGGACAAAGTCTGCTACATAGTTAAGGCATCCTAGAAATCTTTGTAATTTGATTTTTTTTCTCTAATTTCGTCTGAAAATTTGTTTGCAAATTCTACATATCTATCAATAGGTTTAATAGTACCATGATATATGTAATGTCCTAAAAATCTTATTTTAGTTTGAAAGATTTTAATCTTAGGGGCTGAAATTACTAGTCCATTTTTTTTTGCTAGATTATGAAACTGTCTGATGTGTTTGACATGTTGTCTTAAGTCTTCTGAAAAGATTAGTACGTCATCGATGTAAACTATTTGAAGTGTGATTATGAGTTAAATATTGTCTTCATCATGTTTTGGAATTCGCTTGGGGCATTTTTAAGTCCAAAGGCATCACATTCCATTCGTAATGCCCAAAAGGTACTGTAAAGGCTATTTTATACATATATGTTTCCTTTATCTGTATTTGCCAAAATCCTGATTTCATGTCAAACTTAGAGAATATTTTTGCTTTATAGAGTCTGGATAAAAGGTCCTTTTTGTTAGGTATAGGATACCTAATCCATTCTAAGACCTTATTTAAGGCTTATAATTGATGACTAATCTGGGAGTTCCCCTTTCTAATTCTGAGGCCTTTTGAACATAAAAGGCTGAGCATGACCAAGGAGATTTACTTGGTCTTATAAGTTTTTTGTCTAAGAGATCTGATATTTCCTTTTTACAATATTCTAACAATTCTGCGTATAGGTCTAGATTTAGTTGGAATATTTATTTCTTTAAAATTTTTAATGTAAGGTAGACTAACCTGGTGTTTTTGTCTATCCCAAAAGGCCATAGGATTTTGACTACATAATTCTTTTTCTAATTTTCCTTGAATTTCTTCTATTTTGTTTTTCCAAAAATCTTCTTGTAATTGTTTTTCTATTTTAGTTATTTTGATTTCCTATTTAAGATCTGATAGTTGTTGCTCCTTATATTTCAAGGTCTGTATTTTTTGAATACTAAGGTCTTTCAACAAATTAATTTCTTTGGTTTTTGTAGGGTTTACAAATTTGAAAGTGATCTCTCTATCTTCGGAAACATAGGTTGATATTCCTTCTTCATCGATTTTCATAGGATAAAGAAGGGTTATGAATGGTATTCCAAGAACAATGGTTTGAATGTCTTTGACTATCATAAATGTTGTTTTAAAACAAATATCATCTTGGCAAATCTGTATGTCTGATATTTTATATTTG
The DNA here is from genome assembly GCA_900491605.1 of Calamus simplicifolius. Taxonomy (NCBI): domain Eukaryota; kingdom Viridiplantae; phylum Streptophyta; class Magnoliopsida; order Arecales; family Arecaceae; genus Calamus; species Calamus simplicifolius. The sequence goes on along the minus strand of UESW01005087.1, from coordinate 211,689 downwards.
ACCTTAAGGCTCTCATTGTTAGTTGTATAAAGATTCTCAGTAGTTTCTTCATAGTATTTTTTCGGAAATAATCCTTTTGGTATACAGTTCATGTCTGCTCCGGAGTCAACCAAGGCATATACTTCTCTAGTTTCTTCTCCTACTATTAGTCTAACTCTGGCATTCCATCTCTGGACTTTTACGGTTGTGATTTTATTTAGATAACTGTCTTGTTCACTTTCTTCTTCTTGAAGAATTTCTTTATTTGGGTTTTTCAACTCTTCTATTTCTGCTCTTAATTTCTTAATTTCTATTTTGATTTGTTTGACTTCTATTTGAAGTTGATGGATTGGGTCTGTTTTAAGTTTTTCTTCTTGTTCCTTTTGTTTAATTATTTCTGATAGGCTTGAGACTTCTTTTTTTAGTTTTAGGTTGCAATTCTTTTTTGAGTTCCTCTATGTAATTTTTTTTAATTCCGGATCATCGGTCTTTTCTATTAGATCTATGAGTAGATCGCTTCTTTTGCTGTTAATCATATTAATTTTAAGATTTTCAGTACAACCGCATAAGGCTATTTCATCTCTGTTTTCTGAGGAAGTTCCTTCTTCATCAGAAGAACTTTCTTCCTCATTTTCTTCTATTAGGTTGATCTTTTCATATTCTGAACTATCTTCTAGGTCTGAAGGGTAACTTTCTTCACTTTCTGATAACATTAATTCTAGTATTTTTTCCTTTTGGTTTTCTGGAATATCCATTCCCTGGATTTGGGATATTTTATATTTTTTACAATTCTTGCTAAAGTGGCCCCTTTTTCCACATCTATAGCAGGTTGTTGTTTTTCTTTGATTGGTGTTATACCTTTTCCTAGGAGCTTCCTTGAATTTTTGGTCTCTGAATTTTCCTTTTTCTTTACTAGGAAAATTCTTCCGTTTATTTGATCTATTTCTAGAGTATGTTGGATTTTCTATCTTTCTTTTATCTTTCCTCTTTTTCTTAGAAGGGGGTACTAATACTTCGTATCCATATTGTTTACAAAATCCTCCTAATTCTTTTTTGGTTGTAATTTCATTTCTTTTTAACTTAGATTGGATTTTCATTTCTGTGCACATTTTTAATGCTGTTGTATTAATTATTTCAATGATATTTCCATAGGTGACATGGTCCCAGTTAATTTCGCCTTGGTATTTTTCTATTAAGGCTTCACAAACCTTTTCTGAGAACAGGTTTGGTAATCCTGATATGAATTTTTCTTTCCAAAAGGGATAACTACAATCTTCCTTTCAAGGACTCGACATAGGAAAATGTCCCTATACCATCTGAAGTCTTGCATTTTAGGACATCTAAGTTTCATTAGAAGCATTCGGTTGTTTTCTTGTTTTACGTCCTTTGTTCCTATGAACTATCTGTATATTGCATGGAGCAGAGTGTCTGCCCCATTGGGTTCTTCTGAGGTTTCAGTAGACTCTGATTAGACCATAATTTTAGTGCTATTTATTATGAAATCTCTTTCTGCAGGCTTTAAATATCTATTCCACCATCCCTCTAATTGTCCGGTGAATCCTTGGACTAGAATCCTAAGGGTATCTTTCTCGGATGTATTTGCAGCTCTTAGGGCTCCTGCAGCCATATTCATTTCTCTTAAGTAATTCCAGATTTCTCTTTCTGACATCCCATCTAAATTCCATTCATAAACTACTCCACTAGTATAGGCTTCTCTTCTAAAATTTTTCCTTTCTTCAAATTGGATATATGGGGGAGTTGGTCTAGGATAATAATTTTCTGATTTATAATATGTTTGTCCTTCATCTTTTATCTTGTTTATTCGATTTTTAGATTCTTGTGATGATATCATATTTAGTCTAATTCCTTTTAGTTTAACTATTATCAGGTCTTCTTTATTCTTAAATCCTTTTTCCCAGCTATTATCTGTCTGGAAAGAGGCTTTTGTATTTTTATAATTTGATTTACTTTTGAATTTTGGATCTTTTGTTCAAGGGTCTTTTCTATCTTATTCAGTTGTCCCGATATTGTATGTTGGGCTTGATTGCTATAATTATTTGTTGTGCTATTTTCTAATCTCATTATTGGTTGCTGGGTGACTGTCATTTTCTGGTTTGAGGGCTTTAAATGGAGAGGCTATAACTATTTGATTTCTATAGTTAATCTGACATTCATCTAAAGGGATGTATTCTGAGTTTATTTCCTTATTTTCTATGGTTTTCCAAATTACTCTTAAAGACTTAAAAGGGTATTTTCTTGTAACTTTCTTATTTTTACAAGCTTCCTCAAGCCACGTGAAATAAGGGATTTCTAATTCTAGAATATTCATAAAACTGTAGTATTCTTATTTTAATTCTTCTCTTTCTTTTGGGCTGGTTGCTTTCCACAGCCAGTCAACTTTTTCCTTGTTATGTTTTGCTTTAAAATCTTTTCTGATACTTTCTTTATTAATTTCAAATTTTCTTTTAATCGTGTTTAGTTGGTTTGGTGTATCTTCTCTCATCTGAGAATAGGTTGGAGAATAATTTGCTTCTTCGTAAAATAAACTCGGGATATTTGATTCTAGATCAACTCCTTTGAGTTTTAAGTTCCTTAGGCTGGTTTCTCCTACTTCTAAACCGGGATTTCTCATGCTATAGGATCTTCTAAAATTATATCTGATAGTTCTTTTATCATCTTAGGTTATTTCATTTATTATTCTATTTTCTTTGACTGACCTTCTAGGAGGCTGAGTTTTTTCTAAAGTCCAATTGCTTTCAATTCTTACCCTTTTCCAATCACTTATTTGGGGTACTATCGACTGGTGTCTCTCATCTGTTGCTAAAAATAGGGTTTTTCCTGTAGGTGATTTTCTTATTCCTTTAGCATTGACTCGGGTTTTCATTCTTGTAACTTATTCTGTAGACAATACTTAGAGGTTTAAATTCTGGTTTTATGTTTTCGTATCCTGCTACCGTTATGTCTAAGACTAAGGAGTCTTTAATGGCTCCGTCTATGGCTAAAATGAGGTTGGGGTAATTTTCAAAGTAAATAGGTCCCCAACTAACATTAGTACTAATGGCACTAAGAATTGCATCTTCTTCTTCGTTGAAGTAATTATCTTTTAATATTATAAATAGGTTTGTCCATTCCCTCTCTATGGTTTGGGATTATGGCAACATGTACTGCTGCTATATGCATATATCTAAGTTTATCATAAACATTGAAAGACTGTATATCCTTTTTCTAAAAGCCTAACACTGGTTTGTCCATTTTCTAATTTAATGTCTAGATCATGTTCTGTGATTTTAACCCTTCATTCCTCAAAGAGGCTAAAGCTTCCTTTCTTATATATCTGGTCATATTTAATTGTTGGAATTTTCTTATTTGTTATATCGATTTCCATTGCTGATACTAATCTATTTAATACATTAATGGTTTCTTCTGGATAAAAGTCTTGATCTCGGGTTTCACTATCTTCTAAACTTTCAATCTCATCTAGTCTTTGAGTTCTGGTTAATCTTTTAATTATGCTATTCATTTTAGCACCTAGGGACGACGGAAACACTGTCGGAACACTACCAGTCTTACGCTTACCAACGGACTTACGCTTACCAACGTTTCCTCCTAATAGCCTATTGAACAACTTAATTAAAATTTCAACCATTGCTCTTAGACTTATTGAGATTAAAGATAGGAGGCTAGTGAATTCTAAGATCTTGACTTTTTTCAGTAAGAACTATAAATGTTGATTAAAGCTATTAAATCTCAAAAGGTCTCATCTGGCCGTAGCTCATTACTCCCATGGATCATAAGTGTACTTTCGTACACCCGCTCAGGAGCGAGATACTTTTGGATTTATGAGACTTGACACTGTTGAGTGTGTGTGCATGGAGATCTAACATGGCTCTGATACCATTAGTAATTATTTTTTTTATGGAATTTTCATCTATGTCTCATTCCACACCCAAATGGTATCAGAGCTAGGTTAGATCTCACGCACACACACTCAACAGTGTCAAGTCTCATAAATCCAAAAGTATCTCGCCTCTTGAGCGGGTGTATGAAGTACACTTATGACCTATGGGAGTAATGAGCTACGGCCAGACGAGACCTTTTGAGATTTAATAGCCTTAATCAACATTTATAGTTCTTACTGAAAAAAGTAGATCTAGGCAATATACAGACAGTTCATAGGAACAAAGGATGTAAAACAAGAAAACAACCGAATGCTTCTAATGAAACTCAGATGTCCTAAAATGCAAGACTTTAGGTGGTATAGGGATGTTTTCCTATGTTGAGTCCTTGAAAGAGAAATTGCATTTCTCCCTTTGGAAAGAAAAATTCATATCATGATTACCAAACCTATTCTCAAAAAAGGTTAGTGAAGCCTTAGCAGAAAAATACCAAGGCAAAATTAACTGGGACCATATCACCTATGGAAATATCATTGAAACAATTAATACAATAGCACTAAAGATGTGCACAGAAATGAAATTCCAATCTAAGTTAAAAGAAACGAAATTACAACCAAAAAGGAATTAGGAGGATTTTGTAAACAATATGGATACGAAGTATTAGTACCCCCTTCTAAGAAAAAGAGAAAAGACAAAGAAAGATAGAAAATCCAAATATTCTAGAAATAGATCAAATAAACGGAAGAATTTTCCTAGTAAAGAAAAGGGAAAATTTAGAGACCAAAAATTCAAGGAAGCTCCTAGGAAAAAGTATAATACAAATCAAAGAAAAACAGCAACTTGCTATAGATGTGGAAAAAAGGGCCACTTAGCAAGAATTGTAAAAAATATAAAATATCCCAAATCCAAGGAATGGACATTCCGGAAAAACCAAAAGGAGAAAATACTAGAATTAATGTTATCAGAAAGTGAAGAAAGTTACCCTTCAGATCTAAAAGACAGTTCAAAATATGAAAAGATCAATCTAATAGAAGAAAATGAGGAAGAGAGTTCTTCTGATGAAGAAGAAACTTCCTCAGAAAACATAGACGAAATAGCCTTATGCGGTTGTACTGAAAATCTTAAAATTAATATGATTAACAGCAAAAGAAGCGATCTACTCATAGACCTAATAGAAAAGACTGATGATCCAGAATTAAGAAAAAATTACATAGCGGAACTCAAAAAAGAATTGCAACCTAAAGCTGAAAAAGAAGTTTCAAGCCTATTAGAAATAATTAAACAAAAGGAGCAAGAAGAAAAACTTAAAACGGACCAATCCACCAACTTCAAACAGAAGTTAAACAAATCAAAATAGAAATTAAGAAATTAAGAGCAGAAATAGAAGAGTTGAAAACCCAAATAAAAAATTCTTCAAGAAGAAGAAGAAAGTGAACAAGACAGTTATCTAAATAAAATCACAGCCATAAAAGTCCAGAGATGGAACGCCATAGTTAGACTAGTAGTAGGAGAAGAAACTATAGAGGTATATGCCTTAGTTGACTCCGGAGCAGACATGAACTGTATACCAAAAGGATTATTTCCAAAAAAATACTATGAAGAAACTACTGAGAATCTTTATACAGCTAACAATGAGAGCCGTCAATATAAAATATCAAGTACATATTTGCCAAGATGATATTTGTTTTAAGACAACATTTATGATAGCCAAAGACATCCAAACCGTTGTTCTTGGAACACCATTCATAACCCTTCTTTATCCTATGAAAATCAATGAAGAAGGAATATCAACCTATGTTTTCGAAGATAGAGAGATCACTTTCAAATTTGTAAACCCTACAAAAACGAAGAAATTAATTTGTTAAAAGACCTTAGTATTCAAAAAATACAGACCTTGAAATATAAGGAGCAACAACTATTAGATCTTAAAGAGGAAATCAAAATAACTAAAATAGAAAAACAATTATAGGAAGATTTTTGGAAAAACAAAATAGAAGAAATTCATGGAAAATTAGAAAAGAATTATGCAGTCAGAATCCTACGGCCTTTTGGGATAGACAAAAACATCATGTTAGTCTACCTTACATTAAAATTTTAATAAAATAAATATTCCAACTAAATCTAGACCTATTCAGATGAACGCAAATGTTTAGAATATTGTAAAAAAGAAATATCAGATCTCTTAGACAAAAGACTTATAAGGCCAAGTAAATCTCCTTGGTCATGCTCAGCCTTTTATGTTCAAAATGCCTCAGAATTAGAAAGGGGAACTCCTAGATTGGTCATCAATTATAAGCCTCTGAATAAGGTCTTAGAATGGATTAGGTATCCTATACCTAACAAAAAAGACCTTTTATCCAGACTTTATAAAGAAAAATATTCTCTAAGTTTGACATGAAATCAAGATTTTGGCAGTACAGATAAAGGAAACAGATAGGTATAAAACAGCCTTTACAGTACCTTTTGGGCATTATGAATGGAATGTAATGCCCTTTGGACTTAAAAATGCCCCAAGTAAATTCCAAAATATAATGAATACAATATTTAACTCAAAATCACACTTCATAATAGTTTACATCGATGACGTATTAATCTTTTCAGAAGACTTAAGATAACATGTCAAACACATTAGACAGTTTCATAATCTAGCAAAACAAAATGGACTAGTAATTTCAGCTCCTAAGATTAAAATCTTTCAAACTAAAATAAGATTTTTAGGACATTATATATATCATGGTATTATTAAACCCATTGAAAGATCTGTAGAATTTGCAGACAAATTTCCAGATGAAATTAGAGAAAAACCCCAATTACAAAGATTTCTAGGATGCCTTAACTATGTAGCAGACTTTGTCCCAAACTTAAGGATCACCCTAGAACCTTTGTATACTCAACTTAGAAAAAAGAAAACAAATTGGGCAGAAGAACAAACCCAGGTAGTCAGAAAAGTAAAAACATTAGTTAGAAAACTTCCCTGCCTAAACTTACTAAATCCAGCAGCATTAGTTATTGTTGAAACAAACGCCTCGGACATAGGATTCGGAGGAATCCTTAAACAAAGAATTAATAATAAGGAAACCTTAGTCAGATATCATTCAGGAATCTGGACTAATGCACAAATAAATTATAGTACCATAAAAAAGGAGGTTTTATCAATCGTATCATGCATTCAAAATTTAAGAAGATTTGTATTTCAAAAAATTTCTTCTCAGAATTGATTGCAAATCAGCAAAAGAAATTTTACAAAAAGATGTTGAAAATATCGTTTCCAAACAAATTTTTGCAAGATGGCAAGCTATTTTATCGGTATTTGATTTCGAAATAGAATTTATAAAAGGGACAGAAAAGAGCCTACTAGATTTTCTAACCAGATAATTCCTTACAGGAACAAATGTCAGAAAAGCCCAAATCCAAAGCCTCTTACGCCAAGCCCATGACCTTGGTACCACTTAAAACTATTACTCCTATTAAAAACCAGTATTCAGTCCTTGCCTCATCCTCCCAAAGCTACTCTTAGGCCACTCAGAAATGGTCACCTCCTAGCCCAAATCAAACCAAGCCCAGTCCACCAAGTCCTGGTATGACCAGACCCAGTCCATCCAGACAACCTCCGGTTAACCCATACATTTCAAAAAATTGTTCCTTGACAGTAAAACTGTTAGAAAAGATGAACTGAGTGACCAACAGGTTCTCAGACTGTCCAGAATATTCCCTTCGGTAAATGGCAAAATAATCCAATATCATTTACCTACCGGATATGAAATACCCTTGAAATCCCAAGAGTATTATGAGTTCATTTTGGTAGACTCAGATTCTGCAGAAATAACCCATACTCCAGAACCCAATTCAGAAGCAATAGCTTATTCAAAATGCAAAATCCTAAAGTTCATCACCAAAGAAGAATGGGAAAATCCTTATCAGTCCAAAACATTTTCCCAAATATATTCACCCACACAATACAACTATTTTGATTACCAAGAAGCCTGGTTCAAAGCCTTCTACCTTAAACCCACAAATCACAGTTGGTTTTTCAGCTTCTGCCAGAAATTCAATAAGAAAATTCCAAATTGGGTCACAACTGGTGGATCTACATTGGATTGACCAAAGACATATTACCAGAGGAAATACAACACTCATGAGACTATTTCCAAGACAACCTCAGAACAGCCACTTATGGAAACAAATCTATCATGTTCTCAGTCGAATTCCAAGTTCCATGGATCCTAGGATGGGATTTTACCATCAGCAAGACTTTAGACCATCAATATCCACCCATCGTGGAACGCAGGTTCAGAATCAAATGGTGGAAAAACTTCCAGTCAGGAGAAAGGCTACTAATAAGCAATATCAGATTATGGCTTATCACTTATAACAACCCTCAGCAATTTCAAAGCCAGAGAAAAGCTCAGTCTCTCCAGCAACAGGTAAGCCTCCCAATAAAAAAGAATTAAAGAAAAAACTATTAGAAGAACTATCTCAACTTGGAGACTCAGACAACGAAGAAGACATTGGATCATCACAACCAGATCCAACAACAATGCAGTTTGCACAAGACCCTTATGAAGATTATAACATCATCTAATCATAAGGAAGCCAACATGCCTTTCTAGATAGGCCTCATCCAACCAGCCTGCCAACTCCATACCTACCGAACCCAGTGGTAGCTCAACGTCAACAGCACCTGTCATCCAGTGACAACCCAACATCAACCTGATCAGCCTAGTACAATTACAGCTAGCCCAGCAATACAAGACAGCAACCATAATTCACTCATGTGAAACCACAAGTTTACACCCGTGAAGCCTCCCAGAAGCACATCTAGACAGACAGAATCTCCGTCTCAACTGCCATTCAAACTCCAACAGTCACCGCATGTGAAGCTCCACTAATCCTACCAACCTTTCAACTTTTTTCCTTGAGAGCACTGTCCTGAAAAAGGTCACAAATGCAGCCGGACATGTGCAGTAGTGCTCGCCAAGTGTCCCAAACTACTGTACCCTTTCGGTGCGGTTCCTATTGCTTTCCTAAAAACCAGACTCCATCATTGTCCTTAACCCCAATCATTGTCCTGAGAAAACTGTTCATCTGAAGACCCGTATTCAATTATTGTCCTTGCCTTGCCAGAATTGCTTTACCTTTGCCAGACTCCATCATTGTCCTTAACCCCAATTATTGTCCTGAGAAAACTGTTCATCTGAAGACCCGTATCCCCATTATTGTCCTTCAGGACTATGCACTCCATTATTCACCTCAATTATTATCCTTCCAGGCATTATTGCTCCACCATCCCAACGCTATAAAAACCCATGGCCTCTCTCCATCCAGGACATCCGCTTCCAATCGCCTACCCACACATCTTCCATCCAAACTTTCAGCCACTAGTCCACTTCTCATCCGCCTACAACCAAATACCAGTCACTTACCATAAGCCTATCACCCACAAACATTCCATAAAATGAAAAAACCCTATAACCAGACATAGCCAACCAAAGATGAGCTCTATCGCCCATAGCCTTTATTTAGAACTCGAAAACCTTATGAACCTCATCAGCCTTGAAAACTATCCATACCCAGAGTATTCCGAGCTATACCCACTCTTTGGAGAACTTATGGACCTAGCAACCCATGTCATCTTCTACCTTGAAGAGTATGAGCCCTTTCCAAGCCTCAACCTAATAGACCAACCAGAGCTCAACCTGACACCATAAACCTTAGAAACCATGACCCCTTCCATGAAGAAAGTCCTCCAAGAATGCCAGAACACTTTGAAACTCATAAACTCCATACTTTAAAAATATCCCTACCTACTACCGGCCTTCCAGAAAGTCATAGATAATGCAACCTGGACCATAATGGGAATCGAAGAATATGACAACCAGTTCCTTGACTTCAGACAGATCCGAGTAAGACTGTAACAAATTCCCAGTAGCTAGTTTCATGTAAAAATCTATTACCAGCTTTTATGTAAAAAGTTGTTAAGCTTTCAATTTTATGTAAAGCTGTAAGTTTCTATGTAAATACTCGGTTTCATGTAAGTTTTCATGCAACGTACTTTGTAAGCTTAATATAAGCTTTGTTATCAATAAATCCTCAGTTTTTATAAAAAGATTTAGCCTTCCCAAATTAGTACTATTCATTACTGTTCATTACTATTTCCAGCCGTAACAACAGACTTCTGATAAAGTACTGTTCATAACTACTATTTAGTACTGTTCATTACTGTTCACTTTTACTATTCATCGCACTCTACCTTTTTTATGGAATTTTTATCTGTATTTCATTCCGGTTGTTTTCTTGTTTTACATCCTTTGTTCCTATGAACTGTCTGTATATTGCATGGAGCAGAGTGTCTACCCATTGGGTTCTTTTGAGGTCTCGGTAGACTCTGATTTGACCATAATTTTAGTGCTATTTATTATGAAGTCTCTTTCTGTAGACTTTAAATACCTATTCCACCATCTCTCTAATTGTCCGGTGAATCCTTGGACTAGAATCCTAAGGGTATCTCTCTCGGATGTGCTTGCAGCTCGTAGGGCTCCTGCAGCCATATTCATATCCCTTAAGAAATTTCAGATTTCTCTTTCTGACATCCCATCTAAGTTCCATTCATAAACTACTCCACTAGTATAGGCTTCTCTTCTAAAATTTTTCCTTTTTTCAAATTGGATATCTGGGGGAGTTGATCTAGGATAATAATCTTTCTGTGTTTTGTAGTATGTTTGTCCTTCATTTTTTATCTTGTTTATTCGATTTTTAGATTCTTGTGATGATATCATATTCAGTCTGATTCCTTTTAGTTTATCTATTATTAGGTTTTCTTTATTCTTAAATCCTTTTTCCAGCTATTATCTGTCTGGAAAAGAGGCTTTTGTATTTTTATAATTTGATCTACTTTTGGGTTTTGGACCTTTTGTTCAAGGGTCTTTTCTATCTTATTCAGTTGTCCTGATATTGTATGTAGGGCTTGATTGCTATAATTATTTTGTTGTGCTATTTTTCTAATCGCGTTATTGGTTACTGGGTGACTGTCATTTTCTGGTTTGAGGGCTTTGAATGGAGAGGCTATAACTATTTGATTTCTATAGTTAATCTGACATTCATCTAAAGTGATGTGTTCTGAGTTTATCTCCATATTTTCTGTGGTTTTTCAAATTACTCTTAAAGATTTAAAAGGGTATTTGCTTGTAACTTCCTTATTTTACATGCTTCCTCAAGCCACGTGAAATAAGGGATTTCTAATTCTAGGGTATTCATAAAACTATAGTATTCTTGTTTTAATTCTTCTCTTTCTTTGGGCTGGTTGCTTTCCACAGCCAGTCAACCTTTTCCTTGTTATGTTTTGCCTTAAAATCTTTTCTGATACTTTCTTTATTAATTTCAAATTTTCTTTTGATCGTGTTTAGTTGGTTTGGTGTATCTTCCCTTATCTGAGAATAGGTCGGAGAATAATTTGTCTCCTCGTAAAATAAACTCGGGATATTAGATTCTAGATCAACTCCTTTGAGTTTTAAGTTCCTTAGGCTGGTTTCTCCTACCTCTGAACTGGGATTTCTCATGCTATAGGATCTTCTAAAATTGTATCTGACAGTTCCTTTATCATCTTGAGTTATTTTATTTATTATTCTATTTTCTCTGACTGACCTTCTAGGAGGCTGAGTTTTTTCTAATGTCCAATTGCTTTTAATTCTTACCCTTTTCCAATCACTCATTTGAGGTACTATCGATTGATGTCTCTCATCTGTTGCTAAAAATTGGGTTTTTTCTGTAGGTGATTTTCTTATTCCTTTAGCATTGACTCAGGTTTTCATCATCTTATGACTTATTCTGTAGACAGTACTTAGAGGTTTAAATTATGGTTTTATGTTTTCGTATCCTGGTACCTTTATGTCTAAAACTAAGGAGTCTTTAATGGCTCCGTCTATGGCTAGACTTAAGTTGGGATAATTTTTAAAGTAAATAGGTCCCCAACTAACATTGGTACTAATGACACTAAGAATTGCATCTTCTGCTTCGTTGAAGCGATTATCTTTTAATATTATAAATAAAGGTTTATCCATTCCCTCTCTATGGTTTGGGATTATGGCAACCTGTACTGGTGCTATATGCATGTATCTAAGTTTATCATCAATATTGAAAGACTGTATATCCTTTTTTTCTAAAAATCCTAACACTGGTTTGTCCATTTTCTAGCTTAATATCTAGATCATGTTTTGCAATTTTAACTCTTTGTTCCTCAAAAAGGCTAAAGCTTCCTTTCTTATATATCTGGTCATATTTAATTATTGGAATTTTCTTATTTGTTATATCGATTTCTGTTGCTGATACTGATCTATTTAATACATTAATGGTTTCTTCTGGATAAAAGTCTTGATCTCGGGTTTCACTATCTTCTAAACATTCACTCTCATCTAGTCTTTGAGTTCTGGTTAATCTTTTAATTAAGCTATTCATTTTGGTACCTAGGGATGACGGGAATACTGCCGGGAACACTACCAGTCTTACGCTCTTTTGCTGGTCTTACGCTTACCAACAGACTCGCTCTTACCAGCGTTTCCCCCTAGTAGCCTATTGAACGACTTAATTAAAGTTTTAACCATTGCTCTTAGACTTATTGAGATTAAGGATAGGAGGCTAGTGAATTCTAAAATCCTGACTTTTTCCAGTAAGAACTATAAATGCTGACTAAGGCTTTTGAGTTTCTAAAATCTCAAAAGGTCTCGTCCGGCCGTAGCTCATTACTCCCATGGGTCATAAGTGTACTTTCGTACACCCGCTCAAGAGGCGAGATACTTTTGGATTTATGAAACTTGATACTATTGTGTGTGTGTGTGAGATCTAACTTGGCTCTGATACCATTTAGGTACGGAATGAAATACAGATGAAAATTCCATAAAAAAAGGCAGAGTATGATGAATAGTAAAAGTGAACAGTAATGAACAGTACTAAATAGTAATTATGAACAGTACTTTATCAAAAGTCTGTTGTTACGGCTGGAAATAGTAATGAACAGTAATGAATAGTACTAATTTGGGAAGGCTAAATCTTTTTATAAAAACTGAGGATTTATTGATAACAAAGCTTATATTAAGCTTACAAAGTACGTTGCATGAAAACTTACATGAAACCGAGTATTTACATAGAAACTTACAGCTTTACATAAAATTGAAAGCTTAACAACTTTTTACATAAAAGCTGGTAATAGATTTTTGCATGAAACTGGCTGCTGGGAATTTGTTACAGTCTTCCTAGGATCTGTCTAAAGTCAAGGAACTGGTTGTCATATTCTTCGATTCCCATTATGGTCCAGGTTGTATTATCTATGACTTTCTGGAAGGCCGGTAGTTGGTAGGGATATTTTTAAAGTATGGAGTTTATGAGTTTCAAAGTGTTCTGGCATTCTTGGAGGACTTTCTTCATGGAAGGGATCATGGTTTCTAAGGTTTATGGTGTCAGGTTGAGCTCTGGTTGGTCTATTAGGTTAAGGCTTGGAAAGGGCTAGTACTCTTCAAGGTAGAAGATGACATGGGTTGCTAGGTCCATAAGTTCTCTAAAGAGTGGGTATAGCTCGGAATACTCTGGGTATGGATAGTTTTCAAGGCTGATGAGGTTCATAAGGTTTCTGAGTTCTAAATAAAGGCTATGGGCAATAGAGCTCATCTTTGGTTGGCTATGTCTGGTTATAGGGTTTTTTCATTTTATGGAATGTTTGTGGGTGATAGGCTTATGGTAAGTGACTGGTATTTGGTTGCAGGCAGATGAGAAGTGGACTAGTGGCTGAAAGTTTGGATGGAAGATGTGTGGGTAGGCGATTGGAAGCGGATGTCCTGGATGGAGAGAGGCCATGGGTTTTTATAGCGTTGGGATGGTGGAGCAATAATGCCTGGAAGGACAATAATTGATGTGAATAATGGAGTGCATAGTCCTGAATGACAATAATGGGGATACAGGTCTTCAGATGAACCATTTTCTTAGGACAATAATTGGGGTTAAGGACAATGATGGAGTCTGGTAAAGGTAAAGCAATTCTGGCAAGGCAAGGACAATAATTGAATACGGGTCTTCAGATGAACAGTTTTCTCAGGACAATGATTGGGGTTAAGGACAATGATGGAGTCTGGTTTTTAGGAAAGCAATAGGAACCGCACCGAAAGGGTATAGTAGTTTGGGACACTTGGCGAGCACTGTAGCACATGTTCGGCTGCATTTGTGACCTTTTTCAGGACAGTGCTCTCAAGGAAAAAGGCTGAAAGGTTGGTAGGATTACTGGAGCTTCACATGCGTGACTGTTGGAGTCTGAATGGCAGTTGAGCCAGAGATTCTGTCTGTCTGGATGTGCTTCTGGGAGGCTTCACGGGTGTGAACTTTTGGTTTCACATGAGTGAATTGTGGTTGCTTGTATTACTGGGCTAGCTGTAATTGTACTAGGCTGATCAGGTTGATGTTGGGCTATCATTGGATGACAGGTGTTGTTGACGTTGAGCTGCCACTGGGTTCGGCAGGTATGGAGTTGGCAGGCTGGTTGGATGAGGCCTATCTAGAAAGGCCTGTTGGCTTCCTTATGATTAGATGATGTTATAATCTTCATAAGGGTCTTGTGCAAACTGCATTGTTGTTGGATCTGGTTGTGATGATCCAATGTCTTCTTCGTTGTCTAAGTCTCCAAGTTGAGATAGTTCTTCTAATAATTTTTTCTTTAATTCTTTTTTATTGGGAGGCTTACCTGTTGCTGGAGAGACTGAGCTTTCTCTGGCTTTGGAAATTGCTGAGGGTTGTTATAAGTGATAAGCCATAATCTGATATTTTTTATTAGTAGCCTTTCTCCTGACTGGAAGTTTTTCCACCATTTGATTCTGAACCTGCGTTCCAGGATGGGTGGATATTGATGGTCTAAAGTCTTGCTGATGGTAAAATCCCATCCTAGGATCCATGGAACTTGGAATTCGACTGAGAACATGATAGATTTATTTCCATAAGTGGCTGTTCTAAGGTTGTCTTGGAAATAGTCCCATGAGTGTTGTATTTCCTCTGATAATATGTCTTTGGTCAATCCAAAGTAGATCCACCAGTTGTGGACCCAATTTGGAAATTTTCTTATTGAATTTCTGGCAGAAGCTGAAAAACCAACTGTGATTTGTGGGTTTAAGGTAGAAGGCTTTGAACCATGCTTCTTGGTAATCAAAATAGTTGTATTGTATGGGTGAATATATTTTGGAAAATGTTTTGGACTGATAAGGATTTCCCCATTCTTCTTTGGTGATGAACTTTAGGATTTTGCATTTTGAATAAGCTATTGCTTCTGAATTGGGTTCTGGAGTATGGGTTATTTCTGCAGAATCTGAGTCTACCAAAATGAACTCATAATACTCTTGGGATTTCAAGGGTATTTCATATCCGGTAGGTAAATGATATTGGATTATTTTGCCATTTACCGAAGGGAATATTCTGGACAGTGTGGAACCTGTTGGTCACTCAGTTTATCCTTTCTAACAGTTTACTGTCAATGAACAATTTTTTGAAATGTATGGGTTAATCGGAGGTTGTCTGGATGGACTGGGTCTGGTCATACCAGGACTTGGTGGACTGGGCTTGGTTTGATTTGGGCTAGGAGGCGACCATTTCTGAGTGGCCTGAGAGTAGCTTTGGGAGGATGAGGCAAGGACTGAATACTGGTTTTTAATAGGAGCAATAGTTTTAAGTGGTACCAAGGTCATGGGCTTGGCGTAAGAGGCTTTGGATTTGGGCTTTTCTGACATTTTGTTCCTGTAAGGAATTCTCTGGTTAGAAAATCTGGTAGGCTATTTTCTGTCCCTTTTATAAATTCTATTTCGAAATCATATACTGATAAAATAGCTTGCCATCTTGCAAAAATTTGTTTGGAAACGATATTTTCAACATCTTTTTCTAAAATATCTTTTGCTGATTTACAATCAATTCTGAGACAAATTTTTTGAAATACAAATCTCTTGAAATTTTTGAATACATGATACGATTGATAAAACCTCCTTTTTTATTGTACTATAATTTATTTGTGCATTAGTCTAGATTCCTGAATGATATCTGACTAAGGTTTCCTTATTATTAATTCTTTATTTAAGGATTCCTCCGAATCCTATGTCTGAGGCGTCTGTTTCAACAATAACTAATGCTGCTGGATTTAGTAAGTTTAGGCAGAAAGTTTTCTGACTAATGTTTTTACTTTTCTGACTACCTGGGTTTGTTCTTCTGTCCAATTTATTTTCTTTTTTCTAAGTTGAGCATACAAAGGTTCTAGGGTGATCCTTAAGTTTGGGACAAAGTCTGCTACATAGTTAAGGCATCCTAGAAATCTTTGTAATTGGGGTTTTTCTCTAATTTCATCTGGAAATTTGTCTGCAAATTCTACAGATCTTTCAATGGGTTTAATAGTAGCATGATATATATAATGTCCTAAAAATCCTATTTTAGTTTGAAAGATTTTAATCTTAGGAGCTGAAATTACTAGTCCATTTTGTTTTGCTAGATTATGAAACTGTCTAATGTGTTTGACATGTTGTCTTAAGTCTTCTGAAAAGATTAATACGTCATCGATGTAAACTATTATGAAGTGTGATTCTAAGTTAAATATTGTATTCATCATATTTTAGAATTCACTTGGGACGTTTTTAAGTCCAAAGGGCATTACATTCCATTCATAATGCCCAAAAGGTATTGTAAAGGCTGTTTTATACCTATTTGTTTCCTTTATCTGTACTTGTCAAAATCCTGATTTCATGTCAAACTTAGAGAATATTTTTGCTTTATAAAGTCTGGATAAAAGGTCTTTTTTGTTAGGTATAGGATACCTAATCCATTTTAAGACCTTATTTAGAGGCTTATAATTGATGACCAATCTGGGAGTTCCTCTTTCTAATTCTGAGGCTTTTTGAACATAAAAGGCTGAGCATGACCAAGGAGATTTACTTAGCCTTATAAGTCTTTTGTCTAAAAGATCTGATATTTCTTTTTTATATTTTAACAATTCTGCATCTGAATAGATCTAGATTTAGTTGGAATATTTATTTCTTTAAAATTTTTAATGTAAGGTCGACTAACCTGATGTTTTTGTCTATTCCAAAAGGCCGTAGGATTCTGACTGCATAATTCTTTTTCTAATTTTCCTTGAATTTCTTCTATTTTGTTTTTCCAAAATCTTCCTGTAATTGTTTTTCTATTTTAGTTATTTTGATTTCCTCTTTAAGATCTAATAGTTGTTGCTCCTTATATTTCAAGTTCTGTATTTTTTGAATACTAAGGTCTTTTAGCAAATTAATTTCTTTGGTTTTTGTAGGGTTTACAAATTTGAAAGTGATCTCTCTATCTTCGAAAACATAGGTTGATATTCCTTCTTCATTGATTTTCATAGGATAAAGAAGGGTTATGAATGGTGTTCCAAGAACAACGGTTTGGATGTCTTTGGCTATCATAAATGTTGTCTTAAAACAAATATCATCTTGGCAAATATGTACGTCTGATATTTTATATTTGACCTTAAGGCTCTCATTGTTAGCTGTATAAAGATTCTCAGTAGTTTCTTCATAGTATTTTTTCAGAAATAATCCTTTTGGTATACAGTTCATGTCCGCTTCGGAGTCAACTAAGGCATATACCTCTCTAGTTTCTTCTCCTACTACTAGTCTAACTATGGCGTTCCATCTCTGGACTTTTATGGCTGTGATTTTATTTAGATAACTGTCTTGTTTACTTTCTTCTTCTTCTTGAAGAATTTCTTTATTTTGGTTTTTCAACTCTTCTATTTCTGATCTTAATTTCTATTTTGATTTCTTTAACTTCTGTTTGAAGTTGGTGGATTGGGTCCGTTTTAAGTTTTTCTTCTTGCTCCTTTTGTTTAATTATTTCTGATAGGCTTGAAACTTCTTTTTTAGCTTTAGGTTGCAATTCTTTTTTGAATTCCTCTATGTAATTTTATCTTAATTCCGGATCATCAGTCTTTTCTATTAGGTCTATGAGTAGATCACTTCTTTTGCTATTAATCATATTAATTTTAAGATTTTTAGTACAACCGCATAAGGCTATTTCGTCTATGTTTTCTGAGGAAGTTTCTTCTTCATCAGAAGAACTCTCTTCCTCATTTTCTTCTATTAGATTGATCTTTTCATATTCTGAACTGTCTTCTAGATCTGAAGGGTAACTTTCTTCACTTTCTGATAACATTAGTTCTAGTATTTTCTCCTTTTGGTTTTCCGGAATGTCCATTCCTTGGATTTGGGATATTTTATATTTTTTACAATTCTTGCTAAAGTGGCCCTTTTTCCCACATCTATAGCAAGTTGCTATTTTTCTTTGATTTGTATTATACTTTTTCCTAGGAGCTTCCTTGAATTTTTGGTCTCTAAATTTTCCCTTTTCTTTACTAGGAAAATTCTTTCGTTTTTTGATCTATTTTTAGAATATGTTGGATTTTCTATCTTTCTTTTGTCTTTTTCTTTTTCTTAGAAGGGGGTACTAATACTTCGTATCTGTATTGTTTACAAAATCCTCCTAATTCCTTTTTGGTTGTAATTTAGTTTCTTTTTAACTTAGATTGGAGTTTCATTTCTGTGCACATCTTTAGTGCTATTGTATTAATTGTTTCAATGATATTTCCATAGGTGATATGGTCCCAGTTAATTTTGCCATGGTATTTTTCTGCTAAGGCTTCACTAACCTTTTCTGAGATAAGGTTTGGTAATCCTGATATGAATTTTTCTTTCCAAAAGGGAGAACTGCAATCTTCTCTTTCAAGGACTCGATATAGGAAAACATCCCTATACCACCTGAAGTCTTGCATTTTAGGACATCTGAGTTTCATTAGAAGCATTCGGTTGTTTTTTTTTTTACATCCTTTGTTCCTATGAACTGTCTGTATATTGCATGGAGCAGAGTGTCTACCCCATTGGGTTCTTCTGAGGTCTCGGTAGACTCTGATTTGACCATAATTTTAGTGTATTATTATGAAGTCTCTTTTTGTAGACTTTAAATACCTATTCCACCATCCCTCTAATTGTCCGGTGAATCCTTGGACTAGAATCCTAAGGGTATCTCTCTCGGATGTGCTTACAGCTCGTAGGGCTCCTGCAGCCATATTCATTTCCCTTAAGAAATTCCAGATTTCTCTTTCTGACATCCCATCTAAGTTCCATTCATAAACTACTCCACTAGTATAGGCTTCTCTTCTAAAATTTTTCCTTTCTTCAAATTGGATATCTGGGGGAGTTGGTCTAGGATAATAATCTTTCTGTGTTTTGTAGTATGTTTGTCCTCCATTTTTTATCTTGTTTATTCGATTTTTAGATTCTTGTGATGATATCATATTCAGTCTGATTCCTTTTAGTTTATCTATTATTAGGTCTTCTTTATTCTTAAATCCTTTTCCCAGCTGTTATCTGTCTGGAAAAGAGACTTTTGTATTTTTATAATTTGATCTACTTTTGGGTTTTGGACCTTTTGTTCAAGGGTCTTTTCTATCTTATTCAGTTGTCCTGATATTGTATGTAGGGCTTGATTGCTATAATTGTTTTGTTGTGCTATTTTTCTAATCTCGTTATTGGTTACTGGGTGATTGTCATTTTCTGGTTTGAGGGCTTTGAATGGAGAGGCTATAACTATTTGATTTCTATAGTTAATCTGACATTCATCTAAAGGGATGTGTTCTGAGTTTATTTCCTTATTTTCTGTGGTTTTCAAATTATTCTTAAAGATTTAAAAGGGTATTTGCTTGTAACTTCCTTATTTTTACATGCTTCCTCAAGCCACATGAAATAAGGGATTTCTAATTCTAGGGTATTCATAAAACAATAGTATTCTTATTTTAATTCTTCTCTTTCTTTGGGCTGGTTGCTTTCCATAGCCAGTCAACCTTTTCCTTGTTATGTTTTGCCTTAAAATCTTTTCTGATACTTTCTTTATTAATTTCAAATTTTCTTTTGATCGTGTTTAGTTGGTTTGGTGTATCTTCCCTCATCTGAGAATAGGTCAGAGAATAATTTGTCTCCTCGTAAAATAAACTCAGGATATTTGATTCTAGATCAACTCCTTTGAGTTTTAAGTTCCTTAGGCTGGTTTCACCTACCTCTGAACTGGGATTTCTCATGCTATAGGATCTTCTAAAATTGTATCTGACGTTCCTTTATCATCTTGAGTTATTTCATTTATTATTCTATTTTCTCTGACTGACCTTCTAGGAGGCTGAGTTTTTTCTAAAGTCCAATTGCTTTCAATTATTACCCTTTCCAATCACTCATTTGAGGTACTATCGATTGATGTCTCTCATCTGTTGCTAAAAATAGGGTTTTTCCTGTAGGTGATTTTCTTATTCCTTTAGCATTGACTCGGGTTTTCATCATCTTATAACTTATTCTGTAGACAATACTTAGAGGTTTAAATTATGGTTTTATGTTTTCGTATCTTGCTACCTTTATGTCTAAAACTAAGGAGTCTTTAATGGCTCCGTCTATGGCTAGACTTAAGTTGGGATAATTTTCAAAGTAAATTGGTTCCCAACTAACATTGGTACTAATGGCACTAAAAATTGCATCTTCTGCTTCGTTGAAGCGATTATCTTTTAATATTATAAATATAGGTTTATCCATTCCCTCTCTATGGTTTGGGATTATGGCAACCTGTACTGCTGCTATATGCATGTATCTAAGTTTATCATCAATATTGAAAGACTGTATATCCTTTTTTCTAAAAAGCCTCTTGACTTTTTTCAGTAAGAACTATAAATGTTGATTAAAGCTATTAAATCTCAAAAGGTCTCATCTGGCCGTAGCACATTACTCCCATGGGTCATAAGTGTACTTTCGTACACCCGCTCAGGAGGCGAGATACTTTTGGATTTATGAGACTTGACGCTGTTGAGTGTGTGTGCGTGGAGATCTAACATGGCTCTGATACCATTAGTAATTATTTTTTTATGGAATTTTCATCTATGTCTCATTCCACACCAAATGGTATCAGAGCTAGGTTAGATCTCCACGCACACACACTCAACAGTGTCAAGTCTCATAAATCAAAAGTATCTCGCCTCTTGAGCGGGTGTACGAAAGTACACTTATGACCTATGGGAGTAATGAGCTACGGCCAGACGAGACCTTTTGAGATTTAATAGCCTTAATCAACATTTATAGTTCTTACTGAAAAAAGTAGATCCAGGCAATATACAGACAGTTCATAGGAACAAAGGACGTAAAACAGAAACAACCGAATGCTTCTAATGAAACTCAGATGTCCTAAAATGCAAGACTTCAGGTGGTATAGGGACGTTTTCCTATGTCGAGTCCTTGAAAGAGAAATTGCATTCTCCCTTTTGAAAAGAAAAATTCATATCATGATTACCAAACCTATTCTCAAAAAGGTTAGTGAAGCCTTAGCAGAAAAATACCAAGGCAAAATTAACTGGGACCATATCACCTATGGAAATATCATTGAAACAATTAATACAATAGCACTAAAGATGTGCACAGAAAATGAAACTCCATCTAAGTTAAAAAGAAACGAAATTACAACCAAAAATGAATTAGGGGATTTTGTAAACAATATGGATACGAAGTATTAGTACCCCTTCTAAGAAAAGAGAAAAGACAAAAGAAAGATAGAAAATCCAAAATATTCTAGAAATAGATCAAATAAATGGAAGAATTTTCCTAGTAAAGAAAAGGGGAAATTTAGAGACCAAAATTCAAGGAAGCTCCTAGGAAAAGTATAATACAAATCAAAGAAACAGCAACATGCTATAGATGTGGGAAAAAGGGCCACTTTAGCAAGAATTGTAAAAAATAAAATATCACAAATCCAAGGAATGGACATTCCAAAAAAAAAAGGAGAAAATACTAGAATTAATGTTATCAGAAAGAGAAGAAAGTTACCCTTCAGATCTAAAAGACAGTTCAAAATATGAAAAGATCAATCTAATAGAAGAAATGAGGAAGAGAGTTCTTCTGATGAAGAAGAAACTTCCTCAGAAAACATAGACGAAATAGCCTTATGCGGTTGTACTAAAAATCTTAAATTATATGATTATTAGCAAAAGAAGGGATCTACTCATAGACCTAATAGAAAAGACTGATAATCTGGAATTAAGATAAAATTACATAGAGGAATTCAAAAAAGAATTGCAACCTAAAGCTAAAAAAGAAGTTTCAAACCTATCAGAAATAATTAAACAAAAGGAGCAAGAAAAAAAACTTAAAACGGACCCAATCCACCAACTTCAAACAGAAGTTAAAGAAATCAAAATAGAAATTAAGAAATTAAGATCAGAAATAGAAGAGTTGAAAAACCAAAATAAAGAAATTCTTCAAGAAGAAGAAAAGTAAACAGACAGTTATCTAAATAAAATCACAGCCATAAAAGTCCAGAGATGGAACGCCATAGTTAGACTAGTAGTAGGAGAAGAAACTAGAGAGGTATATCCTTAGTTGACTCCGAAGCGGACATGAACTGTATACCAAAAGGATTATTTCTGAAAAAATACTATGAAGAAACTACTGAGAATCTTTATACAGCTAACAATGAGAGCCTTAAGGTCAAATATAAAATATCAGACGTACATATTTGCCAAGATGATATTTGTTTTAAGACAACATTTATGATAGCCAAAGAAATCCAAACCGTTGTTCTTGGAACACCATTCATAACCCTTCTTTATCCTATGAAAATCAATGAAGAAGGAATATCAACCTATGTTTTCGAAGATAGAGAGATCACTTTCAAATTTGTAAACCCTACAAAAACCAAAGAAATTAATTTGTTAAAAGACCTTAGTATTCAAAAAATACAGACCTTGAAATATAAGGAGCAACAACTATTAGATCTTAAAGTGGAAATCAAAATAACTAAAATAGAAAAATAATTATAGGAAGATTTTTGGAAAAAAAATAGAAGAAATTCATGAAAAATTAGAAAAGAATTATGTAGTCAGAATCCTACGGCCTTTTGGGATAGACAAAAACATCATGTTAGTCTACCTTACATTAAAAATTTAATGAAATAAATATTCCAACTAAATCTAGACCTATTCAGATGAACGCAGAATTTTAGAATATTGTAAAAAAGAAATATCAGATCTCTTAGACAAAAGACTTGCCAAGTAAATCTCCTTGGTCATGCTCAGCCTTTTATGTTCAAAAGCCTCAGAATTAGAAAGGGGAACTCCCAGATTGGTCATCAATTATAAGCCTCTGAATAAGGTCTTAGAATGGATAGGTATCCTATACCTAACAAAAAAGACCTTTTATCCAGACTTTATAAAGCAAAAATATTCTCTAAGTTTGACATGAAATCAAGATTTTGGCAAGTATAAAGGAAACAGATAGGTATAAAACAGCCTTTACAGTACCTTTTGGGCATTATGAATGGATGTAATGCCCTTTGGACTTAAAAATGCCCCAAGTGAATTCCAAAATATGATGAATACAATATTTAACTAAAATCACACTTCATAATAGTTTACATCGATGACGTATTAATCTTTTCAGAAGACTTAAGACAACATGTCAAACACATTAGACAGTTTCATAATCTAGCAAAACAAAATGGACTAGTAATTTTAGCTCCTAAGATTAAAATCTTTCAAACTAAAATAAGATTTTTTGGACATTATATATATCATGGTATTATTAAACCCATTGAAAGATCTGTAGAATTGCAGACAAATTTCCAGATGAAATTAGAGAAAAACCCCAATTACAAAGATTTCTAGGATGCCTTAACTATGTAGCAGACTTTGTCCCAAACTTAAGGATCACCCTAGAACCTTGTATGCTCAACTTAGAAAAAAGAAAACAAATTGGGCAGAAGAACAAACCCAGGTAGTCAGAAAAGTAAAAACATTAGTTAGAAAACTTCCCTGCCTAAACTTACTAATCTAGCAGCATTTTATGTTGAAACAAACGCCTCGGACATAGGATTCGGAGGAATCCTTAAACAAAGAATTAATAATAAGGAAACCTTAGTCAGATATCATTCAGGAATCTGGACTAATGCAAAAATAAATTATAGTACCATAAAAAAGGAGGTTTTATCATCGTATCATGCATTCAAAAATTTCAAGAAGATTTGTATTTCAAAAAATTCTTTCAGAATTGATTGCAAATCAGCAAAAGATATTTTAGAAAAAGATGTTAAAATATCGTTTCCAAACAAATTTTTGCAAGATGGCAAGCTATTTTACGGTATTTGATTTCGAAATAGAATTTATAAAAGGGACAAAAATAGCCTACTAGATTTCTAACCAGAGAATTCCTTACAGGAACAAATGTCAGAAAAGCCCAAATCCAAAGCCTCTTACGCCAAGCCCATGACCTTGGTACCACTTAAAACTATTACTCCTATTAAAACCAGTATTCAGTCCTTGCCTCATCCTCCCAAAGCTACTCTCAGGCCACTCAGAAATGGTCACCTCCTAGCCCAAATCAAACCAAGCCAGTCCACTAAGTCCTGGTATGACCAGACCCAGTCCATCCAGACAACCTCCGGTTAACCCATACATTTCAAAAAATTGTTCCTTGACAGTAAAACTGTAGAAAAGGATGAACTGAATGACCAACAGGTTCTCAGACTATCCAGAATATTCCCTTTGGTAAATGGCAAAATAATCCAATATCATTTACCTACCGGATATGAAATACCCTTGAAATCCCAAGAGTATTATGAGTTTATTTTGCTAGACTCAGATTCTGCAGAAATAACCCATACTCCAGAACCCAATTCAGAAGCAATAGCTTATTCAAAATGTAAAATCCTAAGTTCATCACCAAAGAAGAATGGGGAAATCCTTATCAGTCCAAAACATTTTCCAAATATATTCACCCACACAATACAACTATTTTGATTACCAAGAAGCCTGGTTCAAAGCCTTCTACCTTAAACCCACAAATCACAGTTGGTTTTTCAGCTTCTGCCAGAAATTCAACAAGAAAATTCCAAATTGGGTCCACAACTGGTGGATCTACTTTGGATTGACCAAAGACATTACCAGAGGAAATACAACACTCATGAGACTATTTCCAAGAAAACCTCAGAAACCACTTATGGAAACAAATCTATCATGTTCTCAGTCGAATTCCAAGTTCCATGGATCCTAGGATGGGATTTACCATCAGCAAGACTTTAGACCATCAATATCCACCCATCGTGGAACGCAGGTTCAGAATCAAATGGTGGAAAAACTTCCAGTCAGGAGAAAGGCTACTAATAAACAATATCAGATTATGGCTTATCACTTATAACAACCCTCAGCAATTTCCAAAGCCAGAGAAAAGCTCAGTCTCTCCAGCAACAGGTAAGCCTCCCAATAAAAAATAATTAAAGAAAAAACTATTAGAAGAACTATCTCAACTTGGAGACTCAGACAACGAAGAAGACATTGGATCAACACAACCAGATCCAACAACAATGCAGTTTGCACAAGACCATTATGAAGATTATGTTGGGAGTTTGTTGAAAAATTATATGCCCCAATCTTATTGATTTTGATGATTACCAAAAGCCATGTGCACATTAAAAGATGTAATGAGTTTATTTACATGAGCAATGAATTTATTTAGAACAATGAATGAGAATGTTAAAGTATAACTTTAATCAAACTTAAAGTAACTTCTTGTTCAATGTTTAATCTTTCAAAAAGAAATTCAATACTTAATATGTTAATCAACGAGTTTTTGGAACATTTCTTGAATTGATTCTTAATGTCAATTTATTATATTCAAGTCAAAATAATGATTTAAAATGAATCTAGAACGAATTTAAAGTCAATCAGAAAACTTCTGATTTTTGATACGTTCCGGAGCCGACTCTTGAGTTTCAGAGTCGACTCCACTCAGATATAGAAATGACTGTCTGTCTCGAGTCGACCCACGTAATTTCTCAAGTCGACCCCCGATTCTATCGAGCCGACTCCATGACTGTACGAGTCGACTCCGCTCAGACACCAGAGTGTATTTTTCTGAGCACTTCACGAGTCGACCCCAACTTTTATGAGTCGACCCCCGACTGTCAGGAGTCGACACTTAACTTTTCATGAGTCGACCCTTTGACTTTCTGAACATTTCTATTTTTGGTATCACGACCTCGAGCCAACTCGGGGAAAAGCATGAGTCGACTCCAGCAAATCTGGGCAAAATTTTTCCGAATGCCAACTCAGCGTCAACGGTAAGATTTTTGATTAACGGCTATTTTCTTTGTTCTAACGGCTATATTTTTGCAGAATCTATAAATAGAGAAGCCGTTTTCAATCAAACATATCAAACAGAGAGATATTCATTTCAAGAGAAAAAGAAAAATCGGAAAAACAGAGCTTCATTTGAAAAAATCCGTGATTCAAAATACAGTGAAAGAAAGAGTGTGAAATCAAAGGAAGCTCCTTCTGTGTTCAAGCTCAACATCCAAGGAAGGTTCAGAAGAAAATCCAAGAGCTATTCAAGAGCATCTCAAGTGATTCAACACTCAAAGAAAAGAGAAAAGCTCAAATCACTCCAACATACATTCCGTGAAGAATCCAAGCTGAGGGCCCGATTCTACACTTCAAAGGAGTTGAGGAGAAGAAGAAAAGCTCAAAGCCAACCAACTGCAAATCAAGCTTTTCTAAACTTCATTTATATATTTGTTTATCTGCTCATTAAGGAGCTTTGTAACTGAAAAACAACATTTCTATTCTTTGTGTCTAGTTCAATCTGGGGGATTGAACTAGTTGAGGTAGTCTTACCTCGGTACAAGCTTGGTAAAGCTTAGGTTAGGGTTTTTGTGCTGGTGAGCCCTTGAAAACCAGCTGGGTTCGTTGTGCGCC
>UESW01005087.1:132208-181356 GCA_900491605.1 Calamus simplicifolius | reverse complement strand
TATTGAAGAAGCTGAAAAAGATAATAATTGGATGTTAGCAATGCAAGAAGAATTAAATCAATTCACTAGAAATAATGTATGGACTTAGTTGAAAGACCTAAAAATCATTCTGTTATAGGATCAAAATGGATATTTAGAAATAAACTAGATGAAAATGGCATAGTAATTAGAAACAAAGCTAGATTAGTTGCAAAAGGATATAATCAAGAAGAAGGTATTGATTTTGATGAAACCTTTGCACCAGTAGCTAGATTAGAAGCCATTAGACTATTACTTGCATTTGCATGTCATATGAATTTTAACTTATTTCAAATGGATGTAAAAAGTGCTTTTCTAAATGGATTTATAAATGAAGAAGTATATGTAGAACAACCACCAGGTTTTGAAGATCACGAATTTTCAAATCACGTTTTTAAATTGCACAAAGCATTATATGGTTTGAAACAAGCACCTAGAGCTTGGTATGATAGATTAAGTAAATTTTTAATTGAAAATGATTTTATAAGAGGAAATGTTGATAAAACATTGTTTTTGAAAAGAAAAGGTAAGGATTTATTAGTAGTTCAAATATATGTTGATGATATCATTTTTGGTGCTACTAACAATATTCTATGTCAAGAGTTTGCTAAGTTGATGCAGGGCGAATTTGAAATGAGCATGATGGGAGAACTCAACTTCTTCCTTGGACTCCAAATCAAACAAAGCAAAGAGGGAATCTTTATCAACCAAACAAAGTACACAAGAGAAATTCTAAAGAAGTTTGGTATGGAATCAATCAAACCCCTCGGAACACCAATGAGTCCTTCATGCAAGCTGGACAAAGATGAAGAAGGTAAGAAGGTTGATCAAAAATATTATCGAGGTATAATCGGATCCCTACTTTACTTAACTGCAAGTAGACCAGATATAATGTTTGCTGTTTGCTTATGTGCTAGATTTCAGTCTGAACCTAAAGAATCACACTTAATTGCTGTTAAAAGAATACTAAGATACTTAAGTGGAACTAAAAATGTAGGTTTATGGTATTCTAGAGACTCAACATTAAATCTGATTGCATACACTGATTCTGATTATGCTGGATGTAAGTTAGATAGAAAAAGCACAAGTGGTGCATGCCAATTCTTAGGAAGTAACTTAATCTCATGGTTTAGCAAAAAGCAAAATTCAGTTGCATTATCAACTACTGAAGCTGAATATGTAGCAGCTGGAAGTTGCTGTGCTCAAATCCTATGGATTAAGCGACAACTTGAAGACTATGGTATCACACTTGATAAAACACCTATAAGATGTGATAACACAAGTGCAATTAATCTAACAAAAATCCAATTCAACATTCTAGAACTAAACACATAGAAATTAGATATCATTTTATAAGAGAACATGTTGCAAATAATGAAATATGTCTTGATTATGTTAACACTGAAGAACAATTAGCAGATATTTACAAAACCCTTAAGTGAAGAAAGATTCTGTTATCTTAGAGGAGAGTTAGGGATTTGTGATCCATTAGAATGAATTTGAAACCCCTAAGGAAAGTTTATCTAAAATTCTTTCAAATCCTTGATCTTTAAGGAAATCTTATCTAGAATTCACATCTAATTGATCTATTCAAATCCAATGATTATTTTATCAATTTTTATGATCAATTTCCGGACACATTTCAGAAATTTCATGTTTTTGCTCTGAAATGGTCTCGGAGCCGACTCGGTGAGTATCGGAGTCGACTCCAGGTTTCTACTGAAACTCTCGAGTCGACCCCTTCTCGGCGCGAGTCGACTCCACTTCGGGATGTTTTCTGTGACTGTCCGGAGTCGACCCCTTGCTTTGCGGGAGCCGACTCGAAGTGGTCCCAGGTTGATTTATCTAGGGCAGAGTCGACTCGCCGTTCATTTCAAACGTCTCAATCTCTCAAAATACTCTCTCCAAAACACTTCCAGACCTTCCAAATTCCCAAGAATCCTGATTAACCCTTCCAATCGATCAATGGCCCCCAAAACTCGAGGTTCTAACCTTTGTGCGGCCGGTGTTAAGAGGAAGAGGGCTGTGAGGAAGACCGTAAGGCGTCCGGTTCGTGAGCCATCACCTAGCTCGGATTCACATCATCTTCCTCAACTCCAAATGCTTCTCCATCTACAGCTCCTCTCAGGTAGATAGACTCGCTGATAGAATTATAACTACGGGAGAAAAGTAGATTTTGAATTATTTGAGGCTGAGGGATTTCTTTTGGGAAGACAGTTGATAGAGATGGGTTGGGAAAAGATCTGCTCCTTAGATTGCCCTACATATCCCGCCCTTGTCAAGGAGTTTTATAAGAATCTATCTAGAGGAGATAATGGTCTTATAAGCATTGTTAGAGGAAACCGAATTTCAGTGACTGTAGAGCTGCTTTCAAGATTGTTGGATCTACCCATGTCAGGAACTACATTTTCTTCGAATGACAGAAGCCCAGCACTTTCTAGACTACTTAACCGGGAGGTTGTCGGTTTTGAGGAAGTATTTGCCAATCAGTTATCCTTAGAACTGAGACTGCTCCACAACATCTGTAGTAGAATCCTTTTTCCCAAATAGGGAGATTTGATTATGTGTCAGAAAGGGATATTTTTGTGATGGATGCAATTGTAACGGGTAAACCCATTAACCTTCCCAATGATTTTATGGTATATTGCCGACTGTGGAGGTAAGAGAAAATCAAGCTTGCCCTATGGCATGATCCTCACTAAAATTTTCCAGAGCCAAGGGATTGTCATTTCTGATAGTGAGCCTATGAGGAACTTGAGACACACAGATTTTTACAGCTTGGCCACTATACATAGGATGGGATTTGTTAAGAAGAACGGAAAATGGGAAAGGAAAGGTTGGTGGAAGAAAGAGCAGCGGATGCTGAGGCACCATCGGTTAGACACTCTTCACCTGCACCTCCGAGCCCTCCTATTTCTGCTCCTGCTCCTACCCCTGCTCCATTATTTGATCAAGCTTCATCTTCATCAGTTGGCTTCACAGATCTTCAGTTAAGGCAACTCAAAGGCCTTCTTGATGATCAGTCAGAAAAATTAAAATCAGAGTTTGAAAATAAGTTTATGAATCTCAAGGAAACTCTATACTCTTTGGATGACCGAATCACCAAAATAGAATCTACTCTCAGCACTTCTTCAGAATCTTTAAGTGGAGATCTTAAGAACATATTTGAAGAACTTAAAGATGTCTGCGGAGATGGTGAAACATATTCTAAATGCAATGCTGAGCTACAAGATAAAATTTTGACTGCTTGCACCTTTGTGGATGAGAGACTAAAGGACTATGTGAAGATACAAACTGATGGAATGAAAAACATAATTGATCATTTGACTAGGATTGTTAGGACTCACTTTTAATGTATTAGATATTCAGTCCTTGCAATGTATTGAAGTTATGTTATGTTTTACATTTTGGTATCAATGTATTAGACACTTTGATGTATTTGACACTTTGATATAATGAATTATCTTTTTGAATACTCAATGTATTTCTTCCTATTATCAATGAATGAATGATTTTGTTAAATCAAATCTAGAATGAATGAATGACAATGTTTATTGCTTCTCTACCTTTTTGTTGATAACAAAAAAGGGGGAGAGTTTTATAGTTTTATAACTGTATATGCATATGGGAGAAATCAATTAATTAATGAGATAAATAATTGAATGAATGGGATATTTATTTGAGTTTCATAGGGGGAGCTACCTCATTCAGGGGGAGCCTAAGCCTAACTATGAAATCAAAATAAATTCACGAATCAATCATGCATAAACTCAATGTTTTTGTCATCATCAAAAAGGGGGAGATTGTTGGGAGTTTGTTGAAAAATTATATGCCCCAATCTTATTGATTTTGATGATTACCAAAAGCCATGTGTACATTAAAAGATGTAATGAGTTTATTTACATGAGCAATGAATTTATTTAGAACAATGAATGAGAATGTTAAAGTATAACTTTAATCAAATTAAAGTAACTTCATGTTCAATGTTTAAGCTTTCAAAAAGAAATTCAATACTTCATATTTAATCAATGAGTTTTTGGAACATTTCTTGAATTGATTCTTAATGTCAATTTTATTATATTCAAGTCAAAATAATGATTTAAAATGAATCTGGAACGAATTTAAAGTCAATCAGAAAACTTTCTGATTTTTGATACGTTCCGGAGCCGACTCTTGAGTTTCAGAGTCGACTCCACTCAGAGTACAGAAATGACTATCTGTCTCGAGTCGACCCACGTAATTTCTCGAGTCGACCCCCGATTCTGTCGAGCCGACTCCATGACTGTGCGAGTCGACTCCGCTCAGACACCAGAGGTGTATTTTTCTGAGCACTTCGCGAGTCGACCCCCAACTTTTCATGAGTCGACCCCCGACTGTCAGGAGTCGACACTTAACTTTTCATGAGTCGACCCTTTGACTTTCTGAACATTTCTATTTTTGGTATCACGACCTCGAGCCGACTCGGGAAAAGCATGAGTCGACTCCAGCAAATCTGGGCAAAATTTTTCCGAATGCCAACTCAGCGTCAACGGTAAGATTTTTGATTAACGGCTATTTTTCTTTGTTTCTAACGGCTATATTTTTGCAGAATCTATAAATAGAGAAGCCGTTTTCAAATCAAACATATACAAACAGAGAGATATTCATTTCAAGAGAAAAAAAAAAAGAAAAATCGAAAAACAGAGCTTCATTTGAAAAAATCCGTGATTCAAAATAGAGTGAAAGAAAGAGTGTGAAATCAAAGGAAGCTCCTTCTGTGTTCAAGCTCAACAATCCAAGGAAGCTTCAGAAGAAAATCCAAGAGCTATTCAAGAGCATCTCAAGTGATTTTCAACACTCAAAGAAAAGAGGAAAAGCTCAAATCAACTCCAACATACATTCCGTGAAGAATCCAAGCTGAGGCCCGATTCTACACTTCAAAGGAGTTGAGGAGAAGAAGAAAAGCTCAAAGCCAACCAACTGCAAATCAGGCTTTTCTAAACTTCATTTATATATTTGTTTATCTGCTCATTAAGGAGCTTTGTAACTGAAAAACAACATTTCTATTCTTTGTGTCTAGTTCAATCTGGGGGATTGAACTAGTTGAGGTAGTCTTACCTCGGTACAAGCTTGGTAAAGCTTGGGTTAGGGTTTTTGTGCTGGTGAGCCCTTGAAAACCAGCTGGGTTCGTTGTGCGCCCAGGAAAACAACAAGTTTGAGTTGTGAGCTTGTAAAACAACTCTGCTGTAATTAGGGTGATTATAGTGTGGACCCAAGTGAATCTTGGGAGTGAACGTAGGTGTTGGATATACCGAACCACTATAAAATCTTTGTGTTTGCCATACTTTTATTGACTCTTTCTCTATCTCTGTTTTATTCACTGCACTTTGTATATGCATTGCTATTGCCTTCATTCTTCTTAAGCAAACATTTTTAAAAGGCTAATTTTTTAAAGAACCCAATTCACCCCCCCCCCCCCCCTCTTGGGTTGTCATCTGGGCCAACAGATTATAACATCATCTAATCATAAGGAAGCCAACATGCCTTTCTAGATAGGCCTCATCCAACCAGCCTGCCAACTCCATACCTACCGAACCCAGTGGCAGCTCAACGTCAACAGCACCTGTCATCCAGTGACAACCTAACATCAACCTGATCAGCCTAGTACAATTACAGCTAGCCCAGCAATACAAGACAGCAACCACAATTTACTCATATGAAATCACAAGTTTACACCCGTGAAACCTCCCAAAAGCACATCCAGACAGACAGAATCTCTGTCTCAACTGTCATTCAAACTCCAACAGTCACCGCATGTGAAGCTCCAGTAATCCTACCAACCTTTCAGCCTTTTTCCTTGAGAGCACTGTCCTGAAAAAGGTCACAAATGCAGCCGGACATGTGTGGCAGTGCTCGCCAAGTGTCCCAAACTACTGTACCCTTTCGGTGCGGTTCCTATTGCTTTCCTAAAAACTAGACTCCATCATTGTCCTTAACCCCAATCATTGTCCTGAGAAAACTGTTCATCTGAAGACCCGTATTCAATTATTGTCCTTGCCTTGCCATAATTGCTTTACCTTTGCCAGACTCCATCATTGTCCTTAACCCCAATTATTGTCCTGAGAAAACTGTTCATCTGAAGACCCGTATCCCCATTATTGTCCTTCAGGACTATGCACTCCATTATTCACCTCAATTATTATCCTTCCAGGCATTATTGCTCCACCATCCCAACGCTATAAAAACCCATGGCCTCTCTCCATCCAGGACATCCGCTTCCAATCGCCTACCCACACATCTTCCACCCAAACTTTCAGCCACTAGTCCACTTCTCATCCGCCTACAACCAAATACCAGTCACTTACCATAAGCCTATCACCCACAAACATTCCATAAAATGAAAAAACCATATAACCAGACATAGCCAAACAAAGATCAGCTCTATCGCCCATAGCCTTTATTTAGAACTCGAAAACCTTATGAACCTCATCAGCCTTGAAAACTATCCATACCCAGAGTATTCCGAGCTATACCCACTCTTTGGAGAACTTATGGACCTAGCAACCCATGTCATCTTCTACCTTGAAGAGTATGAGCCCTTTCCAAGCCTCAACCTAATAGACCAACCAGAGCTCAACCTGACACCATAAACCTTAGAAACCATGACCCCTTCCATGAAGAAAGTCCTCCAAGAATGCCAGAATACTTTGAAACTCATAAACTCTATACTTTAAAAATATCCCTACCTACTACCGGCCTTCCAGAAAGTCATAGATAATGCAACCTGGACCATAATAGGAATCGAAGAATATGACAACTAGTTCCTTGACTTCAGACAGATCCGAGTAAGACTGTAATAAATTCCCAGTAGCCAGTTTCATGTTAAAATCTATTACCAGCTTTTATGTAAAAAGTTGTAAAGCTTTCAATTTTATGTAAAGCTGTAAGTTTCTATGTAAATACTCGGTTTCATGTAAGTTTTCATGCAACGTACTTTGTAAGCTTAATATAAGCTTTGTTATCAATAAATCCTCAGTTTTTATAAAAAGATTTAGCCTTCCAAATTAGTACTATTCATTACTGTTCATTACTATTTCCAGCCGTAACAATAGACTTCTGATAAAGTACTGTTCATAACTACTATTTAGTACTATTCATTACTGTTCACTTTTACTATTCATCGCACTCTACCTTTTTTATGGAATTTTTATTGTATTTCATTCCGGTTGTTTTCTTGTTTTACATCCCTTGTTCCTATGAACTGTCTGTATATTGCATGGAGCAGAGTGTCTACCCCATTGGGTTCTTTTGAGGTCTCGGTAGACTCTGATTTGACCATAATTTTAGTGCTATTTATTATGAAGTCTCTATCTGTAGACTTTAAATACCTATTCCACCATCTCTCTAATTGTTCGGTGAATCCTTGGACTAGAATCCTAAGGGTATCTCTCTCGGATGTGCTTGCAGCTCGTAGGGCTCCTGCAGCCATATTCATTTCCCTTAAGAAATTTTAGATTTCTCTTTCTGATATCCCATCTAAGTTCCATTCATAAACTACTCCACTAGTATAGGCTTCTCTTCTAAAATTTTTCCTTTCTTCAAATTGGATATCAGGGGAGTTGATCTAGGATAATAATCTTTCTGTGTTTTGTAGTATGTTTGTCCTTCATTTTTTATCTTGTTTATTCGATTTTTAGATTCTTGTGATGATATCATATTCAGTCTGATTCCTTTTAGTTTATCTATTATTAGGTTTTCTTTATTCTTAAATCCTTTTTCCCAGCTGTTATCTATCTGGAAAAGAGGCTTTTGTATTTTTATAATTTGTTCTACTTTTGGGTTTTGGACCTTTTGTTCAAGGGTCTTTTCTATCTTATTCAGTTGTCCTGATATTGTATGTAGGGCTTGATTGCTATAATTATTTTGTTGTGCTATTTTTCTAATCGCGTTATTGGTTACTGGGTGACTGTCATTTTCTGGTTTGAGGGCTTTGAATGGAGAGGCTATAACTATTTGATTTCTTAATCTGAGATTCATCTAAAGTGATGTGTTCTGAGTTTATCTCCATATTTTCTGTGGTTTTCCAAATTACACTTAAAGATTTAAAAGGGTATTTGCTTGTAACTTCCTTATTTTTACATGCTTCCTCAAGCCACGTGAAATAAGGGATTTCTAATTCTAGGGTATTCATAAAACTATAGTATTCTTGTTTTAATTCTTCTCTTTCTTTTGGGCTGGTTGCTTTTCACAGCCAGTCAACCTTTTCCTTGTTATGTTTTGCCTTAAAATCTTTTCTGATACTTTCTTTATTAATTTCAAATTTTTTTTGATCGTGTTTAGTTGGTTTGGTGTATCTTCCCTTATCTGAGAATAGGTCGGAAAATAATTTGTCTCCTCATAAAATAAACTCGGGATATTTGATTCTAGATCAACTCCTTTGAGTTTTAAGTTCCTTAGGCTGGTTTCTCCTACCTCTGAACTGGGATTTCTCATGCTATAGGATCTTCTAAAATTGTATCTGATAGTTTCTTTATCATCTTTAGTTATTTCATTTATTATTCTATTTTCTCTGACTGACCTTCTAGGAGGCTAAGTTTTTTCTAATGTCCAATTGCTTTAATTCTTACCCTTTTCCAATCACTCATTTGAGGTACTATCGATTGATGTCTCTCATCTGTTGCTAAAAATTGGGTTTTTTCCGTAGGTGATTTTCTTATTCCTTTAGCTTTGACTCAGGTTTTCATCATCTTATGACTTATTCTGTAGACAGTACTTAGAGGTTTAAATTATGGTTTTATGTTTTCGTATCCTGCTACCTTTATGTCTAAAACTAAGGAGTCTTTAATGGCTCCGTCTATGGCTAGACTTAAGTTGGGATAATTTTTAAAGTAAATAGGTCCCCAACTAACATTGGTACTAATGGCACTAAGAATTGCATCTTCTGCTTCGTTGAAGCGATTATCTTTTAATATTATAAATATAGGTTTATCCATTCCCTCTCTATGGTTTGGGATTATGGCAACCTGTACTGGTGCTATATGCATGTATCTAAGTTTATCATCAATATTGAAGGACTGTATATCCTTTTTTCTAAAAATCCTAACACTGGTTTGTCCATTTTCTAGCTTAATATCTAGATCATGTTTTGCAATTTTAACTCTTTGTTCCTCAAAAAGACTAAAGCTTCCTTTCTTATATATCTGGTCATATTTAATTGTTGAATTTTCTTATTTGTTATATCGATTTATGTTGCTGATACTGATCTATTTAATACATTAATGGTTTCTTCTGGATAAAAGTCTTGATCTCGGGTTTCACTATCTTCTAAACATTCACTCTCATCTAGTCTTTGAGTTCTGGTTAATCTTTTAATTAAGCTATTCATTTTGGTATCTAGGGATGACGGGAATACTGCCGGGAACACTACCAGTCTTACGCTCTTTTGCTGGTCTTACGCTTACCAACGGACTCCCTCTTACTAGCGTTTCCCCCTAGTAGCCTATTGAACGACTTAATTAAAGTTTCAACCATTGCTCTTAGACTTATTGAGATTAAGGATAGGAGGCTAGTGAATTCTAAAATCCTGACTTTTTCCAATAAGAACTATAAATGTTGACTAAGGCTTTTGAGTTTCTAAAATCTCAAAAGGTCTCATCCGGCCGTAGCTCATTACTCCCATAGGTCATAAGTGTACTTTCGTACCCCGCTCAAGAGGCGAGATACTTTTGGATTTATGAAACTTGATACTATTGTGTGTGTGTGTGTGAGATCTAACTTGGCTCTGATACCATTTAGGTACGGAATGAAATACAGATGAAAATTCCATAAAAAAAGGCAGAGTACGATGAATAGTAATAGTGAACAGTAATGAATAGTACTAAATAGTAATTATGAACAGTACTTTATCAAAAGTCTGTTGTTACGGCTGGAAATAGTAATGAACAGTAATGAATAGTACTAATTTGGGAAGGCTAAATCTTTTTATAAAAACTGAGGATTTATTGATAACAAAGCTTATATTAAGCTTACAAAGTACGTTGCATGAAAACTTACATGAAACCGAGTATTTACATAGAAACTTACAGCTTTACATAAAATTAAAAGCTTAACAACTTTTTACATAAAAGCCGGTAATAGATTTTTACATGAAACTGGCTGCTGGGAATTTGTTACAGTCTTCCTAGAATCTGTCTGAAGTCAAGGAACTGGTTGTCATATTCTTCAATTCCCATTATGGTCCAGGTTGCATTATCTATGGCTTTCTGGAAGGCCGGTAGTTGGTAGGGATATTTTTAAAGTATGGAGTTTATGAGTTTCAAAGTGTTCTAGCATTCTTGGAGGACTTTCTTCATGGAAGGGTCATGGTTTCTAAGGTTTATGGTGTCAGGTTGAGCTCTGGTTGGTCTATTAGGTTGAGGCTTGGAAAGGGCTAGTACTCTTCAAGGTAGAAGATGACATGGGTTGCTAGGTCCATAAGTTCTCTAAAGAGTGGGTATAGCTCGGAATACTCTGGGTATGGATAGTTTTCAAGGCTGATGAGGTTCATAAGGTTTCTGAGTTCTAAATAAAGGCTATGGGCGATAGAGCTCATCTTTGGTTGGCTATGTCTGGTTATAGGGTTTTTTCATTTTATGGAATGTTTGTGGGTGATAGGCTTATGGTAAGTGACTGGTATTTGGTTGCAGACAATGAGAAGTGGGCTAGTGGCTGAAAGTTTGGATGGAAGATGTGTGGGTAGGCGATTGGAAGCGGATGTCCTGGATGGAGAGAGGCCATGGGTTTTTATAGCATTGGGATGGTGGAGCAATAATGCCTGGAAGGACAATAATTGATGTGAATAATGGAGTGCATAGTCCTGAATGACAATAATGGGGATACAGGTCTTCAGATGAACCATTTTCTTAGGACAATAATTGGGGTTAAGGACAATGATGGAGTCTGGTAAAGGTAAAGCAATTCTGGCAAGGCAAGGACAATAATTGAATATGGGTCTTCAGATGAACAGTTTTC
This sequence comes from Calamus simplicifolius, assembly GCA_900491605.1. Lineage (NCBI taxonomy): Eukaryota > Viridiplantae > Streptophyta > Magnoliopsida > Arecales > Arecaceae > Calamus > Calamus simplicifolius. The sequence goes on along the minus strand of UESW01005087.1, from coordinate 170,349 downwards.
TCAGGACAATGATTGGGGTTAAGGACAATGATGGAGTCTGGTTTTTAGGAAAGCAATAGGAACCGCACCGAAAGGGTATAGTAGTTTGGGACACTTGGCGAGCACTGTAGCACATGTCCGGCTGCATTTGTGACCTTTTTCAGGACAGTGCTCTCAAGAAAAAAGGCTGAAAGGTTGGTAGGATTACTGGAGCTTCACATGCAGTGACTGTTGGAGTCTGAATGGCAGTTGAGCCAGAGATTCTGTCTGTCTGGATGTGCTTCTGGGAGGCTTCACGGGTGTTAACTTTTGGTTTCACATGAGTGAATTGTGGTTGCTGTCTTGTATTACTGGGCTAGCTGTAATTGTACTAGGCTGATCAGGTTGATGTTGGGCTATCATTGGATGATAGGTGTTGTTGACGTTGAGCTGCCACTGGGTTCGGCAGGTATGGAGTTGGCAGGTTGGTTGGATGAGGCCTATCTAGAAAGGCCTGTTGGCTTCCTTATGATTAGATGATGTTATAATCTTCATAAGGGTCTTGTGCAAACTGCATTGTTGTTGGATCTGGTTGTGATGATCCAATGTCTTCTTCGTTGTCTAAGTCTCCAAGTTGAGATAGTTCTTCTAATAATTTTTTCTTTAATTCTTTTTTATTGGGAGGCTTACCTGTTGCTGGAGAGACTGAGCTTTTCTCTGGCTTTGGAAATTGCTGAGGATTGTTATAAGTGATAAGCCATAATCTGATATTTTTTATTAGTAGCCTTTCTCCTGACTGGAAGTTTTTCCACCATTTGATTCTGAACCTGCGTTCCAGGATGGGTGGATATTGATGGTCTAAAGTCTTGCTGATGGTAAAATCCCATCCTAGGATCCATGGAACTTGGAATTCGACTGAGAACATGATGATTTGTTTCCATAAGTGGCTGTTCTGAGGTTGTCTTGGAAATAGTCCCATGAGTGTTGTATTTCCTCTGGTAATATGTCTTTGGTCAATCCAAAGTAGATCCACCAGTTGTGGACCCAATTTGGGATTTTCTTATTGAATTTCTGGCAGAAGCTGAAAAACCAACTGTGATTTGTGGGTTTAAGGTAGAAGGCTTTGAACCAGCTTCTTGGTAATCAAAATAGTTGTATTGTATGGGTGAATATATTTGGGAAAATGTTTTGGACTGATAAGGATTTCCCCATTCTTCTTTGGTGATGAACTTTAGGATTTTGCATTTTGAATAAGCTATTGCTTCTGAATTGGGTTCTGGAGTATGGGTTATTTCTGCAGAATCTGAGTCTACCAAAATGAACTCATAATACTCTTGGGATTTCAAGGGTATTTCATATCCGGTAGGTAAATGATATTGGATTATTTTGCCATTTACCGAAGGAATATTCTGGACAGTCTGGAACCTGTTGGTCACTCAGTTCATCCTTTCTAACAGTTTTACTGTCAAGGAACAATTTTTTGAAATGTATGGGTTAACGGAGGTTGTCTGGATGGACTGGGTCTGGTCATACCAGGACTTGGTGGACTGGGCTTGGTTTGATTTGGGCTAGGAGGTGACCATTTCTGAGTGGCCTGAGAGTAACTTTGGGAGGATGAGGCAAGGACTGAATACTGGTTTTTAATAGGAGTAATAGTTTTAAGTGGTACCAAGGTCATGGGCTTGGCGTAAGAGGCTTTGGATCTGGGCTTTTCTGACATTTTGTTCCTGTAAGGAATTCTCTGGTTAGAAAGTCTGGTAGGCTTTTTCTGTCCCTTTTATAAATTCTATTTCGAAATCAAATACCGATAAAATAGCTTGCCATCTTGCAAAAATTTGTTTGGAAACGATATTTTCAATCTTTTTCTAAAATATCTTTTGCTGATTTGCAATCAATTCTGAGAAAAATTTTTTGAAATACAAATCTTCTTGAAATTTTTGAATGCATGATACGATTGATAAAACCTCCTTTTTTATTGTACTATAATTTATTTGTGCATTAGTCCAGATTCCTGAATGATATCTGACTAAGGTTTCCTTATTATTAATTCTTTATTTAAGGATTCCTCCGAATCCTATGTCTGAGGCGTCTGTTTCAACAATAACTAATGCTGGATTTAGTAAGTTTAGGCAGGAAAGTTTTTGACTAATGTTTTTACTTTTCTGACTACCTGGGTTTGTTCTTCTGTCCAATTTATTTTCTTTTTTCTAAGTTGAGCATACAAAGGTTCTAGGGTGATCCTTAAGTTTGGGACAAAGTCTGCTACATAGTTAAGGCATCCTAGAATCTTTGTAATTGGGTTTTTCTCTAATTTCATCTGGAAATTTGTCTGCAAATTCTACAGATCTTTCAATGGGTTTAATAGTACCATGATATATATAATGTCCTAAAAATCTTATTTTAGTTTGAAAGATTTTAATCTTAGGGGCTGAAATTACTAGTCCATTTTGTTTTGCTAGATTATGAAACTGTCTAATGTGTTTGACATGTTGTCTTAAGTCTTCTGAAAAGATTAATACGTCATCGATGTAAACTATTATGAAGTGTGATTCTGAGTTAAATATTGTATTCATCATATTTTGAATTCACTTGGGGCGTTTTTAAGTCCAAAGGGCATTACATTCCATTCATAATGCCCAAAAGGTACTGTAAAGGCTGTTTTGTACCTATCTGTTTCCTTTATCTGTACTTGCCAAAATCCTGATTTCATGTCAAACTTAGAGAATATTTTTGCTTTATAAAGTCTGGATAAAAGGTCTTTTTTGTTAGGTATAGGATACCTAATCCATTCTAAGACCTTATTTAGAGGCTTATAATTGATGACTAATCTGGGAGTTCCTCTTTCTAATTCTGAGGCTTTTTGAACATAAAAGGCTGAGCATGACCAAGGAGATTTACTTGGCCTTATAAGTTTTTGTCTAAGAGATCTGATATTTCTTTTTTACAATATTCTAACAATTCTGCGTTCATCTGAATAGGTCTAGATTTAGTTGGAATATTTATTTCTTTAAAATTTTTAATGTAAGGTAGACTAACCTGATGTTTTTGTCTATCCCAAAAGGCCGTAGGATTTGACTGCATAATTCTTTTTCTAATTTTCCTTGAATTTCTTCTATTTTGTTTTTCCAAAAATCTTCCTGTAATTGTTTTTCTATTTTAGTTATTTTGATTTCCTCTTTAAGATCTAATAGTTGTTGCTCCTTATATTTCAAGTTCTGTATTTTTGAATACTAAGGTCTTTTAACAAATTAATTTCTTTGGTTTTTGTAGGGTTTACAAATTTGAAAGTATCTCTCTATCTTCGAAAACATAGGTTGATATTCCTTCTTCATTGATTTTCATAGGATAAAGAAGGGTTATGAATGGTGTTCCAAGAACAACGGTTTGAATGTCTTTGGCTATCATAAATGTTGTCTTAAAACAAATATCATCTTGGCAAATATGTACGTCTGATATTTTATATTTGACCTTAAGGCTCTCATTGTTAGCTGTATAAGATTCTCAGTAGTTTCTTCATAGTATTTTTTCAGAAATAATCCTTTTGGTATACAGTTCATGTCCGCTCCGGAGTCAACTAAGGCATATACCTCTCTAGTTTCTTCTCCTACTACTAGTCTAACTCTGGCGTTCCATCTCTGGACTTTTACGGCTGTGATTTTATTTAGATAACTGTCTTGTTCACTTTCTTCTTCTTCTTGAAGAATTTCTTTATTTGGTTTTTCAACTCTTCTATTTCTGATCTTAATTTCTTAATTTCTATTTTGATTTCTTTAACTTCTGTTTGAAGTTGGTGGATTGGGTCCGTTTTAAGTTTTTCTTCTTGCTCCTTTTGTTTAATTATTTCTGATAGGCTTGAAACTTCTTTTTTAGCTTTAGGTTGCAATTCTTTTTTGAATTTCCTCTATGTAATTTTTCTTAATTCCGGATCATCAGTCTTTTCTATTAGGTCTATGAGTAGATCGCTTCTTTTGCTATTAATCATATTAATTTTAAGATTTTCAGTACAACCGCATAAGGCTATTTCGTCTATGTTTTCTGAGGAAGTTTCTTCTTCATCAGAAGAACTCTCTTCCTCATTTTCTTCTATTAGATTGATCTTTTCATATTCTGAACTATCTTCTAGATCTGAAGGGTAACTTTCTTCACTTTCTGATAACATTAGTTCTAGTATTTTCTCCTTTTGGTTTTCCGGAATGTCCATTCCTTGGATTTGGGATATTTTATATTTTTTACAATTCTTGCTAAAGTGGCCCTTTTTCCCACATCTATAGCAAGTTGCTATTTTTCTTTGATTTGTATTATACTTTTTCTAGGAGCTTCCTTGAATTTTTGGTCTCTAAATTTTCCCTTTTCTTTACTAGGAAAATTCTTCGTTTATTTGATCTATTTTTAGAATATGTTGGATTTTCTATCTTTCTTTTGTCTTTCTCTTTTTCTTAGAAGGGGGTACTAATACTTCGTATCCGTATTGTTTACAAAATCCTCCTAATTCTTTTTGGTTGTAATTTAGTTTCTTTTTAACTTAGATTGGAGTTTCATTTCTGTGCACATCTTTAGTGTTGTTGTATTAATTGTTTCAATGATATTTCCATAGGTGATATGGTCCCAGTTAATTTTGCCTGGTATTTTTCTGCTAAGGCTTCACTAACCTTTTCTGAGATAAGGTTTGGTAATCCTGATATGAATTTTTCTTTCCAAAAGGGAGAACTGCAATCTTCTCTTTCAAGGACTCGACATAGGAAAACATCCCTATACCACCTGAAGTCTTGCATTTTAGGACATCTGAGTTTCATTAGAAGCATTCGGTTGTTTTCTTGTTTTACATCCTTTGTTCCTATGAACTGTCTGTATATTGCATGGAGCAGAGTGTCTACCCCATTGGGTTCTTCTGAGGTCTCGGTAGACTCTGATTTGACCATAATTTTAGTGTTATTTATTATGAAGTCTCTTTCTGTACTTTAAATACCTATTCCACCATCCCTCTAATTGTCCGGTGAATCCTTGGACTAGAATCCTAAGGGTATCTCTCTCGGATGTGCTTGCAGCTCGTAGGGCTCCTGCAGCCATATTCATTTCCCTTAAGAAATTCCAGATTTCTCTTTCTGACATCCCATCTAAGTTCCATTCATAAACTACTCCACTAGTATAGGCTTCTCTTCTAAAATTTTTCCTTTCTTCAAATTGGATATCTGGGGGAGTTGGTCTAGGATAATAATCTTTTGTGTTTGTAGTATGTTTGTCCTTCATTTTTTATCTTGTTTATTCGATTTTTAGATTCTTGTGATGATATCATATTCAGTCTGATTCCTTTTAGTTTATCTATTATTAGGTCTTCTTTATTCTTAAATCCTTTTCCCAGCTGTTATCTGTCTGGAAAAGAGGCTTTTGTATTTTTATAATTTGATCTACTTTTGGGTTTTGGACCTTTTGTTCAAGGGTCTTTTCTATCTTATTCAGTTGTCCTGATATTGTATGTAGGGCTTGATTGCTATAATTGTTTTGTTGTGCTATTTTTCTAATCTCGTTATTGGTTACTGGGTGATTGTCATTTTCTGGTTTGAGGGCTTTGAATGGAGAGGCTATAACTATTTGATTTCTATAGTTAATCTGACATTCATCTAAAGGGATGTGTTTTGAGTTTATTTCCTTATTTTCTGTGGTTTTCCAAATTATTCTTAAAGATTTAAAAGGGTATTTGCTTGTAACTTCCTTATTTTTACATGCTTCCTCAAGCCACATGAAATAAGGGATTTCTAATTCTAGGGTATTCATAAAACAATAGTATTCTTGTTTTAATTCTTCTCTTTCTTTTGGGCTGGTTGCTTTCCATGGCCAGTCAACCTTTTCCTTGTTATGTTTTGCCTTAAAATCTTTTCTGATACTTTCTTTATTAATTTCAAATTTTCTTTTGATCGTGTTAGTTGGTTTGGTGTATCTTCCCTCATCTGAGAATAGGTCGGAGAATAATTTGTCTCCTCGTAAAATAAACTCAGGATATTTGATTCTAGATCAACTCCTTTGAGTTTTAAGTTCCTTAGGCTGGTTTCTCTACCTCTGAACTGGGATTTCTCATGCTATAGGATCTTCTAAAATTGTATCTGACGGTTCCTTTATCATCTTGAGTTATTTTATTTATTATTTTCTCTGACTGACCTTCTAGGAGGCTGAGTTTTTTCTAAAGTCCAATTGCTTTCAATTCTTACCCTTTTCCAATCACTCATTTGAGGTACAATCGATTGATGTCTCTCATCTGTTGCTAAAAATAGGGTTTTTCCTGTAGGTGATTTTCTTATTCCTTTATCATTGACTCGGGTTTTCATCATCTTATAACTTATTCTGTAGACAATACTTAGAGGTTTAAATTATGGTTTTATGTTTTCGTATCTTGCTACCTTTATGTCTAAAACTAAGGAGTCTTTAATGGCTCCGTCTATGGCTAGACTTAAGTTGGGATAATTTTCAAAGTAAATTGGTCCCCAACTAACATTGGTACTAATGGCACTAAAAATTGCATCTTCTGCTTCGTTGAAGCGATTATCTTTTAATATTATAAATATAGGTTTATCCATTCCCTCTCTATGGTTTGGGATTATGGCAACCTGTACTACTGCTATATGCATGTATCTAAGTTTATCATCAATATTGAAAGACTGTATATCCTTTTTTCTAAAAAGCCTAACACTGGTTTGTCCATTTTCTAGCTTAATATCTAGATCATGTTCCGCGATTTTAACTCTTCGTTCCTCAAAAAGGCTAAAGCTTCCTTTCTTATATATCTGGTCATATTTAATTATTGGAATTTTCTTATTTGTTATATCAATTTCTATTGCTGATACTGATCTATTTAATATATTAATGGTTTCTTCTGGATAAAAGTCTTGATCTCGGGTTTCACTATCTTCTAAACTTTCAGTCTCATCTAGTCTTTGAGTTCTGGTTAATCTTTTAATTAAGCTATTCATTTTGGTACCTAGGGATGACGGGAATACTGCTGGGAACACTGCCATTCTTACGCTCTTTTGCTGGTCTTACGCTTACCAACGGACTCACGCTTACCAACGTTTCCCCCTAGTAGCCTATTGAACGACTTAATTAAAGTTTCAACATTGCTCTTAGACTTATTGAGATTAAGGATAGGAGGCTAGTGAATTCTATAATCCTGACTTTTTCCAGTAAGAACTATAAATGCTAACTAAGGCTTTTGAGTTTCTAAAATCACAAAAGGTCTCGTCCGGCCGTAGTTCATTACTCCCATGGGTCATAAGTGTACTTTCGTACACCTACTCAGGAGGCGAGATACTTTTGGATTTATGAAACTTGATACTGTTGTGTGTGTGTGTGGAGATCTAACTTGGCTCTGATACCATTTAGGTGCGGAATGAAATACAGATGAAAATTCCATAAAAAAAGGCAGAGTGCGATGAATAGTAAAAGTGAACAGGAATGAATAGTACTAAATAGTAATTATGAACAGTACTTTATCAGAAGTCTATTGTTACGGCTGGAAATAGTAATGAACAATAATGAATAGTACTAATTTGGGAAGGCTAAATCTTTTTTATAAAAACTGAGGATTTATTGATAACAAAGCTTATATTAAGCTTACAAAGTACGTTGCATGAAAACTTACATGAAACAGAGTATTTACATAGAAACTTACAGCTTTACATAAAATTGAAAGCTTAACAACTTTTTACATAAAAGCTGGTAATAGATTTTTACATGAAACTGGCTGCTGGGAATTTGTTACAGTCTTCCTCGGATCTGTCTGAAGTTACGGAACTGGTTGTCATATTCTTCGATTCCCATTATGGTCCAGGTTGCATTATCTATGACTTTCTGGAAGGCCGGTAGTAGGTAGGGATATTTTTAAAGTATGGAGTTTATGAGTTTCAAAGTGTTCTGGCATTCTTGGAGGACTTTCTTCATGGAAGGGGTCATGGTTTCTAAGGTTTATGGTGTCAGGTTGAGCTCTGGTTGGTCTATTAGGTTGAGGCTTGGAAAGGGCTTGTACTCTTCAAGGTAGAAGATGACATGGGTTGCTAGGTCCATAAGTTCTCCAAAGAGTGGGTATAGCTCGGAATACTCTGGGTATGGATAGTTTTCAAGGTTGATGAGGTTCATAAGGACATATCCGCTCAGGAGGCGTGATGCTTATGGGTTAAGAAAAAAGCTTATGCATATTTAAAAGCACTTTAAAAAGCAAAAGCAAAAGCATACTCTCACATACTTAAAAAGTAAAAGCAGCATACTACTCACACTCTTCTCCCCCGAAAAAGAAAATTTTTGCACATAAACAAAACTGATAAAAGTGACTTAAAATAAAGCTGATATTTTAAATATGCACAGAAACTACTACTAGATTTCTGAAGGAACTTACAACTGAAGTTTACAAAGAGTTGGTCCAAGTTGGCCTTTACAAGGTAGCCAGAGTCGGCTCAGACAATGGACTCGATGAACAAGGTTGTTCTTGGGGCAAGAAATTAGCCAAACATGGCTCTGATACCATTTCTATTGCCTAGGATCTGAATGGCTAATCTAGTCACAATAATGGCAGCTATATCTCAGCCAGCTACAATAGTTCACACATATAAAGGTACAGCAGTAACAACCAATTAGAACACAACAACTCACATATTAGGGACTTTTCTGGTATTAGAGCACTGTTACGGGAAGTAACTCAAGAGCAGCCGTACATGTGCTGCAGTGCTCAAAGGATGGCAAAGCCAGCTGTCCTAAATCCAGATGTCCTGCCCCAAACCTAGAACCAATTTCAGATTCCAACTCATTTGAAGTCCGCAGAAGCTAGCTGTCCCCAAGGACAGACATGATTAAAGACCAGTTATCCCCACAGACAAACTTTATCAAAGCTAGCCAGCTAGCTGTCCCCAAGGACAGAAATAATTGAAGCCAGTTGTCTCCAAGGACGGACAAGATTAAAGCCAGCTGTCCCCAAGGACAGATTCTTCTCCAGACTCCCCTTCGGACTCCAAACCATGTGAAGTCCGCAATAATTTCTCTGGACTTCATCAGCTCTCTAGTCCGCTAGACACTTCTATAAAACGGATAGCCCTCAGCCTGTGAGAGGCATCCGCCACCAGACAACACCAAAACCCAAGCCTCCATTCATCATCCAAATGCCTCATCCACTACCAAAAGCCTCCACTAACCTCCACTCAAATATCACTAAAGCCCTCTACTAAACCATGGCCAAGTTAGATCACCACGCACCCACTTAGATCACCATGCACACATAGTGCACACATCTTTATTTCTCAACCAGCGTGTCACGCCTCCTGAGCGGGATATATGCAAATATATCCACAGCCCATGGGAATAATGAGCCCCTGGCCGGACGTGAAAACTTTTGGTTAAGAAATAAAATCATAAAGGCATAGACTAGATAGCTTAACCCTTAGGGAAAAGGGTTAAGGGTGCTAGGAGACATAGTCTCTTAACTTTTCAACACATTAGGTTTAAGAACATTAGCTAAGCGGGCATCTTAATTATCCACCAGGTTCTTAGGAGATAATGGTAAACGTGAGTCCGTTGGTGAGCGTAAAGCCGTTGGTAAGCGTAAGGCTGACAGTGAATGTAAGACCAGCAGTGTTCCCAGTAGTGGTCCCGGCTGTAGACCCATTATCAACCCTAAGAAAGCAATGGAGCAAATAATTAAGAAATTAGCTAAGGTTCAAGAGCCTAATAGGTTAGAAAAGTTAAAGAAACTATGAATCCTAACACCCGAATACCCTAATCATACCCAAAGGAAAGCAATGGAAAGATTAGTAAAAAGATCAGCTAGAAGACAAAATCTGGATGAAATAGAAAACGTAAAAACCAGTGAAGTTCAAGACTCTTATTCAAAAGATGCCATTAATATGATGACCAAAGCCATATCAAAAGCAGAAATTAATATAACAAATAGAAAAATTCCAAAAATTAAGTATAACCAGATCTATAAAAAAGGAAGTTTTGATCTCTTTGAAGAGTATAGGATCAAAAATGCAGAACGAAGTCTGTCCATCAATTTAGAGAACGGCCAAACCAGTGTTAGATTATTCCAGAAAGAAGACATAGCGTCTTTCAAAGAAAAGTTTAGATACATCCATATAGCAGCAATCCAAGTTGCTATAATCCCAAATCACAGAAATGGAATGGACAAACCTATATTTATAGCATTAAAAGATAATCACTTTAATGAAGCAGAGGATGCAATCCTTAGTCTTATCAACAACAATGTTAGTTGGGCCTATCTATTTTGAGAATTATCCCAACTTAAGCTCAGAAATAGACGGAGCCATTAAGGACTCCTTGGTTATAGACATCAAAGCATCAGGATATGACAATATTAAGCCAGGATATACTCCCCTTAGTATTATCTACAAAGTAGTCTATAAACTAATAACGACCAGAGTTAATGCTAAAGGAATAAAAAAGACTCCAAGGGGAAAAACTCTATTCCTAGCCACAGACGAAAGACATCAGGCTATAGTTCCCCAGATGTGCAATTGGAAAGACGTATAAATCAAAGACAACTGGACCCTAAAGAAAATACAGCCTCCTAGGAGATTAGTCAGAGAAACAAGAATAGTCAACAAAATAACTCAGGATGACAGAGGAAATGTTAGCTATAATTTCAGAAGATCCTATAGTATGAGAAAGCCTAGTACAGAAATAGGAGATACCAGTACGAAAAACCTGAAACTCAAAGGAGTTGATTTAGAACCTAGTATTCCAAGCCTCTACTACGAAGAGCCAAACTATTCGCCAACCTATTCTCAGATGGTAGACGAAACCCCAAAACAGTTAAATACCATTATCAGGAAATTCGAAATCAACAAAGAAAATATCAGAAAAGATTTTAGAGCACATTATAACAAAGAAAAGGTTGACTGGCTATGGAGAGAAACCAGTCCAGAAGAAAGAGAAAATTTGAAACAAGAATATTATAATCACATGAATGAACAAAAGCTAGAAGTACCTTATTTTACATGTCTTGAACTAGCATGTAAAAATAGGAAAGTCACAGATAAGTACCCTTTCAGATCCATAGGAGTGATTTGGAAAACCATAAAAAATAAGGAAATAAACTCAGAAAACATTCCTTTAGAAGAATGCCTGATTAATTATAGAAATCAAACAGTCATTACCTCTCCATTTAAGGTCATTAACCCAGACAATGAAGGTTATCCAGCCACTAATAAAGAAATCAGAAAGGTAGTCCAGCAAAACAACTATAGCAACCAGGCTCTATATACAATATCAGAACAATTAAACAAAATAGAAAAAACCATTGAACAAAAACCCCAGGAATCAAGAATTAATAAAGAAATAAAATATAGAAACCTCTTTTCCAAACAGACAACAGTTGGGAAAAAGATTTTAAAAGTAAAGAAGATAGAATAATAGACCAATTAACAAACATACTAAGAGGAACTAGAATAAATATGATTTCATCCCAAGAATCTAAAAATCAGATAAACAAGATGAATAACAAAGGACAAACATATTACAGAACATAAAAGGATTATTATCCTAGACCAACTCCTCAGATATCCAATTTGAAGAAAGAAAAAGCTTTAGAAGAGAAGCCTTTAATGGTGGAGCAGTATATGAATGGAACCTAGATGGTATGTCAAAAAGAGAGATTTGGAATCTCTTATTAGAAATGAACATAGCAGTAGGAGCCTTAAGAGCCACCCATACTTCTGAGGATAGTACCCTTAAAATCCTAATCCAAGGATTTACCGGACAATTAGAAGGATGGTGGAACAGATATCTTAAACCTGAACATAGAAGACAAATATTAACTAGCACAAAAATCATTGCCAAACCAAACTCATCAGAGACAACAGAAGAACCCAATGGGGTAGATATCCTAATCCATTCAATATACAGACACTTTGTGGGATCAAGAGACACGAAGCTTGAAAACAACAAGATGCTTTTAATGAAACTTAGATGTCCCAAATTACAAGATTTCAGATGGTATAAAGACACGTTTTTATGTAGAGTCTTAGAAAGAGAAGAATGTAGTTCTCCTTTCTGGAAGGATAAATTCATCTCAGGATTACCTAATCTATTCTCAAAGAAAGTCAGTGAAGCCTTAGCAAAAGAATACCATGGTAACATTAATTGGGATATTGTCACTTATGGCGATATCTTTGGAATAATTAACAAAACAGGACTTAAAATATGCACTGAAATGAAACTCCAATCCAAACTTAAAAGAGATGAATTAACAAACAAAAAAGAATTAGGAGGATTTTGTAGGCAATATGGATATGAAATCCTAGTGCCTCCCTCTAAGAAGAAAAAGAAAATCAATAAGAAATTAGAAAATCCAAAATATTATAAAACCAGAACGAACAAATATCAAAGTAAAGAAAGAAAGATATTCAGAGAACAAAAGACTAGAGAAGCTCCTAAATGGAGAAAAGAGTCCAAGTCTCAACCAAAGAAAGAGAAAACCCCAACCTGCTTTAGGTGTGGAAAGAAAGGACACTTTAGCAAAAATTGTAGAAAATATAAAGTATCCCAGATCCAAGGAATGGATATCCCAGAAGACCAAAAAGAAAAGATACTAGAACTAATACTATCTGATAGTGAAGAAAGCTATCCCTCAGACTTAGAAGATAACTCAGAAAATGACCAAATCAATCTAATAGAGAAAAATAGAGCTCATCAGATGCAGAGTAAACTTCCTCAGAAGAATTAGATGAAATTTCACTATGTGGGTGTACTGAAAACCTTAAGATTAATATGATCAGTAACAAAGAAGTGATTTGCCCATAGACATCATAGAAAAGATTGACAATCCAGAATTAAGAAAAGAATACCTAGAAGAACTTAAAAGAGAATTGCAGCCTTGGCCTAAAAAAGATATTTTAAGCCTACCAGAGATAATTAAACAGAAGGATCAGGAAGAAAAACTTAAAATAGACCCAATTTCCAAACTAAATCAAGAAGTTAAGCAGATCAAAATAGAAATCAAGATATTAAAGTCAGACATAGAAAACCTTAAGAAACTAGACAAGGAAAAGGAAGTTCTTCAAGAAGAAGACAGTGAACAAGAAAGTTACCTAAATAAGATCACCACAGTAAAAGTCCAAAAATGGCACACCAGAATTAAGCTAAAAGTCCACAATGAAATTAGGGAAACATATGCCCTAGTAGATATAGGGGCAGATATGAATTGCCTCCCAGAGAGACTATTCCCTAGAAAATATTATGAAGAAACATGCGAAAATCTTTACACTGCAAACAATGCAAGTCTTAGAATCAAGAATAAAATATCAAATGTACACCTTTAGAAGATTACGAAAACAACTCTCAGAAACAGGAATTATAAGGAGAAGAACAAATCCAACCAAAATCATTAAATGACCCAGAGGTCAATATGATTAAAACCTTACCTATCAATCTTAACAACCCAAAACCAGGAAGAAGAAAAAGGTCTAGAACCAAAAGGAAAATCAGCCGCGAAAATCACATAGATAAAATCTCAACAGAACCACATAGATGGTATATCAGGATTACCCTCCAAATCGGAAAAGAAATTAAAACAATCTATGCCTTAGTCGACACAGGGTCAGACGTAAACTGTATCCCAGAAGGAATCTTTCCCGAACCATATGGAGAAAAATCCACAGAAACACTACAGTTAGCAAACAACAAAAAACTACATATAGAATACAAATATCGAGAAGTATACATTTGTCAGGGTAATGTTCAGCTTTTTAAGATCACCTTTGTTGTCAGTAAAAAGGTCAATTCTACCATACTAGGAATGCCTTTTCTAATACAAAAGTAAAAGTGAATAGTAAAAATTAGTAATTATGAACAGTACTATTTTGGGAAAGCTAAATCTTTTTATAAAAACTAAGGATTTATTGATAACAAAGCACTGAAGTCTTACATAAAACTGATAAACACTGATATAAGGACTTATACAAACACCGATAAAAATTACTTAAAAGCTGAAGTTTTACATAAGATAAAAGCTGATAAAAGATTTTTTACATGGAATTGTCTTCCGAGATTTTGATTATAGTCTTCCTCTAATCAGTCTATAGTCAAGGAACTGGTTGTCATATTCTTCGATTTCCATTATGGTCCAGGTTGCATTATCTATGACTTTCTGGAAGACAGGTAGTAGGTAGGGATATTTTTCAAGTATGAAATTTATGAGTTTCAAGGTGTTCTGGCATTCTTGGAGGACTTTCTTCATGGAAGGGGTCATGGTTTCCAAGGTTTATGGTGTCAGGTTGAGCTCTGGTTGGTCTATCAGGTTAAGGCTTGGAAAGGGCTCGTATTCTTCAAGGTAGAAGATGACATGGGTTGCTAGGTCCATAAGTTCTCCAAAGAGTGGGTATAGCTCAGAATACTCTGGGTATGGATAGGCTTCAAGGTTGATGAGGTTCATAAGGTTTCCGAGTTCTAAATAAAGGCTATGAGCGATAGAGCTCATCTTTGGGTGGCTATGGCTGGTTATAGGGGTTTTTTCATTTTGTGAAATGGTTGTGGATGATAGGCTTATGGTAAGTGACTGGTATGCAGGCGGAGGAGGAGTGGACTTGGTGGCTGAAAGTTTGGATCAAAGATATGTGGATAGGTGATTGAAGGCGGATGGAGGACCTGCCGAATGAGGAGAAGGTTCCCTCCTTTTATAGCTGAGGGAAGGCTATCTTGGTCAATTGTTGGGGAGCAATAATGGAGATGCTGACAATAAGGATAATTATTGGGGGACAAGAAGGACGATGATTTGATGGCACAAGGCCGGGAAGGACAATGATGAGGAAGACAATGGGTACAATTATTGGTGGAGTGGGACCATGGAGGTACAATGATTTAAGGTGTAACCGGGAGACAGGAAGGACGATGATTGATGGCACGAGGTCGGGAAGGACAACGGGTACAATTATTGATGGAGTGGGACCATGGAGGTATAATGATTTAAGGTGTAGCCGGGATTCACACCCCAAAGGTATAGTGGTTGAGGACATTTGGCGAGCACTGCAGCACATGTTCGGCTGCATTTGCGACCTTTTTCAGGACAGTGCTCTCAATGGTCAAAAAAGAGTCTGACTGGGTTACTGGAGCTTCACATGTCGGTTGTTGAAGATTGTGATTGCTGAGCCGGAGATACTGTTTGTCTGGTAATTTGTTGTTGGACGTGGGCTGCCATTGGGATCGGCAGGTTGGACTAAATTCTGTTTGTCTGGTAATTTGTTGCTGAACTTGGGCTGCAATTGGGATCGGCAGGTTGGACTGAATGAACTGGGCTGTGCAGAGCCTATTTGGAAGGCTGCAGGCTGGGCTGTGCTTGGACAAAGCCTATCTGGAAGGCCTTGTTATCTTCCTTATGATGATTATATGATGTTATAATCCTCATAGGGGTCTTGTGCAAACTGCATTGTTGTTGTTGGATCTGGTTGTGATGATCCAATGTCTTCTTCGTTGTCTGAGTCTTCAAGTTGGGATAGTTCTTCTAATAGTTTTTTCTTTAATTCTTTTTTGTTGGGAGCTTACCTGTTGCTGGAGAGACTGAGCTTTTTTTGGCTTTGGAAATTGCTGAGGATTGTTATAAGTGATAAGCCATAATCTGATATTGCTTATTAGTAGTCTTTCTCTTGACTAGAAGTTTTTCCACCGTTTGATTCTAAACCTGTGTTCAGGATGGGTGGATATTGATGGTCTAGAGTCTTGCTGATTGTAAAATCCCATCCTAAGATCAATGGAACTTGGAATTCGACTGAGAACATGATGGATTTGTTTCCATAAGTGGCTGTGCTGAGGTTATCTTGGAAATAGTCCCATGAGTGTTGTATTTCCTCTGGTAATATGTCTTTAGTCAATCCAAAGTAGATCCACCAGTTATGGATCCAATTTGGAATTTTCTTGTTGAATTTTTGGCAGAAGCTGAAAAACCAACTGTGATTTGTGGGCTTAAGGTGGAAGGCTTTGAACCACCAGGCTTCTTGGTAATCAAAATAGTTGTATTGTGTGGGTGAATATATCTGGGATAATGTTTTGGACTGATAAGGATTTCCCCATTCTTCTTTGGTGATGAATTTTAGGATTTTACATTTTGAATAAGCTATTGCTTCTGAATTGGGTTCTGGAGTATGGGTTATTTCTGCAGAATCTGAGTCTACCAAAATGAACTCATAATACTCTTGGGATTTCAAGGGTATTTTATATCCGGTAGGTAAATGATATTGGATTATTTTGCCATTTACCGAAGGGAATATTCTGGACAGTCTAGGAATCTGTTGGTCACTCAGTTCATCCTTTTCTAACAATTTTACTGTCAAGGAGCAATTTTTTGAAATGTATGGGTTAACCGGAGGTTGTCTGATGGATTGGGTATGGCCACACCAGGACTTGGTGGACTGGGCTTGGTTTGATTTGGGCTAGGAGGTGACCATTTCTGAGTGGCCTGAGAGTAACTTTGGGAAGATGAGGCAAGGACTGAATACTGGTTTTTAATAGGAGTAATAGTTTTAAGGGGTACCAAGGTCATGGGCTTGGCGTAGGAGGCTTTGGATCTGGGCTTTTCTGACATTTTGTTCCTGTAAGGAATTCTCTGGTTAGAAAGTCTGGTAGGCTATTTTCTGTTCCTTTTATAAATTCTATTTCGAAATCAAATACTGATAAAATAGCTTGCCATCTTGCAAAAATTTGTTTGGAAACGATATTTTCAACATCTTTTTCTAAAATATCTTTTGCTGATTTGCAATCAATTCTGAGAAAAAATTTTTGAAATATAAATCTTCTTGAAATTTTTGAATGCATGATACAATTGATAAAACCTCCTTTTTTATTGTACTATAATTTATCTGTGCATTGGTCCAGATTCCTGAATGGTATCTAACTAAGGTTTCCTTATTATTAATTTTTTGTTTAAGGATTCCTCCGAATCCTATGTCTGAGGCGTCTGTTTCAATAATAACTAATGCTGCTGGATTTAGTAAGTTTAGGCAGGAAAGTTTTTTGACTAATGTTTTTACTTTTCTGACTACCTGAGTTTGTTCTTCTGTCCAATTTGTTTTCTTTTTTCTAAGTTGAGCATACAAAGGTTCTAGGGTGATCCTTAAGTTTGGGACAAAGTTTGCTACATAGTTAAGGCATCCTAGAAATCTTTGAAATTGAATTTTTTCTCTAATTTTGTCTAGAAATTTGTCTGCAAATTCTACAGATCTATCAATAGGTTTAATAGTACCATGATATATGTAATGTCCTAAAAATCTTATTTTAGTTTGAAAGATTTTAATCTTAGGGGCTGAAATTACTAGTCCATTTGTTTTGCTAGATTATGAAACTGTCTGATGTGTTTGACATGTTGTCTTAAGTCTTCTGAAAAGATTAGTACGTCATCGATGTAAACTATTATGAAGTGTGATTCTGAGTTAAATATTGTATTCATCATGTTTTGGAATTCGCTTGGGGCGTTTTTAAGTCCAAAGGGCATCACATTCCAATCGTAATGCCCAAAAGGTACTGTAAAGACTGTTTTATACATATCTGTTTCCTTTATCTGTATTTGCCAAAATCTTGATTTCATGTCAAACTTAGAGAATATTTTTGCTTTATAGAGTCTGGATAAAAGGTCCTTTTTGTTAGGTATAGGATACCTAATCCATTCTAAGACCTTATTTAAAGGCTTATAATTGATGACTAATCTGGGAGTTCCCCTTTCTAATTCTGAGGCCTTTTGAACATAAAAGGCTGAGCATGACCAAGGAGATTTACTTGGTCTTATAAGTTTTTTGTCTAAGAGATCTGATATTTCTTTTTACATATTCTAACAATTCTGCGTTCATCTAAATAGGTCTAGAATTAGTTGGAATATTTATTTCTTTAAAATTTTTAATGTAAGGTGGACTAACCTGGTGTTTTTGTCTAACCCAAAAGGCCGTAGGATTTTGACTGCATAATTCTTTTTCTAATTTTCCTTGAATTTCTTCTATTTTATTTTTCAAAAATCTTCTTGTAATTGTTTTTCTATTTTAGTTATTTTGATTTCCTCTTTAAGATCTGATAGTTGTTGCTCCTTATATTTCAAGGTCTGTATTTTTTGAATACTAAGGTCTTTCAACAAATTAATTTCTTTGGTTTTTGTAGGGTTTACAAATTTGAAAGTGATCTCTCTATCTTCGGAAACATAGGTTGATATTCCTTCTTCATCGATTTTCATAAGATAAAGAAGGGTTATGAATGGAGTTCCAAGAACAATGGTTTGAATGTCTTTGGCTATCATAAATGTTGTTTTAAAACAAATATCATCTTAGAAAATTTGTACGTCTGATATTTTATATTTGACCTTGAGGCTCTCATTGTTAGCTGTATAAAGATTCTCAGCGGTTTCTTCATAGTATTTTTTCGGAAATAATCCTTTTGGTATACAGTTCATGTTTGCTCCAGAGTCAACCAAGGCATATACTTCTCTAGTTTCTTCTCCTACTACTAGTCTAACTCTAGCGTTCCATCTCTGGACTTTTACAGTTGTGATTTTATTTAGATAACTGTCTTGTTCACTTTCTTCTTCTTGAAGAATTTCTTTATTTGGGTTTTTCAACTCTTCTATTTCTGCTCTTAATTTCTTAATTTCTATTTTGATTTGTTTGACTTCTATTTGAAGTTGATGGATTAGGTCCGTTTTAAGTTTTTCTTCTTGTTCCTTTTGTTTAATTATTTCTGATAGGCTTGAAACTTCTTTTTTAGCTTTAGGTTGCAATTCTTTTTTGAGTTCCACTATGTAATTTTTTCTTAATTCCGGATCATCGGTCTTTTCTATTAGATCTATGAGTAGATCGCTTCTTTTGCTGTTAATCATATTAATTTTAAGATTTTCAGTACAACCGCATAAGGCTATTTTATCTCTATTTTCTAAGGAAGTTCCTTCTTCATCAGAAGAACTTTCTTCCTCATTTTCTTCTATTAGGTTGATCTTTTCATATTCTGAACTATCTTCTAGGTCTGAAGGGTAACTTTCTTCACTTTCTGATAACATTAATTCTAGTATTTTTTCCTTTTGGTTTTCTGGAATATCCATTCCCTGGATTTGGGATATTTTATATTTTTTACAATTCTTGCTAAAGTGGCCCCTTTTTCCACATCTATAGCAGGTTGCTGTTTTTCTTTGATTGGTGTTATACCTTTTTGTTGGCCCAGATGACAACCAAAGAGGGGGGGGTTGAATTGGGTTCTTAAAAAATTAGCCTTTTAAAATCGTTTGCTTAAGAAGAATGAAGGCAATAGCAATGCAAATACAAAGAGCAGTGAATAAAACAGAGATAGAGAAAGAGTCAATGGAAGCACGGCAAACACAAAGAGTTTATAGTGGTTCGGTGTATCCAACACCTACGTCCACTCCCAAGATTCACTTGGGTCCACACTATAATCTTCCTTGATTACAGCAGAGTTGTTTTACAAGCTCACAACTCAAACTTATTTTTTTCCGGGATCACAATGAACCCAGCTGGTTTTCAAGGGCTCACCAGCACAAAAACCCTAACATAAGCTTTACCAAGCTTATACTGAGGTAAGACTACCTCAACTAGTTCAATCCCCCAGATTGAACTGGACACAAAGAATAGAAATATTATTTTTCAGTTACAAAGCTCCTTAATGAGCAGATAAACAAATATAAGAATAAAGTTTAGGAAAGCCTGATTTGCAGATGGTTGGCTTTGAGCTTTTCTTCTTTTCTTCTTTTCCTCAACTCTTTTGAAGTGTAGAATCGGGCCTCAGCTTGGATTCTTCACGGAATGTACGTTGGAGTTGATTTGAGCTTTTTCTCTTTTCTTTAAGTGTTGAAAATCACTTGAGATGCTCTTGAATAGCTCTTGGATTTTCTTCTGAAGCTTCCTTGGATTGTTGAGCTTGAGCACAGAAGGAGCTTCCTTTGATTTCACTCTTTTTCTTTCACTCTAATTTGAATCTCGGATTTTTTTCAAATGAAGCTCTATTTTTCGATTTTCTCTTCTTTTCTTTTGAAGTGAATATCTCTCTATTTGTGTCTTATTGATTTGAAAACGGCTTCTCTATTTATAGATTCTGCAAAAATATAGCCGTTAGAAACAAAGAAAAATAGCCGTTAATTAAAAATCTTACCATTGACGCTGAGTTGGCATTCGGAAAAATTTCGCCCAGATTTGCTGGAGTCGACTCCTGCTTTCCGCGAGTCAGCTCGAAGTCGAGATACAAAAAATAGAAATACTCAGAAAGTCAAAGGGTCGACTCATCAAAAATAAAGTGTCGACTCCTGACAGTCGGGGGTCGACTCATGAAAGGTTGGGGGTCGACTCGCGAAATGCTCAGAAAAACACACCTCTGGTGTCTGAGCGGAGTCGACTCACACAGTCATGGAGTCGGCTCGACAGAATCGGGGGTCAACTTGAGAAATCACATGGGTCGACTCGAGACAGACAGTCATTTCTGTACTCTAAGTGGAGTCGACTCTGAAACTCTAGAGTCGGCTCCGGAACGTATCAAAAATCAGAGAATTTTCTGATTGACTTGAAATTCATTCCAGATTCATTTTAAATCATTATTTTGACTTGAATATAATAAAATTGACATTAAGAATCAATTCAAGAAATGTTCCAAAAACTCATTGATTATTATATGAAGTATAAAATTTCTTTTTGAAAGTTTAAACATGGAGCTTGAATTTACTCATTGATTATTAACAAAATCATTCATTCATTGATCAAGGAGAAATACATTCAAATTGAGATTACATTGACAATTCAAAATAGACAATTCATTACATCAAAGTGTCAAAATGTAAAACATAACATTAACTTCAATACATTGCAAGGACTGAGTATCTAATACATCAAAAGTGAGTCCTAACAATCCTAGTCAAATGATCAATTATATTTTTTTCTATCTGTTTGTATCTTCACATAGTCCTTCAGTCTCTCATCCACAAAGGTGCAAGCAGTCAAAATTTTATCTTGGAGCTCAGCATTGCATTTAGCATATGTTTCGCCATCTCCGCAGACATCTTTAAGTTCTTCAAATATGTTCTTTAGATCTCCACTCAAAGACTCTGATGAATTACTAAGGGTTGATTCTATTTTGGTGATTCGGTCATCCAAAGAGTAAAGAGTTTCCTTGAGATTCATAAACTTGTTTTCAAACTCTGATTTTAATTTTCTGACTGATCATCAAGAAGGCCTTTAAGTTGCCTTAACTGAAGTTCTGTGAAGCCAACCATGAAGATGATGCTTGATCAAACAACGGAGCAGGGGTAGGAGCAGGAGCAGAAATAGGAGAGCTCGGAGGTGCAGGCGAAGAATGTCTAACCGATGGTCCCGGTGCCTCAGCATCCACTGCTCTTTCTTCCATCAAACCTTTCCTTTCCCATCTTCTGTTCTTCTTAACAAAACCCATCCTATGTATAGTGGCCAAACTGTAAAAATCTGTGTCTTAAGTTCCTCATAGGCTCACTATCTGAAATGACAATCCCTTGGCTCTGGAAAATTTTAGTGAGGATCATGCCATAGGGCAAACTTGATTTTCTCTTACCTCCACAGTCAGCAATATACCATAAGATCATACTGGAAGGTTAATGGGTTTACCCGTTACAATTGCATCCATTACAAAATATCTCTTTCTGATACATAATCAAACCTCCCTATCTTGGGGAAAAGGATTCTACTACAAATGTTGTGGAGCAGTCTCAGTTCTAAGGATAACTGATTAGCAAAAACTTCCTCAAAACCGACAACCTCCCGGTTAAGTAGTCTAGAAAAGTTGGGCATCTGTCCTCAGAAGAAAACGTAGATGTACCTGACATGGTAGATCCAACAATCTTGAAAGCAGCTCTACAGTCACTGAAATTCTATTTCCTCTCACAATGCTTATAAGACCATTATCTCCTCTAGATAGATTCTTATAAAATTCCTTGACAAGGGCGGGATATGTAGGACAATCTAAGGAGCAAATCTTTTCCCAACCCATCTCAATCAACTGTCTTCCCAAAAGAAATCCCTCAGCCTCAAACAATTCAAAATCTACTTTCCTCCCGTAGTTATAATTCTATCAGCAAGTCTATCTACCTGTGATGGAGCCGTAGATGGAGAAGCATTAGGGGTCAAGGAGGATGAGGTTGAATCCGTGCTTGGTGAAGGCTCACGAACAGGACGCCTCACGGTCTTCCTCACCGCTCTCTTCCTCTTTACTCCGGCCGCACCAAGGTTAGATCCTCGAGTTTTAGGGGCCATTGATCTATTGGAAGGGTTAATCAGGGATTCTTGAGAATTTGGAAGGTCTGGAAGTATTTTGGAGAGAGTATTTTGACGATTCAAGACGATAGAAATGAACGGCGAGTCGACTCTGCCCTAGATAAATCGACCTGGGACCACTTCGAGTCGGCTCCCGCAAAGCGAGGGGTCGACTCCGGACAGTCACAGAAAACTATCCCGAAGTGGAGTCGACTCGCGCCGAGAAGGGGTCGACTCGAGAGTTTCAGTAGAAACTTGGAGTCGACTCCGATACTCACCGAGTCGGCTCCGAGACCATTTCAGAGCAAAAACATGAAATTTCTAAATGTGTCCGGAAATTGATCATAAAAATTGATAAAATAATCATTGGATTTAATAGATCAATTAGATATGAATTCTAGATAAGATTTCCTTAAAGATCAAGGATTTGAAAGAATCTTAGATAAACTTTCCTTAGGGGTTTCAAATTCATTCTAATGGATCACAAATCCCTAACTCTCCTCTAAGATAACAGAATCTTTCTTCACTCAAGGGTTTTGTAAATATATCTGCTAATTGTTCTTCAGTATTAACATAATCAAGACATATTTCATTATTTGCAACATGTTCTCTTATAAAATGATATCTAATTTCTATGTGTTTGTTCTAGAATGTTGAATTGGATTTTTGTTAGATTAATTGCACTTGTGTTATCACATCTTATAGGTGTTTTATCAAGTGTGATACCATAGTCTTCAAGTTGTCGCTTAATCCATAGGATTTGAGCACAGCAACTTCCAGCTGCTACATATTCAGCTTCAGTAGTTGATAATGCAACTGAATTTTGCTTTTTGCTAAACCATGAGATTAAGTTACTTCCTAAGAATTGGCATGCACCACTTGTGCTTTTTCTATCTAACTTACATCCAGCATAATCAGAATCAGTGTATGCAATCAGATTTAATGTTGAGTCTCTAGAATACCATAAACCTACATTTTTAGTTCCACTTAAGTATCTTAGTATTCTTTTAACAGCAATTAAATGTGATTCTTTAGGTTCAGACTGAAATCTAGCACATAAGCAAACAGCAAACATTATATCTGGTCTACTTGCAGTTAAGTAAAGTAGGGATCCGATTATACCTCGATAATATTTTTGATCAACCTTCTTACCTTCTTCATCTTTGTCCAGCTTGCATGAAGGACTCATTGGTGTTCCGAGGGGTTTGATTGATTCCATACCAAACTTCTTTAGAATTTCTCTTGTGTACTTTGTTTGGTTGATAAAGATTCCCTCTTTGCTTTGTTTGATTTGGAGTCCAAGGAAGAAGTTGAGTTCTCCCATCATGCTCATTTCAAATTCGCCCTGCATCAACTTAGCAAACTCTTGACATAGAAGATTGTTAGTAGCACCAAAAATAATATCATCAACATATATTTGAACTACTAATAAATCTTTACCTTTTCTTTTCAAAAATAATGTTTTATCAACATTTCCTCTTATAAAATCATTTTCAATTAAGAATTTACTTAATCTATCATACCAAGCTCTAGGTGCTTGTTTCAAACCATATAATGCTTTGTGCAATTTAAAAACGTGATTTGAAAATTCATGATCTTCAAAACCTGGTGGTTGTTCTACATATACTTCTTCATTTATAAATCCATTTAGAAAAGCACTTTTTACATCCATTTGAAATAAGTTAAAATTCATGTGACATGCAAATGCAAGTAATAGTCTAATGGCTTCTAATCTAGCTACTGGTGCAAAGGTTTCATCAAAATCAATACCTTCTTCTTGATTATATCCTTTTGCAACTAATCTAGCTTTGTTTCTAATTACTATGCCATTTTCATCTAGTTTATTTCTAAATATCCATTTTGATCCTATAACAGAATGATTTTTAGGTCTTTCAACTAAGGTCCATACATTATTTCTAGTGAATTGATTTAATTCTTCTTGCATTGCTAACATCCAATTATTATCTTTTTCAGCTTCTTCAATAGTTTTAGGTTCAATTTGTGATACAAATGCAAGATGATTACTAATGTTTCTCATAGATGATCTAGTTCTTATTCCTTGAGATGGATCACCTATAATCAATTCCTTAGGGTGACTATAAGCATATCTCCAATCCCTAGGTAGATCTACATCATTATGATTAGTGTTAGTATCATCATCCTTAGGTGAATCATTATCTTTAGCGTCTTGTTCTTGATCTAAAGATACATCAATATTTAATTTTTCAAGATCTTTTTCAATTAAGTTTGTATCTTCTTCATCATCAAATTTTTCGGAATGGGTTGCTAAAGATTCATCAAAAACTACATGAATGGATTCTTCAACAACTAAAGTTTTCTTGTTAAATACTCTATATGCTTTACTAGTTATTGAGTATCCTAAGAATATTCCTTCATCAGATTTAGCATCAAATTTGCCTAAATTATTTTTACCATTATTGTGAACAAAACATTTACAACCAAATGCATGAAAATATTTAATGTTGGGTTTTCTATCATGCCATAATTCATAAGGTGTTTTCTTTAAAATAGGTCTTATTAAGGCTCTATTTAGGATGTAACATGCTGTGTTAATAGCTTCCGCCCAAAAGTATTTCGGGAGTTTACTTTCACATAGCATGGTACGGGCCATGTCTTCTAAAGTCCTATTTTTCCTTTCAACTACTCCATTTTGTTGTGGGGTCCTAGGTGCAGAAAAGTTATGATTAATACCATTTTCATTGCAAAAACTTTCAAATAAGTGATTTTCAAATTCAGTTCCATGATCACTTCTTAGAGACACTATGGTAGTGTTTTTCTCATTTGTTACTTTCTTGAAGAATTTCATGAATATCGAGAAAGTCTCATCTTTGTGAGCTAAAAATATTACCCAAGTGAATCTAGAGTAATCATCTACTATCACAAGACCATATTTCTTTCCTCCTAGACTTGTGGTTCTAGTTGGTCCAAAAAGGTCCATGTGAAGTAGCTCTAATGGCCTAGAAGTTGAAACAATATTTTTAGATTTAAAAGAACTTCTTGTTTGTTTTCCAAACTGACATGCATCACATATTTTGTTATTTTCAAAATCTAATTTAGGTAAACCTTTTACTAAATCCATTCTAATTAGTTTTGAAATCAGTGTGTGCTTGCGTGACCTAATCTTCGATGCCACAACCAACCAATCTCATTCATATTAGCATTATTAGCAACTAAGCAATGATTATTAGTAGACAATTTGTCTAAGTCAATCATGTATACATTGCCATTTCTATTTCCAATAAAACAATGCTATTATCAATGGGATTAGCTACAGTGCATAAAGAAGATTCAAAAGATACTTTAAAACCTTTGTCACATAATTGACTTATACTAATTAAGTTATGCTTTAAACCATCAACATAAAGTACATTCTCAATATATGTGGAGGGAGTTATTTGAATGTTACCAAACCCCAAGATTTGGCCTTTGCCATTGTCGCCAAATGTAACAACTCCTCCTTTCTTTTCTTCAAGGGTGATGAATTCTTCTTTGTCACCCGTCATATGTCTTGAGCAGCCACTATCAAGATACCACTTTCTCTTTGATCTCTTGGCCACAAGACATTCCTGCAATGATATCAAACTTTATGTTTAGGTACCCAAGCTTTCTTGGGTCCTTCATGGTTAGTACCAACAAATATTGTTCCTTTCGGAACCCATATTTTCTTCCCTTTAACATTTAAGTTTTTATTAGGTTTTAGAATTTTACATTCATAAGATTTATGTCCTTTTTGATTACATTTAAAGCATGTAAAATTACTTTGGCCAGCACGCACAAAAATATTTTTTAGTGATTTTTGTTTTCTTAAAGTGTTATACCCTAATCCGGCTTTGTCAAAAACTGCTTTTTGACTATTTAATAACATGTCTAATTTAGTTGAGCTTAATGTAAACTTATCAACTATGTTCTTATGTTTTTCAACCTCTTTCCTTAGTTTATCATTTTCATTGAGATTATTCTTTTTCTTTTATTAAAATTTCATTTTCAGATTTAAGTTTCTTAACTTCATTATTAAGATTTTCCTTTTCTTGAATGAAAGTTAAGTTTTCATTTTTCAAAATCTTGTATTTCTTTTTCAAAACCTTGAAATCCCCAACAAGTTCATTAAAAGCATCAAAAAGTTCATCAAAAGCAAATTCATCGCAAGGGTTATCGGAACTTACCTCATCGTTGTCGTCCGCCATAAAACATACGTTTGCGACTTCCTTTTGTTCTTCTTCTTCGGAAGAAGATTCCTCGCTGTCACTCCAAGTCGCCACATAAGCCTTCTTTTTCTTTTTGTAGGCTTTCTTCAATTTGGACATTCATTCCTAAAGTGCCCCGGTTTATTACACTCATAGCAAGTCAAGGGGTCTTTCTCTTTTCCTTTGTCCTTGTCCTTGTTCTTATCCTTTTCTCCTTCCCACTTAGCTCCAAATTTCTTTTTGTGGAAGGGTTTCTTTCTCCTCATGAATCTTTTAAATTTCTTAGCTAAGAGAGCAGTTTCTTCATCATCATCATCATCATCATCATTGCTGCTCTCTTCTTCTTTTGCAGCTTTGAGGGCAATTACTTTCTTTTTCTTTGTGTCCTCCTCTACATGCTGCCTCATAGTCAGCTCATGGGTCATAAGAGATCCTAGAAGCTCCTCTAAGGGTAAAGTGTTGAGGTCCTTAGCTTCTTGGATTGCTGTCATTTTTGCTTCCCATGATCTTGGTAATGACCTAAGAATTTTTCGAACAAGTTCAGAGTTAGTATATGTCTTACCAAGACTTTTCAAACCATTTACAATATCTGTAAATCTAGTGTACATGCATGCAATGGTTTCAGATTGTTCCATGCTAAACAATTCATATTTATGAACAA
Source organism: Calamus simplicifolius (assembly GCA_900491605.1). Classification (NCBI taxonomy): domain Eukaryota; kingdom Viridiplantae; phylum Streptophyta; class Magnoliopsida; order Arecales; family Arecaceae; genus Calamus; species Calamus simplicifolius. The sequence goes on along the minus strand of UESW01005087.1, from coordinate 143,287 downwards.
GAATATTAATTTTAGATTCTTTTACTTGGTTGGTACCCTCATGGGTAACCTCTAATCTATCCCAAATCTCCTTTGCGGAATTACATGTGGAGATTCTATTAAATTCATTAGCATCTAAAGAGCAATATAAGACATTCATGGCCTTAGCATTGAAGCTGTGCCATTTTCCTATCATTATCATTCCAGTCCCTTTCGGGCTTAGGAACAATAGTGCCATCAATAACATGTGTGGGTGTACTAGGTCCATTGATTATAACACCCCATAGCTCATAATCAGAAGCTTGAATGAATATCCTCATTCTAGCTTTCCAATATGAATAATTTGAACCATTAAACAGTGGAGGTCTATTCGTAGAATGACCTTCAGCAAATGATCCAACTTGTGTTGCCATTTGGAACTTTAGCTCTTGATCGTGTGATCAAAATCTAATGAGCACTAGCTCTGATACCAATTGTTGGCCCAGATGACAACCCAAGAGGGGGGGGGTTGAATTGGGTTCTTAAAAAATTAGCCTTTTAAAATCGTTTGCTTAAGAAGAATGAAGGCAATAGCAATGCAAATACAAAGAGCAGTGAATAAAACAGAGATAGAGAAAGAGTCAATGGAAGCACGGCAAACACAAAGAGTTTATAGTGGTTCGGTGTATCCAACACCTACGTCACTCCCAAGATTCACTTGGGTCCACACTATAATCTTCCTTGATTACAGCAGAGTTGTTTTACAAGCTCACAACTCAAACTTGTTGTTTTCCGGGATCACAACGAACCCAGCTGGTTTTCAAGGGCTCACCAGCACAAAAACCCTAACACAAGCTTTACCAAGCTTGTACTGAGGTAAGACTACCTCAACTAGTTCAATCCCCCAGATTGAACTGGACACAAAGAATAGAAATATTGTTTTTCAGTTACAAAGCTCCTTAATGAGAAGATAAATAAATATAAGAATAAAGTTTAGGAAAGCCTGATTTGCAGATGGTTGGCTTTTGAGCTTTTCTTCTTTTCTTCTTTTCCTCAACTCTTTTGAAGTGTAGAATCGGGCCTCAGCTCGGATTCTTCACGGAATGTACGTTGGAGTTGATTTGAGCTTTTTCTCTTTTCTTTGAGTGTTGAAAATCACTTGAGATGCTCTTGAATAGCTCTTGGATTTTCTTCTGAAACTTCCTTGGATTGTTGAGCTTGAGCACAGAAGGAGCTTCCTTTGATTTCACTCTTTTTCTTTCACTCTAATTTGAATCTCGGATTTTTTCAAATGAAGCTCTGTTTTTCCGATTTTTCTCTTCTTTTCTTTTGAAGTGAATATCTCTCTATTTGTGTCTTTGATTTGAAAATGGCTTCTCTATTTATAGATTCTGCAAAAATATAGCCGTTAGAAACAAAAAAAAATAGCCGTTAATTAAAAATCTTACCGTTGACGCTGAGTTGGCATTCGGAAAAATTTCGCCCAGATTTGCTGGAGTTGACTCCTGCTTTCCGCGAGTCGGCTCGAAGTCAAGATACCAAAAATAAAATACTCAGAAAGTCAAAGGGTGACTCATCAAAAATAAAGTGTCGACTCCTGACAGTCGGGGGTCGACTCATGAAAGGTTGGGGATCGACTCGCGAAATGCTCAGAAAAACACACCTCTGGTGTCTGAGCGGAGTCGACTCACACAGTCATGGAGTCGGCTCGACAAAATCGGGGGTCGACTCAAGAAATCATATGGGTCGACTCGAGACAGACAGTCATTTCTGTACTCTGAGTGGAGTCGACTCTGAAACTCTAGAGTCGGCTCCGGAACGTATCAAAAATCAAAGAATTTTCTGATTGACTTGAAATTCGTTCCAGATTCATTTTAAATCATTATTTTGACTTGAATATAATAAAATTGACATTAGGAATCAATTCAAGAAATGTTCCAAAAACTCATTGATTATTATATGAAGTATAAAATTTCTTTTTGAAAGTTTAAACATGGAGCTTGAATTTACTTTCAAACTGATTAAAGTTATACTTTAACATTCTCATTCATTGTTCTAAATAAATTCATTGTTTATGTAAATAAACTCATTACATCTTTTGATATACTCATGGCTTTTGGTAATCATCAAAATCAATAAGATTGGGGCATCAAATTCTCAACAATCTCCCCAACACTTTTCCTAGGAGCTTCCTTGAATTTTTGGTCTCTGAATTTCCCTTTTTCTTTACTAGGAAAATTCTTCCGTTTATTTGATCTATTTCTAGAGTATGTTGGATTTTCTATCTTTCTTTTATCTTTCCTCTATTTCTTAGATGGGGGTACTAATACTTCGTATCCGTATTGTTTACAAAATCCTCCTAATTCTTTTTTGGTTGTAATTTCGTTTCTTTTTAACTTAGATTGGAGTTTCATTTCTGTGCACATTTTTAGTGCTGTTGTATTAATTGTTTCAATGATATTTCCATAGGTGACATGGTCCCAGTTAATTTTGCCTTAGTATTTTTCTGATAAGGCTTCACTAACCTTTTCTGAGAACAGGTTTGGTAATCCTATATGAATTTTTCTTTCCAAAAGGGAAAACTGCAATCTTCCCTTTCAAGGACTCGACATAGGAAAACGTCCCTATACCATCTAAAGTGTTGCATTTTAGGACATCTAAGTTTCATTAGAAGCATTCGGTTGTTTTCTTGTTTTACATCCTTTGTTCCTATGAACTATCTGTATATTGCATGGAGCAGAGTGTCTACCCCATTGGGTTCTTCTGAGGTTTCAATAGACTCTGATTTGACCACAATTTTAGTGCTATTTATTATGAAATCTCTTTCTGTAGGCTTTAAATATCTATTCCACCATCCCTCTAATTGTTCGGTAATCCTTGGACTAGAATCCTAAGGGTATCTTTCTCGGATGTATTTGCAGCTCTTAGGGCTCCTGCAGCCATATTCATTTCTCTTAAGCAATTCCAGATTTCTCTTTCTGACATCCCATCTAAGTTCCATTCATAAACTACTCCACTAGTATAGGTTTCTCTTCTAAAATTTTTCCTTTCTTCAAATTGGATATCTGGGGGAGTTGGTCTAGGATAATAATCTTTCTGTGATTTATAATATGTTTGTCCTTCATCTTTTATCTTGTTTATTCAATTTTTAGATTCTTGTGATAATATCATATTTAGTCTAATTCCTTTTAGTTTATTTATTATCAGGTCTTCTTTATTCTTAAATCCTTTTTCCCAGCTATTATCTGTCTGGAAAAGAGGCTTTTGAATTTTTATAATTTGATCTACTTTTGAATTTTGGATCTTTTGTTCAAGGGTCTTTTCTATCTTATTCAGTTGTCCCGATACTGTATGTAGGGTTTGATTGCTATAATTATTTTGTTGTGCTATTTTTCTAATCTCATTATTGGTTGATGGGTGACTATCATTTTCTGGTTTGAGGGCTTTAAATGGAGAGGCTATAACTATTTGATTTCTATAGTTAATCTGACATTCATCTAAAGGGATGTGTTCTGAGTTTATTTCCTTATTTTCTATGGTTTTCCAAATTACTCTTAAAGACTTAAAAGGGTATTTGCTTGTAACTTTCTTATTTTTACATGCTTCCTCAAGCCACGTGAAATAAGGGATTTCTAATTCTAGGATATTCATAAAACTGTAGTATTCTTGTTTTAATTCTTCTCTTTCTTTTGGGCTGGTTGCTTTCCACAGCCAGTCAACTTTTTCCTTATTATGTTTTTCTTTAAAATTTTTTCTGATACTTTCTTTATTAATTTCAAATTTTCTTTTAATCATGTTTAGTTGGTTTGGTGTATCTTCTCTCATCTAAGAATAGGTCGGAGAATAATTTGCTTCTTCATAAAATAAACTCGGGATATTTGATTCTAGATCAACTCCTTTGAGTTTAAGTTCCTTAGGCTGGTTTCTCCTACTTCTGAACCAGGATTTCTCATGCTATAGGATCTTCTAAAATTATATCTGACAGTTCCTTTATCATCTTCGGTTATTTCATTTATTATTCTATTTTCTCTGACTGACCTTCTAGGAGGCTGAGTTTTTTCTAAAGTCCAATTGCTTTCAATTCTTACCCTTTTCCAATCACTCATTTGGGGTACTATCGACTGATGTCTCTCATCTGTTGCTAAAAATAGGGTTTTTCTATAGGTGATTTTCTTATTCCTTTAGCATTGACTCGGGTTTTCATCATCTTGTAACTTATTATGTAGACAATACTTAGAGGTTTAAATTCTGGTTTTATGTTTTCGTATCCTGCTACCTTTATGTCTAAGACTAAGGAGTCTTTAATGGCTCCGTCTATGGCTAAACTAAGGTTGGGGTATTTTTCAAAGTAAATAGGTCCCCAACTAACATTAGTACTAATGGCACTAAGAATTGCATCTTCTGCTTCGTTGAAGCGATTATCTTTTAATATTATAAATATAGGTTTGTTCATTCCCTCTCTATGGTTTGGGATTATGGCAACCTGTACTGCTACTATATGCATATATCTAAGTTTATCATCAATATTGAAAGACTGTATATCCTTTTTTCTAAAAAGCCTAACACTGGTTTGTCCATTTTCTAGTTTAATGTCTAGATCATGTTCTGCGATTTTAACCCTTTATTCCTCAAAGAGGCTAAAGCTTCCTTTCTTATATATCTGGTCATATTTAATTATTGGAATTTTCTTATTTATTATATCGATTTTCATTGCTGATACTGATCTATTTAATACATTAATGGTTTCTTCTGGATAAAAGTCTTGATCTCGGGTTTCACTATCTTCTAAACTTTCAATCTCATCTAGTCTTTGAGTTCTGGTTAATCTTTTAATTATGCTATTCATTTTGGCACCTAGGGATGACGGGAACACTGCCGGGAACACTGCCAGTCTTATGTTCTTTTGCTGGCCTTACGCTTACCAACAGACTTACGCTTACCAATGTTTCCCCCTAATAGCCTATTGAACAACTTAATTAAAATTTCAACCATTGCTCTTAGACTTATTGAGATTAAAGATAGGAGGCTAGTGAATTCTAAGATCTTGAATTTTTCGGTAAGAACTATAAATGTTGATTAAGGCTATTAAATCTCAAAAGGTCTCGTCTGGCCGTAGCTCATTACTCCCATGGGTCATAAGTGTACTTTCATACACCCGCTCAGAAGGCGAGATACTTTTGGATTTATGAGACTTGACACTGTTGAGTGTGTGTGCGTGGAGATCTAACATGGCTCTGATACCATTTGGGTGTGGAATGAGACATAGATGAAAATTTCATAAAAAAACAGAGTGTGGTGAACAGTAAAAGTGAACAGTAAAAATTAGTAATTATGAACAGTACTATTTGGGAAAGCTAAATCTTTTTATAAAAACTGAGGATTTATTGATAACAAAGCACTGAAGTCTTACATAAAACTGATAAACACTGATATAAGGACTTATACAAACACCGATAAAAACATTACTTAAAAGCTGAAGTTTTACATAAGATAAAAGCTGATAAAAGATTTTTTTACATGGAACTGTCTTCGAGATTTTGATTACAGTCTTCCTCTAATCAGTCTGTAGTCAAGGAACTGGTTGTCATATTCTTCGATTGCCATTATGGTCGAGGTTGTATTATCTATGACTTTCTGGAAGACAGGTAGTAGGTAGGGATATTTTTCAAGTATGGAATTTATGAGTTTCAAGGTGTTCTGGCATTCTTGGAGGACTTTCTTCATGGAAGGGGTCATGGTTTCCAAGGTTTATGGTGTCAGGTTGAGCTCTGGTTGGTCTATCAGGTTAAGGCTTGGAAAGGGCTCGTATTCTTCAAGGTAGAAGATGACATGGGTTGCAAGGTCCATAAGTTCTCCAAAGAGTGGGTATAGCTCAGAATACTCTGGGTATGGATAGGCTTCAAGGTTGATGAGGTTCATAAGGTTTTCGAGTTCTAAATAAAGGCTATGAGCGATAGAGCTCATCTTTGGGTGGCTATGGCTGGTTATAGGGGTTTTTTCATTTTGTGAAATGGTTGTGGATGATAGGCTTATGGTAAGTGACTGGTATGTAGGCGGAGAAGGAGTGGACCTGGTGGCTGAAAGTTTGGATCAAAAATGTGTGGATAGGTGATTGAAGGCGGATGGAGGACCTGCCGAATGAGGAGGAGGTTCCCTCCTTTTATATCTGAGGGAAGGCTATCTTGGTCAATTGTTGGGGAGCAATAATGGAGATGCTGGCAATAAGGATAATTATTGGGGGACAAGAAGGATGATGATTTGATGGCACAAGGCCGGGAAGGACAATGATGAGGGAGACAATGGGTACAATTATTGGTGGAGTGGGACCATGAAGGTACAATGATTTAAGGTGTAATCGGGAGACAGGAAGGATGATGATTTGATGGCACGAGGTTGGGAAGGACAACGGGTACAATTATTGGTGGAGTGGGATCATGGAGGTACAATGATTTAAGGTGTAGCCGGGATTCACACCCCAAAGGTATAGTGGTTGAGGACATTTGGCGAGCACTGCAGCACATGTTCGGCTGCATTTGTGACCTTTTTCAGGATAGTGCTCTCAATGGTCAAAAAAGAGTCTGACTGGGTTACTGGAGCTTCACATATCGGTTGTTGAAGATTGTGATTGCTGAGCTGGAGATACTATTTGTCTGGTAATTTGTTGCTGGACTTGGGCTGCCATTGGGATCGGCAGGTTGGACTAAATTCTGTTTGTCTGGTAATTTGTTGCTGGACTTGGGCTGCCATTGGGATCGGCAGGTTGGATTGAATGAACTAGGCTGTGTAGAGCCTATTTGGAAGGCTGCAGGCTGGGCTGTGCTTGGACAAAGCCTATCTGGAAGGCCTTGTTATCTTCCTTATGATGATTATATGATGTTATAATCCTCATAGGGGTCTTGTGCAAACTGCATTGTTGTTGTTGGATCTGGTTGTGATGATCCGATGTCTTCTTCGTTGTCTGAGTCTCCAAGTTGGGATAGTTCTTCTAATAGTTTTTTTCTTTAATTCTTTTTTGTTGGGAGGCTTACCTGTTGCTGGAGAGACTAAGCTTTTTTCTGGCTTTAGAAATTGCTGAGATTGTTATAAGTGATAAGCCATAATCTGATATTGCTTAATAGTAGTCTTTCTCCTGACTGGAAGTTTTTCTTCCATTTGATTCTGAACCTGCGTCCAGGATGGGTGGATATTGATGGTCTAGAGTCTTGCTGATTGTAAAATCCCATCCTAAGATCCATGGAACTTGGAATTCGACTGAGAACATGATGGATTTGTTTCCATAAGTAGCTATGCTGAGGTTGTCTTGGAAATAGTCACATGAGTGTTGTATTTCCTCTGGTAATATGTCATTAGTCAATCCATAGAGAGGGAATGGATAAACCTATATTTATAATATTAAAAGATAATCGCTTCAACGAAGCAGAAGATGCAATTCTTAGTGCCATTAGTACCAATATTAGTTGGGGACCTATTTACTTTGAAAATTATCCCAACTTAAGTCTAGCCATAGACGGAGCCATTAAAGACTCCTTAGTTTTAGACATAAAGGTAGCAGGATACGAAAACATAAAACCATAATTTAAACCTCTAAGTATTGTCTACAGAATAAGTTATAAGATGATGAAAACCCGAGTCAATGCTAAAGGAATAAGAAAATCACCTACAGGAAAATCCTATTTTTAGCAACAGATGAGAGACATCAATCGATAGTACCTCAAATGAGTGATTGGAAAAGGGTAAGAATTGAAAGCAATTGGACTTTAGAAAAAACTCAGCCTCCTAGAAGGTTAGTCAGAGAAAATAGAATAATAAATGAAATAACTCAAGATGATAAAGGAATTGTCAGATACAATTTTAGAAGATCCTATAGCATGAGAAATCCCAGTTCAGAGGTAGGAGAAACCAGCCTAAGGAACTTAAAACTCAAAGGAGTTGATCTAGAATCAAATATCCCGAGTTTATTTTACGAGGAGACAAATTATTCTCCGACCTATTCTCAGATGAGGGAAGATACACCAAACCAACTAAACATGATCAAAAGAAAATTTGAAATTAATAAAGAAAGTATCAGAAAAGATTTTAAGGCAAAACATAACAAGGAAAAGGTTGACTGGCTATGGAAAGCAACCAGCCCAAAAGAAAGAGAAGAATTAAAACAAGAATACTATAGTTTTATGAATACCCTAGAATTAGAAATCCCTTATTTCATATGGCTTGAGGAAGCATGTAAAAATAAGGAACTTACAAGCAAATACCCTTTTAAATCTTTAAGAGTAATTTGGAAAACCATAGAAAATAAGGAAATAAACTCAGAACACATCCCTTTAGATGAATGTCAGATTAACTATAGAAATCAAATAGTTATAGCCTCTCCATTCAAAACCCTCAAACCAGAAAATGACAGTCACCCAGTAACCAATAACGAGATTAGAAAAATAGCACACAAAACAATTATAGCAATCAAGCCCTACATACAATATCAGGACAACTGAATAAGATAGAAAAGACCCTTGAACAAAAGGTCCAAAACCCAAAAGTAGATCAAATTATAAAAATACAAAAGTGTTGGCCCAGATGACAACCCAAGAGGGGGGGGTGAATTGGGTTCTTTAAAAATTTAAACCTTTTTGAAATATTTGTTTGCTTAGTATGTGTGGAAGTGAATGCAGATGCAAAAACAAAATGCAATCAGTAAGATAGAGATAGAGATAGAGATAAAGGAGACACGGCAAACACAGAGAGTTTATAGTGGTTCGGTGTATCCAACACCTACGTCCACTCCCAAGATTCACTTGGGTCCACACTATAATCTTTCTTGATTACAGCCGAGTTGTTTTACAAGCTCACAACTCAAACTTGTTGTTTTCCCGGGATCACAACGAACCCAGCCGGTTTTTCGGGCTAACCAGCACAAAAACCCTAACACAAGCTATACCAAGCTTGTACTGAGGTAATACTACCTCCACTAGTTCAATCCCCCAGATTGAACTAGACACAAACAAAAGAAATAATGTTATTCAAATACACAGCTCCTCAATGAGCAAATAATCAAATAGAATAACAAGGTTTAGAAAAGCCTGATTTGTAGTTGGTTGGCTTTTGAGCTTTTCTTCTTTTCTTCTTCTCCTTGCTGGATTGAATCAAGCCTCAGCTCCGATTCTTCACAGTTGAAGCAGTTGAGAAGGGTTGAAAAGCAAGAAACTTATCCTCTTTCTCCAATTTGGGAAATCCACCAAAACTTTGATTTGAATGCCTTGGATTCCTCTTGAGCTTTTTGGAGTGGAGTGGATTGAGCTAGAAGGTTTTTCTCTTGAGATTCAGGCTCTCTCTTTTTCGGATTTTTGGATTGGGATTTCTCAATTTGTTTCTCTTTTTTTTCGTTTTTCGTTCTCCTTCTTTTGAATGATAGTCTTTCCTTTTTATAGATTTCTTTCAAGCCATTTTTGGAAGAAAACTATCTGTTGGAGTGTACCTTGTAACAAAATATATCCGTTAGAAATAAAGTAAAATAGAAATATTACCGTTAGAGCTGATCTGGCAATTTGATTTTTTGTTTCAGGTGGGTTGGAGTCGACTCTAACTTTTCTGGAGTCGGCTCTAACTCGAAACACTTTAATCCGTTATTTCTGGAGTCGTCTCTGACTTTTCTGAGGTCGACAAGAAACTTTTCTGGAGTCGACTCTAACAGACCCGGAGTCGACTCTAAATCGGGGCCAGAAAAATCAACGTTCTATTTCTTCTATGAGAGTCGGCTCTAACAGTCTCGGAGTCGACTCTAACTTCCGTGCCAGATACTGGAGTCAGTTCTGTGATTCTCGGAGTCGACTCTAATGTCTGCATCTTACCTAGACATTAGATTTGATCCAGAACACGATGTAACTCCTGATTTTGATCATTCAATAGACTTATAATCTGAAAAACTTAATCAAAATCATTAGAGCCTCCAATAGTTATACTCAAATAGTTTTGTTAATCATCAAAATCATCAATTGGGTCAACAATCTCTCCCTTTTTGATGATAACAAAAACTTTGAGTATATGCATTCAAAAAATTCATTCGAACTAACGATTATAGTCATTTTAAAGCTTAAAACATTTTTAATGAAGGATTTGATGCCAATATACAAAGTGAACTTTTAAAATTGTGCATGAGTTCAATATAAGCCATCAATTATGAACATTTAAATTAAATGTACAGAAAATTGCAATTAAGCTTGTGGTTAAGCTCCCCCTGCATTGAACAGCTCCCCCTATAATAAAAATCGAATTTTAATTGAACTGATTGAAAGTTCAAGTTTCTTTCTTTTGCATAAACAATCATTTCTCCCTCTTTCTTTCTTTCTTTTTGCATATTCAACCATCTCTCATTAAAATTTCAAGTCTTTCTTTCTTTGCATATTCAACCATCTCTCCCCCTTTTTTGTTATCAGCAATAAGGAGAGTATTAGATAAAGAAAGTTATTAGAGAAAAATTGTTGGTTCAATAAGACATAGGGATTCAAGCAGTCAATATTTGAAAATGTGAAATTGCATTCATAAGTAAGAAACATTACATACGTTGATTCATGTACATTCCAAAATGAAATACATTAGATACTCAAAAATTCCTAAATACAAACTATCAAAATCAAAGTCAGATATGTTTGAATACAATTTTCTTCAAGTGACCTATGATTTCCATTACATCATCTTTTTGAGATTTCTTAAAATTTTCAAGGCAAGCTTCAATCTGTGAGACTGCAAGGTCAATGTCCTTCTTCAGTTGACCAGTTGCATGAACATAAGATCCCAAGCCATCAGCAATGCCTTCCATCCTTTCAAAGATTTTGTGAAGTTCAGCACCAAAGGATTCAACAGAATTGCTTATGGAAAATGAGATCATGTCCAGTCTCGAGTTAAGTTTTTCTTTCAGCTGATTAAAGTCTTCTTTTAATTGATTAATCTCATGAGATCTCTAACTATCATATTCAGCAAGCAAACTCTTAACTAACCAATCTGTTCATCAGAGAATCTCTCAGAAGCAGCAATAGACTGATGTGGAGGAGAGGGAACTGTGCTCGGTCCGGCCTCTGAAGGTCCAGTTGTAGATGGTCCCGCAATAAATGGATCAGGGACTGATGGTCC
>UESW01005087.1:55050-131094 GCA_900491605.1 Calamus simplicifolius | reverse complement strand
TGAAAGACCTCATGATCATCAAATTATTGGAACTAAATGGGTTTATAGAAACAAATTAGATGAACATGGTAATATAATTAGAAATAAGGCAAGATTGGTAGCTAAAGGTTATAATCAGAAGAGGGAATTGATTTTGATGAAACTTATGCCCCTGTTGCTAGATTAGAAGCTATTAGATTACTTCTTGCTTATGCTTGTTATATGAATTTTAAATTATATCAAATGGATGTTAAAAGCGCTTTCTTGAATGGATATATTGCTGAACAAGTTTTTGTGGAACACCACCCGGATTTGAAAATCATATTTCCAAACCACGTTTTCAAATTAAACAAAGCTTTGTATGGTTTGAAACAAGCACCCCGGGCATGGTATGAAAGATTAAGCAAATTCTTGATTAGTAATAATTTTATTCGAGGAACGGTGGATACAACTTTATTTATTAAAAGGCAAAATAAAGATATATTAGTTATTCAAATCTATGTCGATGATATCATATTTGGTGCCACTAATGAATCTTTGTGCAAAGACTTTGCTAAGCTTATGCAGGGAGAGTTCGAGATAAGTATGATGGGTGAGCTGACCTACTTCCTCGGACTACAAATTAAACAAAGCAAAGATGAGATCTTCATAAGCCAATCCAAATATACAAAAGAAATGATCAAGAAGTTTGGCATGGAGACATCTAAGAGTATCGGTACCCCTATGAGCTCATCATGTAGACTTGAAACTTATAATTCTGAAAAATCTGTTGATTTAAAATTATATAAGGTATGATTGGATCTTTGTTATATTTAACTGCTAGTAGGCCAGATATTTTATTTAGTGTTTGCATGTGTGCAAGATATCAAGCCAATCCTAAAGAATCACACTTGCTTGCTGTTAAAAGAATATTTAAATATTTAAATGGAACAATAAATTTGGGTATATGGTATGATAAACAATCTAGCATTGATTTAATAGGATACACTGATTCTGACTTTGCTGGATGTAAATTAGATAGGAAATCAACCACTGGAACTTGCCAGTTTCTAGGTGTTAACTTAATTTCATGGTTTAGCAAAAAGCAAACTTCAGTAGCACTATCTACGGCCGAGGCCGAGTATGTTGCAGCTGGGAGTTGCTGTGCTCAAATCCTATGGATTAAGCAACAACTAGAAGATTATGGTATTAAACAAAAAGCCATACCTATAAATGTGATAATACAAGTGCAATTAGTTTAACTAAAAATCCTATTCAACATTCCAGAACCAAACATATTGAAATTAGACATCATTTCATTAGAGATCATGTTAACAATAAAATGTTGTGATTGAATTTTTAAATACTGAAAAATAAATTGCTGATATTTTTACTAAGCCACTTGATGAAACTAAATTTTATGAAATCAGAAGAGAATTGGGAATGTTTGATCCAACCATTTAATGAAACAATTAATGAATTGATATGATGTGACATCTGTTAAATCAAATCAATTAAAGGGAACTTCCTGTCAAATTAATTGCTTAAGTATGCTGTATGCTTTAAGTCTTTTCATCTTTATGAAAGACAACTGCTATACTTTCTTAAATCCATCCACTAACCGAACATTTAAAGCTTTGTTTTTGATTTTATTCATGGCAGTTACCTGACCAGGCAACCAAACAGTCACCTGGCCAGCTAACCACCAAGCTATCTCCCTATATATACTTTTTACCAAACCAAAAATCTTCATTCCACGATCGTCTCCCTCAGCCGTGCGTCTTCACCGAGCGTCCTCTCTTCCTCTTTAATCCCTTCTTTCATTCCTTCCATTAATCTTCCTTCCATTCAACCTATTAATCTATCTAGAAGAAGTTGATGGCTCCCAAGAAGAAGGCAATCGCTAGAGATGACGATTGTGCCGATCTTCGCCGGAAGTCTTCCACGTCTTCTACTCAAATCAACTCCCTACTTGCTTCAAAATCTTTTGCTCATGGGAGGTTAGTAGACTTTAATTTTTTAGAACAAGAAGGCTTTAAAATCGGTAATCTGTTAGTTAAACAAGGTTGGATAAGCTTCTTTCTACCAAAAGACCTATTTATCCTGAACTTATTAAGGAATTTTATGAAAATATTTCCTTTGGTAGTGGAACTATTTCTTCCTTTGTGAAAAAGACTAAAATAGACCTAGACGGTAAAACATTAGGATCTGCTTTGAAAATTCCATATGAAGGTTTCTTAGAAATTCTCCCTAGTGAACGCGGATATAAGATTGGCCTAATCCTTAATATAGATGATACTGAAGCTAGTAAGATTGAAACATTAGATGCAAATATGTTATCCGTTGAAAATCGGCTTTTCCATAGTATCATTGCTAAGATTCTCGCCCTCGTGCTGGATCATTTAATGTGGTAAACGATAGGGACATTTGCTTAATGTATGATATCTTAATAGAAGACCCTGTTGATTTACCTGAATTAATGATGACCGTCATGAGAGAATCTTTGTCCAGATCTAAGGCTGCTTTGCCTATAGAACTTAAAGGAGAAACTACAGTGGCATTATCACTCTGACGTTTTTAATGCTCATTCACTGCACCGTATGGATTTTGCTAAAAGGGATGGCATTTGGTTAAAAGTTAGATCTAGAACAGGACAATCTAGTATGCCGCCTACTGTGAATCAACCTGCCTGTTCCCCTCAAAATTTTTTCACTTATGACTTCTCCGTAATGATTTTTCTACCTGATTGAAATCAATGTTTCTGATCATCTTTCGTAATGACAACCCTGCTGCTGCTCCTTTTCCAACTGTCAGATTATGTGATGATCAACTCCGTCATATTATCAATGAATTGACCCTTGCCACTTCTAGTCGAAGCTCTGGTGACAGTGCTTCTTCCGTCAATGATCAGACTCTTGTACCACATATTTCTTCTATTTTTGAGAACATGTCTGATTTTAAACTCATTCTTGAAAGGCTTGTTCATGATGTGAACATTCTTAATGGAGAGTTTTTCACCACAATGAATCTGTCATGGAACGGATCCTGAAGGAGATAAATTTACTTAAAAAAGCTTGAAAACTTTGAGACTAAGGCTGAGTGGGTAGAATATCAAATGAGATCGAGCCAGACCCAGACCCGGGATGCAGCAACGATGTTGATCATTGGATTGCAACCCTCTCAAGGCTGAGTCAACTAATGGAGACTCTCATCACTTGTTCTGCCGCCTCTGCGCCTGATGCTTCATTTTCTCATCCGCACCTTTTCTCTCCACCGTCACGGCCGTCCTCCGCCAAGCCTCAATCTTCACGCAAGACAAAAGTTTCCTCCATGCATATTTCTTCATCTGATGACGACAAATGATTGTACTTAACTTATATGTTTTGTAGTATTTGAACAAATTTGTTATGCTTGTTTATGTTTATGCTTTATGACTTAAAACAATGACATGTAATATCTACTATCTTGTGCTAATCTGCATTATGTAATGAATGTTAACATCTCCTTGATCTATTATGCTTAAAGTTATTGCAAGACTCTTCAAACTTCTTTTTGATTAATGACAAAAAGGGGGAGAAGAATGTTGCTTGCATACATTAAGAAATGGAGTAAAATAGTAACTCCATATATTCAGGGGGAGAAAAGAAAAAGATTTCACTTATTTATTTTGACAGGGGGAGAAATTAATGTTTTCTGATTACTCTGTTTACTTGTTAAACTTCCATATATACACTTGTTCTTTATTTGCTTAAAGGTTTTGTCATCATCAAAAAGGGGAGATTGTTGACCCAGATTGATTTGATGATTACAAAATAAATTAAGCAATTCTAAGATTGATACAGGGAAGTTCGGTCGCCTTGCAAGTATCTTCATACAAAATCGACTGGTAAGAAAGTACTTCATTTAATTTGCTTTGAATATGATTATTAGCCTTGGAGTTAACTGGTTAGCTAGCTTGTTATTCTATTTAGCTAACTGGCACGACTTTCAGCTAGCTGGGAAAGTTTCACAGTGCTTGGACCGAACGTCCAACTTCTTTAGCTAGCTGGTGAGTTAGTTTGTTAGCTAGCTGAGCTCTTTCAGCTAACTAAGAAACTTGTCTCAGGTGCCTAGCCGAACGTCCTTCTTTTTTAGCTAGCTGGTGAGTTAGTTTGTTAGCTAGCTGGAGCTCTTTCAGCTAACTAAGAAATTGTCTCAGGTGCTTTGGCCGAACGTCATCTTCTTTAGTTAACTGGTGAGCTAGCTTGTTAGCTAGCTGGAATTCCTTCAGCTAACTAATTCGCTCGTCACAGTGCTTTGGCCGAACTCCCTCAAATTTTAGCTAGCTGGCTGGATGTCTTGTTAGCTAACTGCAACTCTTTTTAGCTAGCTGGTGTTTGCTTAGTTAACTGGTTAGCTATCTATGGAGCTAGCTGGGAAACCTTTTAGCTAGCTGGCGTTTGCTTAGTTAACTGGTTGCTATCTATGGAGCTAGCTGGGAAACCTTTTAGCTGCTGGCATTTGCTTAGTTAACTGGTTAGCTATCTATGGAGCTAGCTGAGAAACCTTTTAGCTAGCTGACGTTTCATTCAGTTAACTATTCAGCTAACTATCTGTCTTATTTTTCTCTGCAGCTGAGAGGGATTCAATTTCAGTTAGCTGGAGAGCTAACTAAGGATGCATGATACCTTTTTCCTTGCCATTGCTTTTTCCTAAGAGTTAACTAAAGAGTAACTGACCATTGCTTAGTTAGCTTCCTAGTTAACTAAGATTCAGCTTTTTACCCTGCTGGCCGTTGCTTTTTGTTGTGAGTTAGCTGGAGAGCTAACTAGCAACCCTCTAGCTGACTGAAGAGTTACCTGCGGATGTCTTATTTGTCTTTGGTCTCTCTGGTTAGCTAACTGATTAGCTAGCTGGTTTGTTGCTTTACTCTTGGACAATGGCATTCATATCCTCAGCTACCTGGAGCTTCTTTTTCTAATCCACCGCCGCCTAAGCCTTTATGAAAGCTCTTTCTTCTCTACTCTTTCTCTATTGCTATTTCAAGCTATATTTAACTTTTGATTTTTGAATTTTTACAGTGCTCATCCTTCCTTAAATGGAGATCTGCATTCAATGCTTAAGGAAAACATGTTTAACGTTATATTTTCTTCCCGTTATTATTTCCATTTATTTCTTATGTATCTAACGGATATCTTCTTGTTAGATGGTTATAAATAGCTGGGATTAGAAGCACACCTTGACGTTTTTGAAAAAGAAATTTTAAAGAGAAAAATCCAAGAAAAGAGCCTTCATTGAATATTTGGTGAGTGGTTGCTGTGCATTCAAGTCCATTCCTTGCTCCGAAAGGTCGTCCGAATCATTGAAGCTTTTCAAGCATTCAAGACTTTAGCTGCTTCAACCTAGTTCATTTATTGCTGAGTTTATTGCTTCAAAAAGTTGTAAAGTATATTCTGAATATTTGCTCTTTGTAGGAGCTTCTCCTTTACATACTCTGATTATCTTGTAAAAGGGTTAGTGAACTCTGGTTTGTTATTGGCCTCATTGCCATTTAAACAAGAGGACTAGCCTAGGTTTGGCTAGGGGTTTTTGGCTTCCTTGTGCCATGAAACAAGAGGACTAGCCTGGTTTGGCTAGGGGTTTTTTGGCTACCTTGTGCCGTATAAACAAAGGGCTAGCCTGGTTCGGCTAGAGGTTGTAATCGTTGTGATACGATTAGTGGAATTTTAAAGGTTTTGGGGAGTGGATGTAGGTGCTGAGTTTGGCACCGAACCACTATAAACTTCTGTGTGTTTGTGATTGCTTGCTTTTCTATTGATATTATTCTGTGCACCCCACTTCACCGCTACAAATCAAAATTAGGGTTGAAAGCACATATATCTGCATAGCTATTAAATTTTTTAATAACCCAATTCACCCCCCTCTTGGGTTACTACATATGGGCAACACCTTCCATGAAAAAACTCCTCGAAGAATGTCTAAAGACCCTAAACCTTATAGACTCTCTGCTTAAAACAAATCCAGACCTACTACCAATCCTCCAAAGGTTCATAGACAGCACTACCTGGACTGTCATGGCTATAGAAGAACATGAAAAACAGTATTTCGACTTCAGACAGATCCGAGGAAGACTGTAATAAATCCCCAGCAGCCAGTTTCATGTAAAAATCTATTACCAGCTTTTATGTGAAAAGTTGTTAAGCTTTCAATTTTATGTAAAGCTATAAGTTTCTATGTAAATACTCAGTTTTATGTAAGTTTTCATGCAACATACTTTGTAAGCTTAAGCTTTGTTATCAATAAATCCTCAGTTTTTATAAAAAGATTTAGCTTTCCCAAAATATTACTATTCATTACTATTTCCAGCCGCAACATTAGACTTCTGATAAAGTACTGTTCATAATTACTATTTAGTACTGTTGACTTTTACTATTCATCACACTCTACTTTTTTTATGGAATTTTCATCTGTATTTCATTCCACACCTAAATGGTATCATAGCCAAGTTAGATCACCACGCACACATCATGCATACATGTTCCTTAAATCCCAAAGCATCTCGCCTCTGAGCGAGTGTACGCAAGTATACTTATGACCCATGGGAATAATGAGTCACGGTCGGACGAGAGCTTTTGTGACTTAAGAAACATATAACTTATAGTCAACATTAGTTGTTTTTTCCAATAAAAGTTAAGATCTTGAGAAGCATTAGTTTCAAAACTTTAGATCCCAACTAGTTTGAGAACTTTAGCTAGCGGGCTTCTTAATTATCCACCAGATTTTAGGAAACAATGGTAAACGTTAGTCCGTTGGTAAGTGTAAGTCCGTTGGTAAGCATAAGACCGCAGTGAGGTAAGACCGGCAGTGTTTCCGGCAGTGTTCCTGGCTGTAAACCCATTGTTAACCCTAAAAAGCAATGGAAGCAACAATTAAGAAATTAGCTAAAGTTCAAAAACCAGTTGAGGTAGAAAGTTTAGAAACTGATGAATCCCAAGACCAAGACTTTTATTCAGAAGAAACCATTAATGTGTTGACTAGATCAGTATCTGAAACAGAAATTGATATAACAAATAAAAAAATTCCAAAAATCAAATATAGTCAAATATACAAGAAAGGAAGCTTTGACTTCTTTGAAGAGTACAGAGTTAAAACTGCAGAACGAAGTCTATCTATCAGGTTAAACATGGCCAGACAAGTGTTAGACTTTTTAGAAAAGAAGATATACAGTCTTTTAACACTAATACCAAATACAAATATATACATATAGCAGCTGTCCAAGTCGCCATAATTCAAACCACATAGAAGGAATGGATAAATCTATATTTATAGCATTAAAAGATAATCACTTTAATGAAGCAAAAGATGCCGTCCTAAGTGTCATTAGTACCAATATTAGCTGGGGACCCATCTACTTTGAAAACTACCCTAACCTAAGTTCAAGATAGATGGAGCTATTAAAGACTCCTTGGTTATAGGCATAAAAACAGAAGGATACGAAAACATAAAACCAGGATTTACTCCTCTCAGTATTGTCTACAGAGTAATTTATAAAATGATGACGACTAGGGTTAATGCTAAAGGAATAAGAAAAACACCAAAAGGAAAAACCATATTCCTAGCAACAGATAAGAAACATCAGGCAATAGTACCTCAAATGTATAAATGGGAAGAAGTCAAAATTAAAGAAAATTGGACCTTAGAAAAAATACAACCCCCCAGAAGGTCTGTCCAAGAGAGAAGAACAATTAATGAAATTACCCAAGACAACAAAGGAAATGTTAGCTACAACTTTAGAAGATCATACAGTATGAGAAGACATGTACTGAAACGGAAGATACCAGTGTAAGAAACTTAAAACTTAAAGGAGTTGACTTAAATCAAACATTCCAAGCCTATATTATGAAGAAACAAATTACTCTCCTACTTATTCTCAGATGATGGATGAAACACCAAAGCAGTTAAACACAATTAAAAGAAAATTTGAAATTAACAAAGAAAATATTAGAAAAAACTTTAGAGCCAAGTACAATAAAGAAAAGGTAGACTGGTTATGGAAAACAACCAGTCCAGAAGAAAGAGAAGAATTAAAACAAGAATATTATAACTATATGAACACATTAGAGATAGAAATTCCTTATTTCACATGGCTTGAAGAAGCATGTAAAAATAGAAGAATCACAGACAAATATCCTTTTAGATCCTTAGGAGTAATTTGGAAAACCAGAAAATAAAGAAATAAACTCCGAACACATTCCTTTAGAAGAATGTCAGATTAATCATAGAAACCAAATAGTCATTGCCTCTCCTTTTAAAGTTATTAACCCCGATAATGAAGGCTATCCAGCCTCTAATAAAGAAATCAGGAAAATAGTTCAACAAAATAACTATAGCAACCAAGCCTTACATACTATGTCGAAATAGTTATATAGAATAGAAAAAACCCTTGAACAAAAAACTAAGAATCCAACAATCGCTGAAGAAATAAAAATGCAAAGACCTCTTTTCCAAACGGTAGTTGGGAAAAGGATTTAAAAGCAAAGAAGATAGAATAATAGATAAACTAACAGACAGACTTAAAGAAATCAGATTAAATATGATTTCATCCCAAGAATCAGAAAGCCAGATAAACAAGATAAATAATGAAGGACAAACATACTATAGAACACAAAAGAACTATTATCCTAGACCAACTCCCCCAGACATTCAATTTGAAGAAAGGAAAAATTTCAAAAGAGAAGTTTATACTGGTGGAGCAGTCTATGAATGGAACCTAGATGGTATGTCCGATAGGGAGATCTGGAATCTCTTATTAGAAATGAATATAGCAGCAGGAGCCCTAAGAGCCTCCAACACTTCTGAAGACAGCACCCTTAAAATTATAATCCAAGGATTCACAGGGCAATTAGAAGGATGGTGGAACAGATATCTTAACCCTAGACAGAGAGAAAAAATAATAACTAGTACAAAAATCATTGTTAAACCAAATTCATCCGAGGCAACAGAAGAACCCAATGGGGTAGACACTCTAGTCCATGCAATATACAGACACTTCGTGGGATCAAGGGACATGAAACAAGAAAACAACAAGATGCTTTTAATGAAACTTAGATGTCCTAAATTGCAAGATTTTAGATGGTATAAAGATACATTTTTGTGTAGAGTCCTAGAAAGAGAAGACTGTAGTTCTTCTTTCTGGAAGGAGAAATTTATCTCAGGATTACCCAGCCTATTTTCAGAAAAAGTTAGTGAAGCCCTAGCAGAAGAACACCAAGGCAACATTAATTGGGATACTGTCACCTATGGTGATATCTTTGGAATAATCAATAAAACATGACTTAAGATATGCACTTAAATGAAACTCCAGTCTAAACTAAAAAGAGATGAAATTACAACCAAAAAAGAATTAGGAGGATTTTGTAGGCAATATGGATATGAGATCCTAGTGCCTCCCTCAAAAAGAAAAAGAAAATTAATAAAAAATTAGAAAACCCAAAATATTATAAGACCAAAAAAAAACAATACCTAAATAAAGGAAAAAGAATATTCAAAGAACAAAAACCCAAAGATATTCCTAAATGGAAAAAGAAACCCAAATTTCAACCAGAAAGAGAAAAAATACCTACTTGTTATAGATGTGGAAAGAAAGGTCATTATAGCAAAAATTGTAGAAAACATAAAGTATCTCAGATTCAGGAAATGATATCCCTGAGGAACAAAAGGAAAAGATCTTAAAACTTATATTATCAGATAGTGAAGATAATTATCCCTCATATCTAGAAGAAAGCTCAGAAAATGACCAAATTAACCTAATAGAAGAAAATGAGGATTCTTTGAGAAGAAGAAGAAATTTCCTCTGAAGATTTAAATGAAATCGCACTATGCGATGCACAGAAAACCTTAAAATAAACATGATCAGAAATAAAAGAAGCGATTTGCTCATAGATATCATAGAAAAAGTTGAAGACCCAGAATTAAGAAAAGAATATATAGAAGAACTTAAAAGAGAATTAAACCTAAATCTAAAAAAGAAATTTAAGTCTACCAGAAATAATTAAACAAAAGGATCAAGAAGAAAAACTTAAGAAAGATCCAATGCATCAACTTCAAACTAAAATTAAACAAATTAAAATAGAAATCAAGAACTTAAAGACAGAAATAGAAAAACTAAAACCAGACAAAGAAAAAGAAATCTTACAAGAAGAAGAAAGTGAACAGGAAAGCTACCTAAATAAAATCACCACAGTAAAACTTCAAAAATGGCACATCAAGATAAACTAAAGGTCCAAGATGAAACTAGAGACACATATGCCTTAGTAGACACAGGAGCAGATATGAATTGCATCCCAGAAGGATTATTCTCTAGAAAATACTATGAAAAAACAACTGAAAATCTTTATACTGCAAATAACCAAAGCCTTAGGATTAGACACAAAATATCAACGTACATATCTGCCAAGACAAGGTCTGCTTTAAGACAACATTTATAGTAGTCAAAGATGTTCAAACTATTATTTTAGGAACACCATTCATAACTCTTCTTTATCAGATGGAAATCAACGAAGAAGGAATATCAACCCATGCCTTTGGGAACAAAATCACTTTCAGATTTGTAGATCCAACTAGAACTAAAGAAGTTAACTTACTAAAAGATCTTAGTATTCAAAAAATACAGTCTTTAAAATATAAAGAGCAACAACTTTTAGATCTAAAAGAAGAAATCAAAACCACTAGAATAGAAAAACAATTACAAGAAAATCTTTGGAAACATAAAATAAAACAAATTCAAGAAAAATTAGAAAAAGAATTATGCAGTCAAAATCCTACAGCCTTTTGGGATAGACAAAAACATCAGGTTAGTCTACCTTACATTAAAAATTTTAAAGAAATAAATATCCCAACTAAATCTAGACCTATTCAGATGAACGCAGAATTGTTAGAATATTGTAAAAAAGAAATATCAGATCTCTTAGACAAAAGACTTATAAGGCCAAGTAAATCTCCTTGGTCATGCTCAGCCTTTTATGTTCAAAAGGCCTCAGAATTAGAAAGGGAACTCCCAGATTAGTCATCAATTATAAGCCTCTAAATAAGGTCTTAGAATGGATTAGGTATCCTATACCTAACAAAAAAGACCTTTTATCCAGACTTTATAAAGCAAAAATATTCTCTAAGTTTGACATGAAATCAGGATTTTGGCAAGTACAGATAAAAGAAACAAATAGGTATAAAACAACCTTTACAGTACCTTTTGGGCATTATGAATGGAATGTAATGCCCTTTGGACTTAAAAACGCCCCAAGTGAATTCCAAAACATGATGAATACAATATTTAACTCAGAATGCACTTCATAATAGTTTACATCGATGACGTATTAATCTTTTCAGAAGACTTAAGACAACATGTCAAACACATTAACAGTTTCATAATCTATCAAAACAAAATGACTAGTAATTTCAGCCCCTAAGATTAAAATCTTTCAAACTAAAATAAGATTTTTAGGACATTATATATATCATGGTGCTATTAAACCCATTGAAAGATCTGTAGAATTTGCAGACAAATTTTCAGACGAAATTAGAGAAAAAACCCAATACAAAGATTTCTAGGATACCTTAACTATGTAGCAGACTTTGTCCAAACTTAAGGATCACCCTAGAACCTTTGTATGCTCAACTTAGAAAAAAGAAAACAAATTGGACAGAGGAACAAACCCAGGTAATCAGAAAAGTAAAAACATTAGTCAAAAAACTTCCCTGCCTAAACTTACTAAATCCAACAGCATTAGTTATTGTTGAAACAGACGCCTCAGACATAGGATTCGGAGGAATCCTTAAACAAAGAATTAATAATAAGGAAAACTTAGTAGATATCATTCAGAATCTGGACTAATGCACAAATAAATTACAGTACAATAAAAAAGAAGTTTTATCAATTGTATCATGCATTCAAAAGTTTCAAGAAGATTTGTATTTTAAAAAAATTTTCTCAGAATTGATTGCAAATCAGCAAAAGATATTTTAGAAAAAGATGTTGAAAATATCATTTCCAAACAAATTTTTGCAAGATGGCAAGCTATTTTATCGGTATTTGATTTCGAAATAGAATTTATAAAAGGAACAGAAAACAGCCTACAGACTTTCTAACCAGAGAATTCCTTACAGGAGCAAAATGTCAGAAAAGCCCAGATCCAAAGCCTCTTACGCCAAGCCCATGACCTTGGTACACTTAAAACTATTACTCCTATTAAAATAGTATTCAGTCCTTGCCTCATCTTCCCAAAGTTACTCTCAGGCCACTCAGAAATGGTCACCTCCTAGCCCAAATCAAACCAGGCCCAGTCCACCAAGTCCTGGTATGACCAACCCAGTCCATCTAGACAACCTCCGGTTAACCCATACATTTCAAAAAATTGTTCCTTGACAGTAAAACTATTGGAAAAGGATGAACTGAGTGACCAACAGATTCCCAGACTGTCCAGAATATTTCCTTCGATAAATGAAAAATAATCCAATATCATTTACCTACCGGATATGAAATTCCCTTGAAATCCCAAGAGTATTATGAATTCATTCTTGTAGACTTAGATTCTGCAGAAATAACCCATACTCCAGAACCCAATTCAAAGCAATAGCTTATTCAAAATGCAAAATCTTAAAGTTCATCACCAAAGAAGAATGGGAAATCCTTATTAGTCCAAAACATTCTCCCAAATATATTCACCCACACAATACAACTATTTTGATTACCAAGAAGCCTGGTTCAAAGCCTTCTACCTTAAGCCCACAAATCACAGTTGGTTTTTCAGCTTCTGCCAGAAATTCAACAAGAAAATCCAAATTGGGTCCACAACTGGTGGATCTACTTTGGATTGACTAAAGACATATTACAGAGGAAATACAATACTCATGGGACTATTTCCAAGACAACCTCAGAACAGCCACCTATGGAAACAAATCTATCATGTTCTCAGTTGAATTCCAAGTTCCATGGATCCTAGGATGGGATTTTACCATCAGCAAGACTCTAGACCATCAATATCCACCCATCCTGGAACGCAGGTTCAGAATCAAATGGTGGAAAAACTTCAGTCAAGAGAAAGACTACTACTAAATAATATCAGATTATGGCTTATCACTTATAACAATCCTCAGAAATTTCTAAAGCCAGAGAAAAGCTCAGTCTCTCCAGCAACAGGTAAGCCTCCCAATAAAAAAGAATTAAAAAAAAACTATTAGAAGAACTATCTCAACTTGGAGACTCAGACAATGAAGAAGACATTGGATCATCACAGCCAGATCCAACAACAATGCAGTTTGCACAAGACCCTTATGAAGATTATAACATCATATAATCATAAGGAAGCCAACAATTAAGGACAATAATTGCTGGGAATCGTTCTGGATGAACAGTGGAATGAATAGTGATTAAGGACAATAATTGCTGAGAGCCGTTCTGGATGAACAGTAGGGAATAGTGATGAACGATTTCTCAGGACAATAATGGTTTTGGGAATAGGGTTGGAAGGACAATTATTTTGGGTCAATAATTGGTGGAGGTGTAAGGATGACAGGAGTGCACCGAAAAGGTACAGTAATGGGACATTTGGCGAGCACTGCAGCACATGTACGGCTGCATTTGTGACCTTTTTCAGGACAATGCTCTCAAAGAAAAAGGTTAAAAGTTTGATAGGGTTACTGAGCTTCACATGCTATGACTGTAGAATGGTTGCCAGAGATTTTGGAGTTGACAGACTGGGCTGCATGAACTGGGCTGCCACTATGGTCGGCAGGTACGGAGTTGGCAGGCTGGTTGGATGAGGCCTATCTGGAAAGGCATGTTGGCTTCCTTATGATTATATGATGTTATAATCTTCATAAGGGTCTTGTGCAAACTGCATTGTTGTTGGATCTGGCTGTGATGATCCAATGTCTTCTTCGTTGTCTGAGTCTCCAAGTTGAGATAGTTCTTCTAATAGTTTTTTTTTAATTCTTTTTTATTGGGAGGCTTACCTGTTGCTGGAGAGACTGAGCTTTTCTCTGGCTTTGGAAATTACGAGGATTGTTATAAGTGATAAGCCATAATCTGATATTATTTATTAGTAGTCTTTCTCCTGACTGAAAGTTTTTCCACCATTTGATTCTGAACCTGCATTCCAAGATGGGTGGATATTGATGGTCTAGAGTCTTGCTGATGGTAAAATCCCATCCTAGGATCCATGGAACTTGGAATTCGACTGAGAACATGATGGATTTGTTTCCATAGGTGGCTGTTCTAAGGTTGTCTTGGAAATAGTCCCATGAGTGTTGTATTTCCTCTGGTAATATGTCTTTAGTCAATCCAAAGTAGATCCACCAGTTGTAGACCCAATTTGGGATTTTCTTGTTGAATTTCTGGCAGAAGCTGAAAAACCAACTGTGATTTGTGGGCTTAAGGTAGAAGGCTTTGAACCAGGCTTCTTGGTAATCAAAATAGTTGTATTGTGCGGGTGAATATATTTGGGAGAATGTTTTGGACTGATAAGGATTTCCCCATTCTTCTTTGGTGATGAACTTTAAGATTTTGCATTTTGAATAAGCTATTGCTTCTGAATTGGGTTTTGAAGTATGGGTTAACCGGAGGTTGTCTGGATGGACTGGGTCTGGTCATACCAAGACTTGGTGGACTGGCCTGGTTTGATTTGGGCTAGGAGGTGACCATTTCTGAGTGGCCTGAGAGTAACTTTGGGAAGATGAGGCAAGGACTGAATACTGGTTTTTAATAGGAGTAATAGTTTTAAGTGGTACCAAGGTCATGAGCTTGGCATAAGAGGCTTTGGATCTGGGCTTTTCTGACATTTTGCTCCTGTAAGGAATTCTCTGGTTAGAAAGTCTGGTAGGCTATTTTCTGTCCCTTTTATAAATTCTATTTCGAAATCAAATACCGATAAAATAGATTGCTATCTTGCAAAAATTTGTTTGGAAACGATATTTTCAACATCTTTTTCTAAAATATCTTTTGCTGATTTGCAATCAATTCTGAGAAGAAATTTTTTGAAATACAAATCTTCTTGAAACTTTTGAATGCATGATACAATTGATAAAACTTCTTTTTTTATTGTACTGTAATTTATTTGTGCATTAGTCCAGATTCCTAAATGATATCTGACTAAGTTTTCCTTATTATTAATTCTTGTTTAAGGATTCCTCCGAATCCTATGTCTGAGGCGTCTGTTTCAATAATAACTAATGCTGCTGGATTTAGTAAGTTTAGGCAGGGAAGTTTTTTACTAATGTTTTTACTTTTCTGACTACCTGGGTTTGTTCCTCTGTCCAATTTGTTTTCTTTTTTCTAAGTTGAGCATACAAAGGTTCTAGGGTGATCCTTAAGTTTGGACAAAGTCTGCTACATAGTTAAGGCATCCTAGAAATCTTTGTAATTGGGTTTTTTCTTTAATTTTGTCTGAAAATTTGTCTGCAAATTCTATAGATCTTTCAATGGGTTTAATAGTACCATGATATATATAATGTCCTAAAAATCTTATTTTAGTTTGAAAGATTTTAATCTTAGGGGCTGAAATTACTAGTCATTTTGTTTTGATAGATTATGAAACTGTTTAATGTGTTTGACATGTTGTCTTAAGTCTTCTGAAAAGATTAATACGTCATTGATGTAAACTATTATGAAGTGCAATTCTGAGTTAAATATTGTATTCATCATGTTTTGGAATTCACTTGGGGCGTTTTTAAGTCCAAAGGGCATTACATTCCATTCATAATGCCCAAAAGGTACTGTAAAGGCTGTTTTATACCTATTTGTTTCTTTTATCTGTACTTGCCAAAATCCTAATTTCATGTCAAACTTAGAGATATTTTTGCTTTATAAAGTCTGGATAAAAGGTCTTTTTTGTTAGGTATAGGATACCTAATCCATTCTAAGACCTTATTTAGAGGCTTATAATTGATGACTAATCTGGGAGTTTCCCTTTCTAATTCTGAGGCCTTTTGAACATAAAAGGCTGAGCATGACCAAGGAGATTTACTTGGCCTTATAAGTCTTTTGTCTAAGAGATCTGATATTTCTTTTTTACAATATTCTAACAATTCTGCGTTCATCTGAATAGGTCTAGATTTAGTTGGGATATTTATTTCTTTAAAATTTTTAATGTAAGGTAGACTAACCTGATGTTTTTGTCTATCCCAAAAGGCTGTAGGATTTTGACTGCATAATTCTTTTCTAATTTTTCTTGAATTTGTTTTATTTTATGTTTCCAAAGATTTTCTTGTAATTGTTTTTCTATTCTAGTGGTTTTGATTTCTTCTTTTAGATCTAAAAGTTGTTGCTCTTTATATTTTAAAGACTGTATTTTTGAATACTAAGATCTTTTAGTAAGTTAACTTCTTTAGTTCTAGTTGGATCTACAAATCTGAAAGTGATTTTGTTCCCAAAGGCATGGGTTGATATTCCTTCTTCGTTGATTTCCATCTGATAAAGAAGAGTTATGAATGGTGTTCCTAAAATAATAGTTTGAACATCTTTGACTACTATAAATGTTGTCTTAAAGCAGACCTTGTCTTGGCAGATATGTACGTCTGATATTTTGTGTCTAATCCTAAGGCTTTGGTTATTTGCAGTATAAAGATTTTTAGTTGTTTCTTCATAGTATTTTCTAGAGAATAATCCTTCTGGGATGCAATTCATATCTGCTCCTGTGTCTACTAAGGCATATGTGTCTCTAGTTTCATCTTGGACCTTTAGTTTAATCTTGATGTGCCATTTTTGAAGTTTTACTGTGGTGGTTTTATTTAGGTAGCTTTCCTGTTCACTTTCTTCTTCTTGTAAGATTTCTTTTTCTTTGTCTGGTTTTAGTTTTTCTATTTCTGTCTTTAAGTTCTTGATTTCTATTTTAATTTGTTTAATTTCAGTTTGAAGTTGATGCATTGAATCTTTCTTAAGTTTTTTCTTCTTGA
This sequence comes from Calamus simplicifolius, assembly GCA_900491605.1. Classification (NCBI taxonomy): domain Eukaryota; kingdom Viridiplantae; phylum Streptophyta; class Magnoliopsida; order Arecales; family Arecaceae; genus Calamus; species Calamus simplicifolius. The sequence goes on along the minus strand of UESW01005087.1, from coordinate 114,210 downwards.
TCCTTTTGTTTAATTATTTCTGGTAGACTTAAAATTTCTTTTTTAGATTTAGGTTGTAATTCTCTTTTAAGTTCTTCTATATTCTTTTCTTAATTCTGGTCTTCAACTTTTTCTATGATATTATGAGCAAATCGCTTCTTTTATTTCTGATCATGTTTATTTTAAGGTTTTCTGTGCATCCGCATAGTGCGATTTCATTTAAATCTTCAGAGGAAATTTCTTCTTCTTTAAAGAATCCTCATTTTCTTCTATTAGGTTAATTTGGTCATTTTCTGAGCTTTCTTCTAGATATGAGGGATAATTATCTTCACTATCTGATAATATAAGTTTTAAGATCTTTTCCTTTTGTTCCTCAGGGATATCCATTTCCTGAATCTGAGATACTTTATGTTTTCTACAATTTTTGCTATAATGACCTTTCTTTCCACATCTATAACAAGTAGGTATTTTTTCTCTTTCTGGTTGAAATTTGGGTTTCTTTTTCCATTTAGGAATATCTTTGGGTTTTTGTTCTTTGAATATTCTTTTTCCTTTATTTGGTATTTGTTTGTTTTTTTGGTCTTATAATATTTTGGGTTTTCTAATTTCTTATTAATTTCTTTTTCTTTTTGGAGGGAGGCACTAGGATCTCATATCCATATTGCCTACAAAATCCTCCTAATTCTTTTTTGGTTGTAATTTCGTCTCTTTTTAGTTTAGACTGGAGTTTCATTTAAGTGCATATCTTAAGTCATGTTTTATTGATTATTCCAAAGATATCACCATAGGTGACAGTATCCCAATTAATGTTGCCTTGGTGTTCTTCTGCTAGGGCTTCACTAACTTTTTCTGAAAATAATACCATTCTTGTTGGCCTGGGATCTGAGTGACTAATTTCTATAGAAGGAAAGTCTGGTTTGTCTGGTTTGATGAAAGGGTTTTGGGATGATAGAAGTGGATGATAGAGGTTTAAGGCTATGAATGGTGAGGTTTGGTACTATGGGGGAGGCTTAGAGATATTCATGGATGGAGGCTAAGGAGTTCTCGGGTGAATGGAAGGATTAAGAGAGGATTGGAGATGAGAAGGTATGAGGATGGTGGAGGTCATTCTGGGTTGGGTTTTATAGATAGTTTGGAAGAGGTCATGGCTATGTTTTAGTGGAGGCCTTAGTGGAGAGGGGAGTGGAGTTTGAGTGGAGGTGAGTGGAGTCTTGGTGGAGGCTTAGTGAACTTGAGTGGGGGTAAGTGGAGTTTGAGTGGAGGCGAGTGGAGTCTTGGTGGAGTCTTAGTGGAGCTTAAGTAGGCTCTTTAGTGATCATGAATGAAGGTTAGGTGATTATGGTGGAGGTTTAAGGGTCATGATTATGGATGATGGGTGATGAGTATGGATGAGTGCGATGAGTGTGGATGCCTCTCACAGGTTGAGGGCTATCCTTTTATAGACTGGTCTGGACGGACTTCAGGCTGGTTGGAGTCCGGAGTAGTTGGTGCGGACTTCGCTTCATTTGAAATCCGAAAGGTGATCTGGTTGGTCTTCAATTATTTCTGTCCTTGGGGACAGCTGGTTGGCTGGCTTTGATAAAGTTTGTCTGTCCTTGGGGACAGCTGGCTGGCTGACTTTGGGGACAGCTGGCTGGTTGGCTTTGATAAAGTCTGTCTGTCCTTGGGGACAGCTGGCTGGCTTTTGATAAAGTCTGTCTGTCCTTGGGGACAGCTGGCTGGCTGGCTTCTGCGGACTTCAAATGGGTTGAAATCCAGTATTGGTTTTGGGTCTGGGGCAGGACGTCTGGATTTAGGACAGCTGGCTTTGCTATCCTTTGAGCACTGCAGCACATGTGCGGCTGCTCTTGAGTTACTTTCCGTAACAGTGCTCTAATACCAGAAAAGTCCTTCATATGAGTTGGCGTATTCTGACTGGCTGTTACTGCTGTAGCTTCATATGTGTGAGCTGCTATGGCTGGCTGAGATATAGGTGCCATTGTTGCAATTGCTGAAGTGTTGCTGAAGTGTCACTATCTGGTTGATTGTAGCTGCTGTGCTAGAGGATAAGTCTGAGGAGCGTGCGTCTGAGGGGCATGCCTTTGGTAGGGCCGAGGAGTCCCATGGGTGACCTGATAAGGCTGAGGAGTCACATGGGTGACTTGAGGAAGCTAAAGAGTAGTCACATGGGTGACTTTGATGGTAGCCGGAGGGTCACATGTGTGACATGTGTGACAATAGTGCTGCTAGAATAGTGTTGATGGGGCTGGAAGGTCACATGCGTGACATGCATGATAATAGTGTTACTGCTAATGAGTCTGGGGTCATGTGCATGACCTGGGATAATAGTGCTGCTTCGGAGTTTTGGGCTAGTAACAGGCTGAGAGGTCTGTGATTGTGAACTGTTGGGCTAGAAAGCAAAAGGTTTAGCTTCCACATAGTATTGGATAGGCTAAGATGTCGAGTAACCTTTATAGGCTGAAAGTCTTTTTCAAAAATCTTTTGAAAAATCCTTTTGATAAGGCAGGCTTGTTTTATAAAAACAAGGTTTTATAAAAACCTAAAGTAAAGTAGTTTATCTGAAATCTGGGCAGTTATGCCGTTTTTGTCGATTTCTATTTTGTGAAATAGTGTTAAGAATGGCATTCCTACTACAGTTGATTGAACATTTTTGACGACGAGAAAGGGGGTTTCAAGCTGTATGTCATCCTGGCAGACATACGTTTCTGGGTATTTATATTCTACCTGAAGGTTCTTACTGTCTGCTGCAAGTATCTTTTCTGAGGTTTCTTCTCCAAAAATTTCAGGGAAAAGTCCTTCTGGGACACAATTTATATCTGCTCCTGAGTCAACTAGGGCGCAAAGTGCTTTGATTTCATTTTTGATTTTAAGGGTAATGCTGATATACCATCTAAGAGGTTTTATTGAAATTTCGTTTATGTAGTCGTTTTCTTGAAGTATTCCTTTTCCCTTGTCTGTTTGTATTTCTTCCTCCTTATCTGTTTTTTCTAATTCTTCTACTCGTGACTGAAGTATTCTGATATTTTGTTTTATCTGTTCAATTTCTCGGTTAAGCCGATAAATTGGGTCTGATTTTATTTTTTCTTCTCGTTCTTTTTCTTTAATGATCTCTGGAAGATGAGGATTCTTTTTTTATTAGGGCAGGGCTGAAATTCCTTTTTAAGTTTCTCTATACATTTTTTTCTTAATCCTGGATCATTCATTTCTTCTACTAGATCAAAGAGAAAATCTTCTTTTCTCATCATATTGATTTTGAGTTTTTCCATGCATCCACATAGATTTACTCCTTCTAAGTAGGATGAAGAAGATCTTTCTGTTTCTGAGGAACTATCTTCATTTTCTTCAATTAGTTGGATTTGTTCTTCTGAAGTGTTTCCCTCTTCTTCAGAGGAATAGTTATCCTCGTTATTTGAGATAATAATTTTTACTATTTCTTCTTTTTTTTATCAGGGATGTCTAATTCCTGAATCTGGATATTCTACAGTTTCTCTTGTAATGTCCTTCTCTTCCACAACCAAAACATATTGGAACATTTTCTTGTTTTGGATTAGATTCTCTTTTTCCTTTATTCCATAGGGGAGGCTTTCTAGGTTTCTGTTTGCTTAGTTTCCTTTTTTCCCATCGTGGGTATTCATTTTGTCTATTGAACCGAGATCTATAGTTTTGGGGTATATGGTTTTTCTATTGGCTTTTTGTTCCTTTTTTGAAGGTGGAGTTAAGACTTCGTATCCGTATTGTTTACAAAACTTCCTAGTTCTTTTCTTGAAGTTTCTTCCTCTTTCTTTAATTTAGACTGGAGCTGTATTTCTGTGCATGTTTTTAAAGCAGTTCGTTGAATGATATTGCTAATATCTCCATAGGTAACTTTTTCCCATATGATATTGCCTCCACATTCTTCTATTAATGCCTCGCTTACCTTTTCTGAGAAAAGTCTAGGTAGTCCTGAAATAAACTTTTCTTTCCAAAAGGGAGAGTTGTAGTCTTCCCTTTCTAGTACTCTACAAAGGAAGGTGTCTTTGTACCATCTAAAGTCTTGCATTTTGGAACACTTAAGCTTCATTAAAAGCATTTTGTTACTTTCTTTTGCGGTCTCTTGACCCTATGAAATGCCTGTAGATTGCATGGATCAATGTTTCTATAGCATTTGATTCTTCTGTGATTTCTGAGGAGTTTGGTTTTACTAGAATTTTTCTACTATTTAGTATATTGTCTCTGTCTTGTTGTGTAAGATACCTGCTCCACCATCCTTCAACATTCCGGTAAAGCCTTGTATTAGGACCTTTACATTATTTTCTTCTGAGGTTTTGTTTGCTCTTAGGGCCCCTGCGGCCATGGTCATTTCTCTTAATAGATTCCAAATTTCTCGTTCAGATTTTCGTCTATATTCCATTCATATATTCCATCGCCATAGTAGATTTCTCTATTGAAGCTTTTTCTTTCTCGAATTGAATGTCTGGGGGTGTAGGTCTAGGATAATAGTCCTTTTGTGTTTTATAATATGTTTGTCCTTCGTTTTAATTTTGTTAAGTTGGTCTTGAGCTGAGATCATACCTAGTCTTACTCCCCTGAGTCTGTTTGCCAATTGGTCTACAATCTTATCTTCTCTGGTTCTAAAGCCTGTTGTCCAACTATTGTCTATTTCTAAAATAGGTTTTTGCATTTTTATTTCTTGAATTATTTTGGAGCCTTCGCCTTCCTTGGTGACATTCTTTTCTATCTTGTCTAGCTGGTCTGACATGGTATGTAGGAGCTGATTACTGTAATTATTTTGTTGGATTATTTTTCTGAGTTTACTAGTGGTAGCTACTTGTTCTACTTGTTCTTGTTCTGGCTTTAGATACTTAAATGGAGAGGCTACTAGGATCTGGTTTTTATATTGAATTTGGCATTCTTCTAATGGGATGTGTCTTGAATTAATTTCTCTATTGTCTGTAGTTTTCCAAATTACTCCTAATGATTTGGCAGGGTGTTGGTTGTTGGTTTCTCTAGCTTGAGCCATGTTAAGTACCTGTCTTTGATTTCCTTATTTTACATGCTACCTTAAGCCATACAAAGTAAGGAATTTCTAGTCTTAGCTCGTTCATGCAACTATAATACTCTTGTTTAAGAGGCTCTCTTTCCTCTGTATTTATGGTTTCAAAGAGCCATTTTCTTTTTTCTTTGTTTTGTTCAGATAGAAAATCTTCTCTAATCTTTTCTTTATCTATTTCATATTTTGAAATCATGTTCAGTTGGTTAGGTATTCCATCTTTCATTTGGGAGTAAGTTGGAGAGCAGTCATTTTCATAGTATAGGTTTGGAATGTTGGGTTCTAGGTCTACGCCCTTGAGTTTTAAGTTTCTGATGTTAATATTGCTAGTTTCTCGGGTTTTGCCCTAGGTGTTCTAAGGCTATAGGATCTTCTAAAAGTGTAAGTTACATTCCCTTCATCATCTTGGTTGATCTCATTGATTGCTTGATTTTTAGTTACTGATTTCTAGGGGGTTGAACTTGTTCCAGAGTCCAGTTATTCTTAATTTCAACTTCATTCCATTTGTACATCTGAGGTGCCATTGAATGATGTCTTTCATCTGTTGCTAAGAATAACGTTTGGCCTATTGGAGTTCTTTTTATTCCTTTAACATTGATTCTTGTCGTCATTAGCTTATAAACAATCCTATAAACTATGCTGAGTGGTTCAAATTCTGGATCTAAATTTTTATAGCCTGAGGCATTTATATCTATAATTAGAAGGTTTTTGATGGATCTGTCAATTCCTGTGCTAAGGTCTGGATAATTTTCAAAATAGATCGGCCCCCAATGAGCATTGGTGCTGATGATACTAAGTGCTGCATCTTTTGCCTCGCGGAACCTTCCATCTTTCAAGGCAATGAAGATTGGTTTATCTAATCCTAATCTATGGTTTGGAATAATACCTACTTGGATGGCTGCAATATGAACATACCCGTATTTGGTGTCAATAGACTTGAGATCTTCATCTCTGAAAAGTCTAATGCTGGTCTGACCATTTTCTAGCATAACAGGAAGACTATGTTCTGCTGTCTTAATCCTATAGTCTTCTGAGAGTTCAAAGGTTCTATTTTGTAAATTTGCTTTTATTCAACCTTTGGTAGTTTATTATTCATCAAGTTTGCTTGGATTCTGGAGGCTGATTGAGTCATCATATTTATTGTTTCATTCTGAAACTGGTCCTGGTCTTTGGACTCATACTTTTCTAATTTTTCTAATAGGTTAGGTTTTCGGGACTTGGTTAATCTTTTGAACATTCCTTCCATTAGTTTGTAATTTTTGGTTTGGATTCGGGTGTTTAGGATTCATAGTTCTCTAACCCTTTAACATTTTAAACTTCTAAACTTTAGTTAATCTCTTAATTATTTATTCCACTGCTTTCTAAGGGTTGATGATGAGTCAGGAACATTGCCGGGAACACTGCTGGTCTTACGCTCCTTTCTGCCAGTCTTACGCTTACCAACGACCTCGGTCTCCCGATTATCATGTCCTAAGAACCTGTGGATAACTAAGAGGCCCGCTTAACTAAAGTTTTTTCACTTAATATGCTAAGGGCTAGGGAGCTATGTTTCCCAACACCCTGTCCCTCTACCGGAAGGGTAAAGTCAGGGTTTAATTTAACTGATTTTTATAACCAATCTTTTATGCTAAGAACCGATGCTGTGCTTTTGTGCAAAAATTAAATAGCATAATTTAAAACTGTAAAACAACTACTGTAAAAATAGTTTTCTTCTTAGATCTGAAAGCTCACATCTGACCAGGGGCTCATTACTCCCGTGGGTCATAGACATATTTACATATGTCCGCTCAGGAGGCGTGATGCTTCTGATTTAAGAGAAGGCATATTGAAAATACTGCATGAAAGGTAAATTGTATGCATAAAAGGGAGAGGCTAGACTGCTAGACTGCTACATGCCCTTCCTTCTCCCCCGGAAAAGAAAATTTTTGCACATAAGCATAAAATAAAGCAACTGAAATATTGATAAAAACAAGTACAGAAATGTACAACTAGTACTGAATTTCTTAAGTCTGGAGAGACTTACAACTAAAAGCTTGAAAGCTTACAACTAAGAGATTACATGAGGTTGGCCCAAGTTGGCCTTGACAGGGTAGCCAGATTTGGCTTTGACTGAGGAAGAGAAGAAATTAGCCAAACATGGCTCTGATACCATTCTTGTTGGCCTGGGATCTAAGTGACTAATTTCTATAGAAGGAAAGTCTGGTTTGTCTGGTTTGATGAAAGGGTTTTGGGATGATAGAAGTGGATGATAGAGGTTTAAGGCTATGAATGGTGAGGTTTGGTAGCTATGGGTGGAGGCTTAGAGATATTCATGGATAGAGGCTAAGGAGTTCTCGGGTGAATGGAAGGATTAAGAGAGGATTGGAGATGAGAAGGTATGAGGATGGGTGGAGGTCATTCTGGGTTGGGTTTTATAGATAGTTTGGAAGAGGTCATGGCTATATTTTAGTGGAGGCCTTAGTGGAGAGGGGAGTGGAGTTTGAGTGGAGGTGAATGGAGTCTTGGTGGAGGCTTAGTGAACTTGAGTGGGGGTAAGTGGAGTTTGAGTGGAGGGGAGTGGAGTCTTGGTGGAGTCTTAGTGGAGCTTAAGTAGGCTCTTAGTGATCATGAATGAAGGTTAGGTGATTATGGTGGAGGTTTAAGGGTCATGATTATGGATGATGGGTGATGAGTGTGGATGAGTGTGGATGCCTCTCACAGGTTGAGGGCTATCCTTTTTATAGACTGGTCTGGACGGACTTCAGGCTAGTTGGAGTCCGGAGTAGTTGGTGCGGACTTCGCTTCATTTGAAATCTGAAAGGTGATCTGGCTGATCTTCAATTATTTCTGTCCTTGGGGATAGCTGGTTGGCTGGCTTTGATAAAGTTTGTCTATCCTTGGGGACAGCTGGCTGGCTGACTATAAAGTCTGTCCTTGGGGACAGCTGGCTGGCTGGCTTTGATAAAGTCTGTCTGTCCTTGGGGACAGCTGGCTGGCTGGATTTGATAAAATCTGTCTGTCCTTGGGGATAGCTAGCTTGCTGGCTTCTGCGGACTTCAAATGGGTTGAAATCCAGTATTGATTTTGGGTTTGGGGCAGGACATCTGGATTTAGGATAGCTGGCTTTGCTATCCTTTGAGCACTGCAGCACATGTGCGGCTGCTCTTGAGTTACTTCCCGTAACAGTGCTCTAATACCAGAAAAGTCTTTCATATGAGTTGGCGTATTCTGACTGGCTGTTACTGCTGTAGCTTCATATGTGTGAGCTACTGGCTGGCTGAGATATAGGTGTCATTATTGCAATTGCTGAAGTGTTGCTGAAGTGTCACTATCTGGTTGATTGTAGCTGCTGTGCTGGAGGATAAGTCTGAAGAGCATGCGTCTGAGGGGCATGCCTTTGGTAGGGCCGAGGAGTCACATGGGTGACCTGATAAGGCTGAGGAGTTACATGGGTGACTTGAGGAAGCTGAAGAGTAGTCACATGGGTGACTTTGATGGTAGCCGGAGGGTCACATGTGTGACAATAGTACTGCTGGAGTCACATGCGTGGCATGTGCAATAATAGTGCTACTGAGAATAGTGAGACTGAAGTTTTTGGGCCAAAGTTGTGGATTGGATATGGGTTTTGGTTAAAGCAGGTTGGAAGGTCTGTGGACTATTGGGTTGGGAAGCAAAAGGTTTATTTCCATATATGTGGACTGGGTTTGGAATAGTATTGGGCAACATTATGTCGTAGTCTTCATATGGATCCTGGGCATCATGTAGATATAGTTGGTCTGCTGGCTTGGGCTGAGATGAACTGATATCCTCCTCCTCATCAGAGTCTCCTAGTTGTGATAATTCCTCTAATAATTTTTTCTTTAGGTCCTTTTTGTTAGGAGTTTTACTTGATGAAGGAGAAGTGGTAGTTTTTTCTGGGGCAGGTTTTTCCATCTTTGGGAATTGTCTGGGGCTATCACAAGTAACTAGCCATCGGCTGATGTTACTTAGTGATAATCTTTCTCGGATTGAAAGTTTTTCCACCACTTGATCCTAAATCGTCTTTCTAGGATAAGTGGATACTGTTGATCAAGGGATCTACTAACAGCAAAATCCCATCCCAAAATCCATGGACTTGAAATTCAATTGTGAACATCATAGGTTTGTTTCCATAATGGGCTGTTTTGAGTCGATCGTGGAAATAAACCCATGCTGATAATGCTGGTTCTGAATTATTTCTTTTGTTATCCCAAAGTAGGTCCACCAATCATGAATCCAGCTTGGGATCCTTTTGTTTATTTTGGACTGAAGTTGAGGAACCAACTATGGTCCGTGGGCTTAAGATAGAAGGTCTTATACCAGGCTTCCTGGTAGTCAAAATAGTTATGTTTCCCCATTCTTGTTTAGTCATAAACTTCTTAATCTTACACTTTGAATAGGCGACTGCCTCTGAGTTCTGTTCTGATGTATGGGTTATTTCGGCTGAGTCTGTGTCAACTAAAATAAATTCATAATATTCCTAGGTTTTAAGGGGGCTTTGAAATCCTTCGGGTAAGTGGCATTGCATGATTTTTCCATTAATCGAAGGAAAATTTGGACAGCTTGGGGATTTGGTTGTCTCCTATTTCGTCTGGTTCTAAGAGTTTAATGGTAAGGGAGCAATTCTTACTATAATATGGGTTGAACATGGGAGACTTGGAAGGACTAGACCTAGTTTGCTCAGTAGTAGTACTGGACTAGGAGGCGACCGCTTTAGAGTTGCTTGGGAATAGGTTTGAGAAGGCGAGACTAAGGCTGAATACTGAGGTCTAAGAGGGAGAAAAGTTCTGGGTGGAGTCAATACTGAATATGGGTTACTGAGAGGGATTGGAACTATTGATTTTGCATAGGATGCTTTTGTTCTGGGTCTGTCTGACATCTTGTTCCTGTAAGGAATTCTCGTGTCAGAAAGTCCGGTAAACTATTTTTTGTGCCTTTTAGAAATTCTATTTCAAAATCAAATACTTATAAAATGGCTTGCCATCTGGCAAAAATTTATTTTGAAACAAGATTTTCAATATCCTTTTCTAAAACTTCTTTGGCTGGTTTGCAATCAATTCTGAGAAGAAATTTTTTGAAATATAAATCGTCCTGGAATTTTTTATGCATAGGACTATTGACAAAACTTCCTTTTTTACTATGCTGTAATTTGTTTGAGCATTAGTCCATATTCCCGAGTGATATCTGACTAATGTTTCTTTGTAATGGGTTTTTTGCTTGAGGATTCCTCCAAATCCTATTTTTGAGGCATCTGTTTCTACTATAACTAAGGCTGCTGGGTCTAGTAATTCTAGGCAAGGAAGGTTTTTGACTATAGTTTTTACTTTTTTGACTATTTAGGTATGTTCTTCTGTCCATCCTTTTTTCTTTTTTCTAAGCTGAGCGTACAAGGGTTTTAGAGTGATCCTGATATTTGGAATAAAGTCTGAGACATAATTAAGACATCCTAGAAATCGTTGTAACTGGGTTTTTTCTTTGATTTCATCTGAAAATTTATCTGCGAATTCTATCGACCTTTCTATGGGTTTGATAGTTCCCTGATAAATATAGTACCCTAGAAATCTGACTTTGGTCTGAAAGATTTTGATCTTGGGTGCTGAGATTGCTAGCCCATTTTGTTTTGCTAAATTATGAAAGAGTCTAATGTGTTTAACATGCTTTTCTAATCTTCTGAGAAGATGAGGACGTCGTCTATATAAACTATTATGAACTGGGTAAATTGATTAAAAATTTCATTCATCATGTTCTGGAATTTGCTAGGGGCATTTTTTAAACCAAAAGGCATTACATTCCATTCGTAATGTCCAAATGGTACAGTGAATGCTGTTTTGTATCTATCTTCTTCAGTTATTTGTATCTGCCAGAATCCTGATTTCATGTCAAATTTGGAAAATATTTTTGCTTTATATAGTCTGATAACAAGTCTTTTTTATTAGGTATGGGATATCTAATTCATTCTAAAACTTTATTCAAAGGTTTATAATTTATGACTAGTCTAGGTGTTCCTCTTTCTAATTCCGAAGCTTTCTGGACATAAAAGGCTGAACATGACCATGGAGACTTGCTTGGTCTAATAAGTCTTTTGTCTAAGAGATCTGCTATCTCCTTTTTACAATATTCTAATAGTTCTAGGTTCATCTGAATTGGTCTGGCCTTTGTCGGGATATTAGTTTCTTTGAAGTCTTTAATATAAGGTAAGCTGACCTGGTGCTTTTTCCTATTCCAGAAGGCTGTAGGGTCTTGGCTGCACAATTCTTTATCTAATTTTTCTTGGATATCTTTTATTCTAGTTTTCCATGATTCTAGCTGTAGTTGTTCTTCTATTTTATTTGTCTTTTTTCTTCTTTAAGTTGTTGTTTTCTATCCTTCAGGGACTGTATCTTTTGGCTGGAATCTTTTAGTTGATTAATCTTTTTGAGTTCGACGGGGCTTACAAACTTGAAGGTGACTGGGTTCTCTAAGACATAGGTGGTTATGCCTTTCTTATTAATCTCTATTTCATAGAGGAGCGTTAGAAACGGTGTACCTAGGATAACTGTTTGGATATCTTTAACTACGATGAAAGTTTTTTAAAGCAAATGTTGTCTTGGCAGACATGTACATCTGGAATTTTATATTTTACTTTAAGATTTTTACTATTAGCTGTATAGAGTTTTTCCATAGTTTCTTCATAATATTTTCTAGGAAATAGTTCCTCTGGAATGCAATTCATGTCTGCTCCTGAGTCTACTAAAGCATATATTTCTCTAATCTCATTCTTTATTACTAGATTCACCTTAATGTGCCATTTTTGTCTTTCAACTATCGTAGTATGATTTTTTTTTTCTTTTTCTGCTGGTCCTTCTTCTAAGGATTTTTCTTTTTCTTTATTTGATTTTTTTAGATTTTGTATTTTTGATTGTACTTTTTTAATTTCTTGTCTTATTTGTTCGTTTTCTAGTTTAGGTTGTTTAACTAATCTTATTTTGGGGTTTTCTTCTTGTCTGATTGGTCTTAGAGTCTCTGTTTCATTTTGTTGGACTGATTCTTTATTGTTACTGTCAGGTTTTTCTTGGTTTGACTGTCTTCCTTGAGGATATTTCGGGGTCTGATCCTTACAATAATTTCTTCTCCTAAGAGAGTTATCTTCTGAATTAATTACTCCCAATGATTTGAAAGGGCGTTGGTCTTGTATTTCTAGCCACTTTAGGTACTTATTTTTGATTTCCTTATTTTGCATGCTACCTTAAGCCATACAAAGTAAGGAATCTCTAGTCTTAGTTCATTCATACAATTATAATACTCTTGTTTAAGGGTCTCTCTTTCTTCTGTATTTATGGTTTCAAAGAGCCATTTTTTTTTCTTTATTTTGTTCTGATAGAAAATCTGCCTTGATCTGATCTTTGTTTATTTCATATTCTTTTGAGATTATGGGTTTGTTTTTTAATGATTAAAAAGTTCATTTCTCATAATTTGTCTTAACATGTTTAGGACTTCTTTTGGTTTAGGTTCGGGTGTTTAGGATTCATAGTTCTCTAACCTTTTTAACAGATTAAGTTTCTAAACCTTAGTTAATCTCTTAATTATTTGTTCCACTGCATTCTAAGGGTTGATGATGAGTCAGGAACACTGCCGGGAACACTGCTGGTCTTACGCTCCTTTCTGCAAGTCTTACGCTTACCAACGACCTCGTCTCCCGATCATCATGTCCTAAGGACTTGGTGGATAACTAAGAGGCCCGCTTAACTAAAGTTTTTCCACTTAATATGCTAAGGGCTAGGGAACTATGTTTCCCAACACCCTGTCTCTCTACCGGAAGGGTAAAGTCAGGGTTTAATCTAACTGGTTTTTATAACCATAATTTTTTATGCTAAGAACCAGTGCTGTGCTTTTGTGCAAGAATTAAATAGCATAATTTAAAACTGTAAAAATAGTTTTTTTCTTAAATCTAAAAGCTCACGTTCGACCAGGGGCTCATTACTCCCGTGGGTCATAGACATATTTACATATGTCCGCTCAGGAGGCGTGATGCTTCTGATTTAAGAGAAGGCATACTGAAAATACTGCATGAAAGGTAAATTGTATGCATAAAAGGGAGAGGCTAGACTGCTAGACTGCTAGACTGCTACATGCCCTTCCTTCTCCCCTGGAAAAGAAAATTTTTGCACATAAGCATAAAATAAAGCAGCTAAATATTGATGAAAACAAGAACAGAAATGTACAACTAGTACTGGATTTCTTAAGTCTGGAGAGACTTACAACTAAAAGCTTGAAAGCTTACAACTGAGAGATTACATGAGGTTGGCCCAAGTTGGCCTTGACAGGGTAGCCGGATTCAGCTTTGATTGAGGAAGAGAAGAAATTAGCCAAACAAGGCTCTGATACCATTCTTGTTGTACTCCGGGATCTGAGTGACTAATTTCTATAGAAGGAAAGTCTGGTTTGTCTGGTTTGATGAAAAGGTTTTGGGATGATAGAAGTGGATTCAGATCCCAGGCCAACAAGAATGGTATCAGAGCCATGTTTGGATAATTTCTTCTCTTCCTCAGTCAAAGCTGAATCCGGCTACCCTGTCAAGGCCAACTTGGGCCAACCTCATGTAATCTCTCAGTTGTAAGCTTTCAAGCTTTTAGTTGTAAGTCTCTCCAGACTTAAGAAATCCAGTACTAGTTGTACATTTCCGTACTTGTTTTCATCAATATTTCAGCTGCTTTATTTTATGCTTATGTGCAAAAATTTTCTTTTTCGGGGGAGAAGTAAGGGCATGTAGCAGTCTAGCAGTCTAGCCTCTCCCTTTTATGCATACAATTTACCTTTCATGCAGTATTTTCAGTATGCCTTCTCTTAAATCAGAAGCATCACGCCTCCTGAGCGGAAATATGTAAATATGTCTATGACCCACGGGAGTAATGAGCCCCTGGTCGGACGTGAGCTTTCAGATCTAAGAAGAAAACTATTTTATAGTAGTTGTTTTACAGTTTTAAATTATGCTATTTAATTTTTGCACAAAAGCACGGCATCGGTTCTTAGCATAAAAGATTGGTTATAAAAATCAGTTAAATTAAACCCTAACTTACCCTTCCGGTAGAGGGATAGGGTGTTGGGAAACATAGCTCCCTAGCCCTTAGCATATTAAGTGGAAAAACTTTAGTTAAGCGAGCCTCTTAGTTATCCACCAGGTTCTTAGGACATGATAATCGGGAGACCGAGGTCGTTGGTAAGCGTAAGACTGACAGAAAGGAGCGTAAGACCAGCAGTGTTCCCGGCAGTGTTCCTGACTCATCATCAACCCTTAGAATGTAGTGGAACAAATAATTAAGATATTAACTAAAGTTTAGAAGTTTAAAATGTTAAAGGGTTAGAGAACTATGAATCCTAAACACCCGAATCCAAACCAAAAATTACAAACTAATGGAAGGAATGTTCAAAAGATTAACCAAGTCCCGAAAACCTAACCTATTAGAAAAATTAGAAAAGTATGAGTCCAAAGACCAGGACCAATTTCAGAATGAAACAATAAATATGATGACTCAATCAGCCTCCAGAATCCAAGCAAACTTGATCAATAATAAACTACCAAAGGTTGAATAAAAGCAAATTTACAAAATAGGAACCTTTGAACTCTCAGAAGACTACAGGATTAAGACAGCAGAACATAGTCTTCCTGTTACACTAGAAAATGGTCAGACCAGCATTAGACTTTTCAGAGATGAAGATCTCAAGTCTATTGACACCAAATACGAGTATGTTCATATTGCAGCCATTCAAGTAGGTATTATTCCAAACCATAGATTAGGATTAGATAAACCAATCTTCATTGCCTTGAAAGATGGAAGGTTCCGTAAGGCAAAAGATGCAGCACTTAGTATCATCAGCACCAATGCTCATTAGGGGCCGATCTATTTTGAAAATTATCCAGACCTTAGCATAGGAATTGACAGATCCATCAAAAACCTTCTAATTATAGATATAAAGGCCTCAGGCTATGAAAATATAGATCCAGAATTTGAACCACTCAGCATAGTTTATAGGATTGTTTATAAGCTAATGACGACAATAATCAATGTTAAAGGAATAAAAGAACTCCAATAGGCCAAATGTTATTCTTAGCAACAGATGAAAGACATCATTCAATGATACCTCAGATGTACAAATGGAATGAAGTTGAAATTAAGAATAACTGGACTCTGGAACAAGTTCAACCCCCTAGAAAATCAGTAACTAAAAATCAAGCAATCAATGAGATCAACCAAGATGATGAAGGGAATGTAACTTACACTTTCAGAAGATCCTATAGCCTTAGAACACCTAGGGCAGAACCCGTAGAAACTAGCAATATTAACATCAGAAACTTAAAACTCAAGGGCGTAGACCTAGAACCCAACATTCCAAACCTATACTATGAAAATGACTGCTCTCCAACTTACTCCCAAATGAAAGATGGAATACCTAACCAACTGAACATGATTTCAAAATATGAAATAGATAAAGAAAAGATTAGAGAAGATTTTCTATCAGAACAAAACAAAGAAAAAAGAAAATGGCTCTTTGAAACCATAAATACAAAGGAAAGAGAGTCTCTTAAACAAGAGTATTATAGTTGCATGAACGAGCTAATACTAGAAATTTCTTACTTTGTATGGCTTAAGGTAGCATGTAAAAATAAGAAAATCAAAGACAGGTACTTAACATGGCTCAGAGCTAGAGAAACCAATAACCAACACCCTGCCAAATCATTAGGAGTAATTTGAAAAACTACAGACAATAGATAAATTAATTCAAGACACATCCCATTAGAAGAATGCCAAGTTCAATATAAAAACCAGATCCTAGTAGCCTCTCCATTTAAGTATCTAAAGCCAGAACAAGAACAAGTAGAACAAGTAGGTACCACTAGTGAACTCAGAAAAATAATCCAACAAAATAATTACAGTAATCAGCTCCTACATACCATGTCAGACCAGCTAGACAAGATAGAAAAGAATATCACCAAGGAAGGCGAAGGCTCCAAAATAATTCAAGAAATAAAAATGCAAAAACCTATTTTAGAAATAGACAATAGTTGGACAACAGGCTTTAGAACCAGAGAAGATAAGATTGTAGACCAATTGGCAAACAGACTCAGGGGAGTAACACTAGGTATGATCTCAGCTCAAGACCAACTTAACAAAATCAAAACCGAAGGACAAACATATTATAAAACACAAAAGAACTATTATCCTAGACCTACACCCCCAGACATTCAATTCGAGGAAAGAAAAAGCTTCAATAGAGAAATCTACTATGGCGATGGAATATATGAATGGAATAAAGACGGAAAATCTGAACGAGAAATTTGGAATCTATTAAGAGAAATGACCATGGCCGCAGGGGCTCTAAGAACAAACAAAACCTTAGAAGAAAACAATGTAAAGGTCCTAATACAAGGCTTTACCGGAATGTTAGAAGGATGGTGGAGCAGGTATCTTATACAACAAGACAGAGACAATATACTAAATAGCAGAAAAATTCTAGTAAAACCAAACTCCTCAGAAATCACAGAAGAATCAAATGCTATAGAAACATTGATCCATGCAATCTACAGGCATTTCATAGGGTCAAGAGACCACAAACAAGAAAGTAACAAAATGCTTTTAATGAAGCTTAAGTGTTCCAAAATGCAAGACTTTAGATGGTACAAAGACACCTTCCTTTGTAGAGTACTAGAAAGGGAAGAATGCAACTCTCCCTTTTGGAAAGAAAAGTTTATTTCAGGACTACCTAGACTTTTCTCAGAAAAGGTAAGCGAGGCATTAATAGAAGAATGTGGAGGCAATATCATATGGGAAAAAGTTACCTATGGAGATATTAGCAATATCATTCAACGAACTGCTTTAAAAACATGCACAGAAATACAGCTTCAGTCTAAATTAAAGAAAGAGGAAGAAACTTCAAGAAAAGAACTAGGAAGTTTCTGTAAACAATACGGATACAAAGTCTTAACTCCACCTTCAAAAAAGGAACAAAAAGCCAATCGAAAAACCATATACCCCAAAACCTATAGATCTCGGTTCAATAGACAAAATGAATACCCACGATGGGAAAAAAGGAAACTAAGCAAACAGAAACCTAGAAAGCCTCCCCTATGGAATAAAGGAAAAAGAGAATCTAATCCAAAACAAGAAAATGTTCCAATATGTTTTGGTTGTGGAAGAGAAGGACATTACAAGAGAAACTGTAGAATATCCCAGATTCAGGAATTAGACATCCCTAATAAACAAAAAGAAGAAATAGTAAAAATTATTATCTCAAATAACGAGGATAACTATTCCTCTGAAGAAGAGGGAAACACTTCAGAAGAACAAATACAACTAATTGAAGAAAATGAAGATAGTTCCTCAGAAACAGAAAGATCTTCTTCATCCTACTTAGAAGGAGTAAATCTATGTGGATGCATGGAAAAACTCAAAATCAATATGATGAGAAAAGAAGATTTTCTCTTTGATCTAGTAGAAGAAATGAATGATCCAGGATTAAGAAAAAAATGTATAGAGAAACTTAAAGAGGAATTTCAGCCCTGCCCTAATAAAAAAGAATCCTCAGTCTTCCAGAGATCATTAAAGAAAAAGAACGAGAAGAAAAAATAAAATCAGACCCAATTTATCGGCTTAACCGAGAAATTGAACAGATAAAACAAAATATCAGAATACTTCAGTCACGAGTAGAAGAATTAGAAAAAACAGATAAGGAGGAAGAAATACAAACAGACAAGGGAAAAGGAATACTTCAAGAAAATGACTACATAAACGAAATTTCAATAAAACCTCTTAGATGGTATATCAGCATTACCCTTAAAATAAAAAATGAAATCAAAACACTTTGCACCCTAGTTGACTCAGGAGCAGATATAAATTGTGTCCCAGAAGGACTTTTCCCTGAAATTTTTGGAGAAGAAACCTCAGAAAAGATACTTGCAGCAGACAGTAAGAACCTTCAGGTAGAATATAAATACCCAGAAACGTATGTCTGCCAGGATGACATACAGCTTGAAACCGCCTTTCTCGTCGTCAAAAATGTTCAATCAACTGTAGTAGGAATGCCATTCTTAACACTATTTCACAAAATAGAAATCGACAAAAACGGCATAACTGCCCAGATTTCAGATAAACTACTTTACTTTACGTTTTTATAAAACCTTGTTTCTATAAAACAAGCCTGCCTTATCAAAAGGATTTTTCAAAAGATTTTTGAAAAAGACTTTCAGCCTATAAAGGTTACTCGACATCTTAGCCTATCCAATACTATGTGGAAGCTAAACCTTTTGCTTTCTAGCCCAACAGTTCACAATCACAGACCTCTCAGCCTATTACTAGCCCAAAACTCCAAAGCAGCACTATTATCCCAGGTCATGCACATGACCCCAAACTCATCAGCAGTAACACTATTATCATGCATGTCACGCATGTGACCTTCCAGCCCCATCAACACTATTCTCAGCAGCACTATGGTCACACATGTCACACATGTGACCCTCCGGCTACCATCAAAGTCTCCCATGTGACTACTCTTCAGCTTCCTCAAGTCACCCATGTGACTCCTCAGCCTTATCAGGTTACCCATGGGACTCCTCGGCCCTACCAAAGGCATGCCCCTCAGACGCACGCTCCTCAGACTTATCCTTCAGCACAGCAGCTACAATCAACTAGATAGTGACACTTCAGCAACACTTCAGCAATTGCAACAATGGCACCTATATCTCAGCTAGCCATAGCAGCTCACACATATGAAGCTACAGTAGTAACAGCCAGTCAGAATATGCCAACTCATATGAAGGACTTTTCTGGTATTAGAGCACTGTTACAGAAAGTAACTCAAGAGCAGCCGCGCATGTGCTGCAGTGCTCAAAGGATAGCAAAGCCAGCTGTCCTAAATCCAAACGTCCTGCCCCAGACCCAAAACCAATACTGGATTTTAACCCATTTGAAGTCCGCAGAAGCCAGCCAGCCAGCTGTCCCCAAGGACAAACAGACTTTATCAAAGCCAGCCAGCCAGCTGTCCCCAAGGACAGACAGACTTTATCAAAGCTAGCCAGCCAGCTGTCTCCAAGGACAGACAAACTTTATCAAAGCCAGCCAACCAGCTGTCCCCAAGGACAGAAATAATTGAAGACCAGCCAGATCACCTTTCGGATTTCAAATGAAGCGAAGTCCGCACCAACTACTCCGGACTCCAACCAGCCTGAAGTCCGTCCAGACCAGTCTATAAAAGGATAGCCCTCAACCTGTGAGAGGCATCCACACTCATCCACACTCATCACCCATCATCCATAATCATGACCCTTAAACCTCCACCATAATCACCTAACCTTCATTCATGATCACTAAAGAGCCTACTTAAGCTCCACTAAGACTCCACCAAGACTCCACTCGCCTCCACTCAAACTCCACTTACCCCCACTCAAGTTCCACTAAGCCTCCACCAAGACTCCACTCACCTCCACTCAAACTCCACTCCCCTCTCCACTAAGGCCTCCACTAAAACATAGCCATGACCTCTTCCAAACTGTTGGCCCAGATGGCAACCCAAGAGGGGGGGGGGTGAATTGGGTTCTTTAAAAAATTAAGCCTTTTAAAGAAATTTAAACTATTAATGAGAGGATATAAACACTTAATTCAAGTTAAAGCACGATAGCAAGAGAGAGATAAATAAGCATGGCAAACACAAAGATTTTATAGTGGTTCGGTGTATCCAACACCTACGTCCACTCCCAAACTCTACTTGGGTCTACACTATAATCTCCTCGATTACAGTCGAGTTGTTTTACAAGCTTACAATCCAAACTTATTATTTTCCCGGGATCACAACGAACCCAGCTGGTTTTACACGGGCTCACCAGCACAAAACCCAACACACAAGCTATCCTTAGCTTGTGCCGAGGTAAACTACCTCCACTAATTCAATCCACTGATTGAATTAGCAAACCACAAGATAAAATATGAGTTTAATATAAAATAGCTCCTTTTGAGCAGATATTTCAAAATAAAACAAGGTTTAGAAGGGCCTGTTTAGATCCGATTTGAGTGCAGGCTTTTCTTCTTTTTTTTTTTCCTCAACTCCTTTGAAGTGTGGAATCGGGCCTCAGCTCAGATTCTTCACGGATTGAATGTTGGAGTTGATTTGAGCTTTCTCTCATTTTCTTTGAATGTAGAAAATCTCTTGATTTGATCTTGAATGGCTCTTGGATTTTCTTCTAAAACTTTCTTGGATTGATGAACTTGAACACAAATAAAGTCTCCTTTGATTTCACTCATTCTCTTTCACTCTATTTTTGAATCTGGATTTTTCAAATGACGCTCTGTTTTTCCTCTTTTTCTGAAAGATTTTTCTTTTCTCTCTTGATTTTGTATATATCTTTTTTGATTTGAAAATGGCCTCTCTATTTATAGACTCTGCAAAAATATAGTCGTTAGAAACAAAGAAATCTAGCCGTTATTGAAAAATCTTACCGTTGGTGCTGAGTTGGCATTCAGAAAAAATCATGCCCAGATTTGTTGGAGTCGGCTCCAACTTTAGGCGAGTCGGCTCGAAGACGCGATGCCAAAAATAGAAACATTCAGAAGTTAAGGGGTCGACTCAACAAAAATAAGGTGTCGACTCCTGACAGTCGGGGGTCGACTCATGAAAAGCAAGGGGTCGACTCGAGAAGTGCTCAGAAAAATAACTCTCTGGAGTCTGAGAGTCGACTCTCACAGTCATGGAGTCGGCTCGACAATATCGGGGGTCGACTCTTGAAATCACAGGGGTCGACTCGAGAAAATCAGACATCTCTGTATACTGAGTGGAGTCGACTCTAAACTCTAGAGTCGGCTCCGGAACGTATCAAAAATCAGAGAATTTTCTGATTGACTTTGAAATTCATTCCAGATTAATTTTAAATCAATTTTTGACTTGAATATAATAAATTTGACATTAAGAATCAATTCAAGATATGTTCCAAAAACTCATTGATTGAAATATGAAGTATAAAAATTTCTTTTTGAAAGCTTAAACATGGAGCTTGAAGCTACTTTCCAATTGATTAAAGTCATACTCATTGATTATGATAAATTCATTGCATCTTTTAATATACTCATGGCTTTTGGTAATCATCAAAATCAATAAGATTGGGGCAACAATTTCTCAACAATCTCCCCAACAATCTCCCCTTTTTGATGATGACAAAAACATTGAGTATATGCATGATTAATTGAAGAATTTATTTAATTTATTTTCATAGTTAGGCTCCCCCTGAATGAGGTAGCTCCCCCTATGAAACTCAAATAAATATCCCATTCATTCAATTTAAACTCATACACAGTTTAATGTCAAAATTCAGCATTTTCATCTAAATTGCTTTTTCATTCATTCTCTGTATGTGTAATGTTTAATTATTACTCCCTTCTTTCTCCCATTCAATTATTTATTATATGCATATATAATGACATGCATATACAGTCATGTATAAAACTCTCCCCCTTTTTTGTTATCAACAAAAAGGTAGAGAAGCATCAAACACAATCACATTCACGATTTAAGATATGCTTTAACATGAACTGAGATTCATTGATAAATAAGAGAAGTACATTCAAACTCAAACTTCATTGAACATTCAAAACTACTTTTCATTACTTCATTATATCAAAATGTAAAACATAATATAAATTTCATTACATTGCAAAACTAAACATCCATTACATCAAAAATGTGTCCTTACAATTCTTGTTAAGTGATCTACGATGTTCTTCATTCCATCAGTTTGAAGCTTGACATAATCTTTCAGTCTTTCATCCACAAAAGTACAAGCAGTTAAAATCTTGTCTTGAAGCTCGGCATTGCACTTTGCATAAGTCTCACCATCTCCACAAATGTCTTTAAGTTCTTCAAAAATATTCTTTAAATCACCACTTAAAGACTCAGTAGAGGAGCTAAGAGTAGATTCAATCTTGGTAATTCGATCATCTAATGAATAGAGAGTTTCTTTAAGATTCATGAATTTACTGTCAAACTCAGTCTTCATTCTATCCTCTTGAGCATCAAGAAGACTCTTGAGCTGCTCTAACTGAAGATCCGAAAAACCAACTGATGAAGAAGATGGCTGATCAAACATTGGAGCAGGAGAAGGGGCCGGAACTGGAACAGAAGAACTAGGAGGCACAGGTGATGAATGTCTAACAGAAGGTCCAGGTGCCTCAACATCAGCGGCTCTATCTTCCAACTGATTTTCCTTTCCCATCTACCATCTTTCTTCACAAATCCCATCCTATGAATAGTAGCCAAGCTATAGTAATCAGTGTGTCTCAAATTTCTCAATGGCTCACTATCGGAAATAATTATCCCTTGGCTTTGAAAAATCTTAGTTAATATCATGCCATAGGGTAGACTTGATTTCTTCTTGCTCCCACAGTCAGCTATGTACCAAATTATCATATTCGGAAGATTGATAGGTCTCCCAGCCACTACAGCATCCATAACAAAAATGTCTCTCTCAGATACATAATCAAACCTCCCAGTCTTAGGGAACAGAATCCTACTGCATATGTTATGGAGAAGCCTTAATTCCAAAGATAGTTGATTTGCTTGGACTTCTTCAAAACCAACAATTTCTTTATTTAACAATCTTGATAAAGCCGGGCTCCTATCATCAGGTGAAAATGTAGAAGGACCAGACACTGAAGATCCAAAAGTCTTGAGAGTAAATCCACTGTGACATTTATCCTATTTCCTCTAATCAAGCTGACCAATCCATTATCTCCTCTTGACAAATTTTTATAAAACTCTTTAACCAAGGCGGGTAGGTTGGGCAATCTAATGAACACATTTTCTCCCATCCCATTTCAATTAATGTCTTCCTACAAGAAAACCCTCCGCCTCAAATAGCTCAAAATCACCCTTTCTCCCGGTTGTAATAATCTATCGGCTAGGCGGTCTACCTGAGAGGTGGCCGCAGCAGGAGAAGCACTCGGAGTTGAAGAGGACGAGGTGGAATCCATGCTCGGAGACGGTTCGCGAGCGGGACGCCTCACTGTCTTCTTCTTCCTTTTCATCCCGGCCGCTCCAAGGCTAGAACCACGGGTTTTAGGTGCCATTGATTAGTGGAAAGGTTAATCAAGGGTTTCTAAGGATTTGGTAGGTTGGGAAAATCTTTGGAGAGAGATTTTGATTGATTTGAGAAGATAGAAATGAACGAGGGTCGACTCTGCCCTAGAAAATCGACCTGGGACCACTTCGAGTCGGCTCCCGCAAAGTGTGGAGTCGACTCCGGGTAGTCACAGAAACCTAACCCGAAGTGGAGTCGACTCGCACAGAGATGGGGTCGGCTCCAGAGTTTCAGCAGAAACATGGAGTCGACTCCGATACTGATCGAGTCGGCTCCGAGACCATTTCAGAGCAAAAACATAAAGTTTCAGAGAATCTGAAATGTGTCCGGACATTGATCATAAAATTGATAAAAAATCATTGGATTTTAATAGATCAATTAGATATGAATTCTAGATAAGATTTCCTTAAAGATCAAAGGATAGAAAGAGTTCTAGATAATTTTTCTTAGGGGTTTCAAATTCATTCTAATGGATCACAAATCCCTAACTCTCCTCTAAGATAACAGAATCTTTCTTCACTCAAGGGTTTTGTAAATATATCTGCTAATTGATCTTCAGTATTAACATAATCAAGACATATTTCTCCATTAGTTACATGTTCTCTAATAAAATGATATCTAATTTCTATGTGTTTTGTCCTAGAATGTTGAATTGGATTTTTTGTTAGATTAATTGCACTTGTATTGTCACATTTTATAGGTGTTTTGTCAAGTGTGATACCATAGTCTTCAAGTTGTCGCTTAATCCATAGGATTTGAGCACAGCAACTTCCAGCTGCAACATATTCAGCTTCAGTAGTTGATAATGCAACTGAATTTTGCTTTTTGCTAAACCATGAGATTAAGTTACTTCCTAAGAATTGGCATGCACCACTTGTGCTTTTCCTATCTAACTTACATCCAGCATAATCAGAATCAGAATATGCAATTAAGTTCAATGTTGAGTCTCTAGAATACCATAAACCTACATTTTTTGTTCCATTTAAGTATCTTAATATTCTTTTAACAGCAATTAAGTGAGATTCTTTAGGTTCTGATTGAAATCNATTCCATTTAAGTATCTTAGTATTCTTTTAGCAGCAATTAAGTGAGATTCTTTAGGTTCTGATTGAAATCTAGCACATAGACAAATAGAGAACATTATATCAGATCTACTTGCAGTTAAGTAGAGTAGGGATCCGATTATACCTCGATAGTACTTCTGATCAACTTTCTTACCTTCCTCATCTTTGTCTAATTTGCATGAAGGACTCATTGGAGTTCCAAGGGGTTTCATTGAATCCATACCAAACTTTTTGAGTAGTTCCTTTGTGTACTTGGTTTGGTTCATGAAAATCCCTTCCTTTTCTTGTTTGATTTGGAGTCCAAGGAAGAAGTTGAGTTCTCCCATCATGCTCATTTCAAACTCACCCTACATCAACTTAGCAAATTCTTGACATAGAAGATTGTTAGTAGCACCAAAATAATATCATCAACATATATTTGAACTACTAATAAATCTTTACTTTTTCTTTTCAAAAATAATGTTTTATCTACATTTCCTCTTATAAAATTATTTTCAATTAAGAATTTACTTAATCTATCATACCATGCTCTAGGTGCTTGTTTCAAACCGTATAATGCTTTGTGCAATTTAAAAACGTGATTTGAAAATTCATGATCTTCAAAACCTGGTGGTTGTTCTGCATATACTTCTTCATTTATAAATCCATTTAGAAAAGCACTTGTTACATCCATTTGAAATAAGTTAAAATTCATGTGACATGCAAATGCAAGTAATAGTCTAATGGCTTCTAATCTAGCTACTGGTGCAAAGGTTTCATCAAAATCAATACCTTCTTCTTGATTATATCCTTTTGCAACTAATCTAGCTTTGTTTCTAATTACTATGCCATTTCATCTAGTTTATTTCTAAATACCCATTTTGATCCTATAACAGAATGATCTTTAGGTCTTTCTACTAATGTCCATACGTTATTTCTAGTAAATTGATTTAATTCTTCTTGCATTGCTAACATCCAATTATTATCTTTTTCAGCTTCTTCAATAGTTTTAGGTTCAATTTGTGATACAAATGCAAGATGATTACTAATATTTCTCATAGATGATCTAGTTCTTATTCCTTGAGATGGATCACCTATAATCAATTCCTTAGGGTGACTATAAGCATATCTCCAATCCCTAGGAAGATCCATATCATTATGATTAGTGTTAGTATTATCATCCTTAGGTGAATCATTATCTTTAGCTTCTTGCTCATGATCTGAAGATACATCAATATTTAATTTTTCAAGATCTTTCTCAATTATGTTTGTATCTTCCTCATCATCAAACTTTTCGGAACGAGTTGCTAAAGATTCATCAAAGACTACATGAATGGATTCTTCAACAACTAAGGTTTTCTTGTTAAATACTCTATATGCTTTACTAGTTGTTGAATATCCTAAGAATATTCCTTCATCAGATTTAGCATCAAATTTACCTAAGTTATTTTTACCAT
Source organism: Calamus simplicifolius (assembly GCA_900491605.1). Taxonomy (NCBI): domain Eukaryota; kingdom Viridiplantae; phylum Streptophyta; class Magnoliopsida; order Arecales; family Arecaceae; genus Calamus; species Calamus simplicifolius. Next base: position 88,611 of record UESW01005087.1, on the reverse strand, counting down.
TATTGTGAACAAAACATTTACAACCAAATGCATGAAAATATCTAATATTAGGTTTTCTATTTTGCCATAGTTCATAAGGTGTTTTCTTAAGTATTGGTCTTATTATGGCTCTATTTAAAATGTAACATGCTGTGTTTATAGCTTCCGCCCAAAAATACTTTGGTAGGTTGCTTTCACATAGCATGGTACGGGCCATGTCTTCTAAAGTCCTATTTTTCCTTTCTACAACACCATTTTGTTGTGGGGTCCTAGGTGCAGAAAAATTATGATTAATACCATTTTCAGCACAAAATTTTCAAATAGGTGATTTTCAAATTCAGTTCCATGATCACTTCTTAGAGACACTATGGTAGTGTTTTTCTCATTTGTGACTTTCTTAAAGAATTTAAGGAATATCGAGAAAGTCTCATCTTTGTGAGCTAAAAACAATACCCAAGTGTATCTAGAGTAATCATCTACAATCACAAGACCATATTTCTTTCCTCCTAGACTTGTGGTTCTAGTTGGTCCAAAAAGGTCCATGTGAAGTAGCTCTAATGGCCTAGAAGTTGAAACAACATTTTTAGATTTGAAAGAACTTCTTGTTTTTTTTCCAAATTGACATGCATCACATATTTTGTTGTTTTCAAAATCTATTTTAGGTATCCCTTTAACTAGGTCCATTTTAATTAGTTTTGAAATTAGGTGTGTGCTTGCATGACCTAATCTATGATACCATAACCATCCAATTTCATTCATATTAGCATTATCAGCAATTAAGCAATGATCACTCATAGATAATTTGTCTAGATCAACCAAGTAAACATTGCCATGTCTATAACCAGTAAATACAATGCTATTATCAATGGAATTAGACACTGTGCAGAAAGAGGTTTCAAATGATACTTTAAAATCTTTATCGCATAATTGGCTTATACTAATTAAGTTATGCTTCAAACCATCAACATAAAGTACATTATCTATAAAGGTGGATGGAGTTATACGGATTTTACCAAGGCCCATAATCTGACCTTTATCATTATCACCGAACGTAACAACTCCTCCTTTCTTTTCTTCAAGGGTGATGAATTCTTCTTTGTCACCCGTCATGTGCCTTGAGCAGCCGCTATCGAGATACCACTTTCTCTTTGATCTTTTGGCCACAAGACACTCCTGCAAAAATAATTAAGTCTTATATTTAGGTACCTAAGCTTTCTTGGGTCCTTCATGGTTAGTAGCATAAACAATTGTTCCTTTAGGAACCCAAATTTTCTTTCCTTTACTATTTATCTTCTTATCTATTTTCTTAAAATTGCATTCAAAAACTTTATGTCCCTTCTTGTTACAGTAATGACATGTAACATTATCAAGGTTTTGTTCCTTTTTAAAAAGTTTTTGATAAATTTTTGTTTCAAATTAGGCCTATATCCTAAACCAGCCTTATCATATATAGCTCTTTGATTACTTAACAATAAATTAAGTTTTTCTGAACTATAAGTGAATTTATCAACAATACTTTTATATTTATCAACTTCCTTCTTTAGTTTATCATTTTCATTAGAAATTGATTCTTTTTCTTTAGTCAAATTATCTTTTTCAGATTTCAACACTTTGGTTTCTTTATTAAGATTTTCTTTTTCTTCAATCAAAGTTAAATTTTCATGTTTCAAAAACTTATATTTCTTTTTCAAAATTTTGAAATCACCGACAAGTTCATTAAAAGCATCAAATAATTCATTAAAAGCAAATTCATCGCAAGGGTTTTCAGAACTTACCTCATCCTCTTCGTTTGCCATAAAGCAAATGTTAGCAACCTCCTTTTGTTCTTCCTCGATGATGATTCATCGCTGTCGCTCCAGGTTGCAACATAGGCTTTCTTCTTCTTCTTGAAAGACTTTTTCAGTTGAGGACAATCATATCTGTAATGCCCCGGTTTCTTACATTCATAGCAAATCAAGGGATCTTTCTCTTTATCCTTGTCCTTATCTTTTCTTTTTCTCCTTCCATCTTAGTTCCAAATTTCTTCTTGTGAAAGGGTCTCTTTCTCCTCATGAATTTTTTGAACTTTCTTGCTAGAAGAGCTATCTCATCATCATCTTCTTCACTATCATTGCAGCTCTCCTCATTTTCAGCAGCCTTAAGAGCTATGGTCTTTTTCTTCTTCACATCTTCTTCTATGTGCTGCTTCATGGTCAATTCATGGGTCATTAGGGATCCTAGAAGCTCCTCTAAGGGTAAGGTGTTGAGGTCCTTTTCTTCTTGGATTGCTGTCACCTTTGCTTCCCACGTTCTTGAAAGTGACCTGAGAATTTTTCGAACAAGTTCAGAGTTAGAATATGCTTTGTCTAAACTTTTCAACCCATTTACAATATCAGTAAATCTAGTATACATGCTAGCTATATTTTCTGTTTGTTCCATGCAAAATAACTCATATTTATGAACCAGAATATTTATTTTGGATTCTTTTACTTGGTTAGTACCCTCATGGGTAACCTCTAATCTATCCCAAATCTCCTTTACGAAATTACAAGTGGAGATTCTATTAAATTCATTAGCATCTAAAGAGCAATATAAGACATTCATGGCCTTAGCATTGAGCTGTGCCATTTTCCTATCATTATCATTCCAATCCCTTTCGGGCTTAGGAACAATAGTGCCATCAACAACGTGTGTAGGTGTACTAGGTCCATTAGTTATAACACCCCATAATTCATAATCAGAAGCTTGAATGAATATCCTCATTCTTGCTTTCCAATAAGAATAGTTGGAACCATTAAACAAAGGAGGTCTATTTGTTGAATGACCTTCAGCAAATGATCCAACTTGAGTTGCCATTTGGATCTTTAGCTCTTGATCGTGTGATCAAAATCTAATGAGCACTTGCTCTGATACCAATTGTTGGCCCAGATGGCAACCCAAGAGGGGGGGGTGAATTGGATTATTTTAAAAATTAAGCCTTTAATATAATTTAAACTATTTATAAGATGATGCAAACAATTAATTCAAGGTAAAGCATGATAGCAAGAGAGAGATAAATAAGCATGGCAAACACAGAAATTTTATAGTGGTTTGGTGTATCCAACACCTACGTCCACTCCCAAGCTCCACTTAGGTCCACACTATAATCACCTCGATTACAGTCAAGTTGTTTTACAAGCTTACAACCCAAACTTGTTTGTTTCCCGGGATCACAACGAACCCAGCCGGTTTTACACGGGCTTACCAGCACAAAACCCAACACACAAGCTAACCTTAGCTTGTGATGAGGTACACTACCTCCACTAATTCAACCCTCTGATTGAATTAGTAAACCACAAGATGAAATATAAGTTTAATACAAAACAGCTCCTTTAGAGCAGATATTTTAAAATAAAAGCAAGGTTTAGAAGAGCCTATTTAGATTTGATTTAAGTGCAGGCTTTTCTTCTTTTCTTCTCTTCCTCAACTCCTTTGAAGTATGGAATCGGGCCTCAGCTCAGATTCTTCACAGATTGAATGTTGGAGTTGATTTGAGCTTTTTCTTCCTTTCTTTGAATGTTAAAAATCTCTTGATTTTCTCTTGAATGGCTCTTGGATTTTCTTCTAGACTTCTTTTGGATTGATAAACTTGAGCACAGATGAAGTCTCCTTTGATTTCATGCCTTTTCTTTCACTCTATTTTTGAATCTCGGATTTTTCAAATGACGCTCTGTTTTTCCTCTTTTTCTGAAAGATTTTTCTTTTTCTCTCTTGATTTGTATGTCTGTCTCTTGATTTGAAAATGGCCTCTCTATTTATAGACTCTGTGAAAATATAGTCGTTAGACACAAAGAAATCTAGCCATTATTGAAAAATCTTACCGTTGACGCTGAGTTGGCATTCTGAAAAATCACGTCCAGAATTGTTGGAGTCGACTCCAGCTTTAGGCGAGTCGGCTCGAAGACGCGATACCAAAATAGAAATATTCAGAAAGTCAAAGGGTTGACTCAACGAAAATAAGGTGTCGACTCCTGACAGTCGGGGGTCGACTCATGAAAAGCAAGGGGTCGACTCGAGAAGTGCTCAGAAAAATAATTCTCTGGTGTCTGAGCGGAGTTGACTCACACAGTCATGGAGTCGGCTCGACAAAATCGGGGGTCGACTCGAGAAATCACATGGGTCAACTCGAGACAAACAGACATCTCTGTATACTGAGTGGAGTCGACTCTGAAACTCTAGAGTCGGCTCCAGAACGTATCAAAAATTAGAGAATTTTCTGATTGACTTGAAATTCATTCCAGATTCATTTTAAATCAATTTTTTGACTTGAATACAATAAAATTGTCATTAGGAATCAATTCAAGAAATGTTCCAAAAGCTCATTGATTGATATATGAAGTATAAAAATTTCTTTTTAAAAGCTTAAACATGGAGCTTGAAGTTACTTTCAAATTGATTAAAGTCATACTTAACATACTCATTGATTGTTCTAAATAAATTCATTGCTCATGTAAATAAACTCATTTCATCTTTTAATATACTCATGGCTTTTGGTAATCATCAAAATCAATAAGATTGGGGCAACAATTTCTTAACAATCTCCCCAACACTTAGCTTAATGCTAAGCCATGAATGTCCTATACTATTCTTTGGATGCAAATGAATTCAATAGAATATACACTTGCATCTCAGCCAAAGAAATATGGGATAGGTTGGAAGTTACTCATGAGGGTACCAACCAAGTTAAAGAATCAAAAATTAACATTTTGGTACACAAATATGAACTTTTCAGCATGGATCAAAATGAATCAATTACATGCATGTATACTGTATTTACTAATAAATGAATTGAAAAGTCTTGGTAAGGCCTATACTAACTTTGAATTAGCGCAAAAAATTCTTAGGCCAAAGTGACAATAATCCAAGAAGCCAAAGATTTGAATATTCTACCTTTGGAGGAGCTACTTCGATCTCTTATGACCCATGAGCTTACAATGAAGCAACATCAAGAAGAGGACGTGAAAAAGAAACGAACAATTGCACTCAAAGCTGCTAAAAATTAAAAGAGCAGCAGCGAAGAATATGAAGAAGTTGATGAGACTGCTCTCCTTGCAAAGAAATTCAGTAAATTTATGCAAAGGAGACCCTTCCACAAGAGAAAACCTGGTATTAAAATGGAAGGAGAAAGAGAAAAAGATAAGGAAAAGGAAAAGGATCCCTTGATATATTACGCATACAAGAAACCAGAACATTTTAGATTCGAATGTCCTCAACTCAAGAAGGGATACAAAAGAAGAAGAAATCTTATGTTACAACTTGGAGCGACAGCAAGGAATCTTCATCTGAAGAGGATCAAAAAGAGGTTGTCAACATATGCTTCATGGAAAATGATGAAAGTGAGGTAAATTCTAAAACCCCAAATGATGATTATACTTTTGATGAGTTATATGATGCTTTTAATAAATCAGTTAGTGATTTCAATATTTTGAGAACCAAAAACAAAACTTTGAAAACTGAAAACATAGATCTTCTAAAAAATAAAAATGAACTAGTTCTTGAAATTAAAAATTTAAAATCTGAAAAGGAAGACATACTAAAAGAAAAAGAATCAATTTCCACTAAAAATTTTAATTTAAAGAAAGAAATTAAAAATATAAGAATATTGTTGATAGATTTACAAATAGCTCAAAAAAGCTTAATCTACTTTTAAACAATCAAAGAGCTGTTTTGACAAAGCTAGTTTAGGATATAGATCAAATATGAAACAAAAATGTGTAAATAATTTCTTTATCAAGAAACCAATCAAAAATGATATTTGTTGTTACCACTGTAGCAAAAAGGGACATAAATCTTATGAATGTAATTACAAATTATCTCATAAGAAGTTAAATCATAAAGGTAAGAATATATGGGTTCCAAAAGGAACTGTGTTTATTGCTACTAACCATGAAGGACCCAAGAAGGCTTGGGTACCTAAACAAAAGATTTGATTGCATTGCAGGAGTATCTTACGGCCAAAGGATCAAAAGAAAATGGTATCTTGATAGTGACTGCTCAAGATACATGACGGGTGACAAGGAGCAATTCATCACCCTTGAAGCAAAAAGAGGAGGAGTTATAACTTTTGGAGATAATGGCATAGGCCAAATCATGGGCTTTGATAAAATTCAAATCACTCCATCCACTTTTATTAAAAATTTTATATGTAGATGGATTAAAGCATAATTTAATTAGTATTAGCCAATTATGTGATAATGATTTCAAAGTTCTCTTTGAAGCTTCTATCTGCACTGTATCAAATCCCATTTACAATAGCATTATATTTATTGGAAATAGAAATGGCAATGTATGCTTAATTGATTTGGATAATTTGTCTACTAGTAACCATTGCCTAATTGCAGATAATGCTAAGGTAAATGAGAATGGATGGCTATGGCATTGTAGACTAGGTCATGCAAGTACACACTTAATTTCAAAATTGCTTAGAATGGATTTAGTTAAAGGACTTCCAAAATTAGATTTTAAAAATAATAAAATTTGTAATGCATGTCAATTTGGAAAATAAACTAGAAATTCTTTCAAATCTAAAAATATTGTTTCCACTACTAGGCCACTGGAGCTACTTCATATGGACCTTTTGGACCTACTAGAACCACTAGTCTAGGAGGAAAGAAATATGGTCTTGTGATAGTAGATGATTACTTAGATTCACTTGGGTATTGTTTTTAGCTCACAAAGATAAGACTTTCTCTATATTTCTAAAATTCTTCAAGAAAGTCACAATGAGAAAAATACTACCATAGTGTCTCTTAGAAGTGATCATGTAACTAAATAAAATTATTTATTTAAAAATTTTTGCATTGAAAATGGTATTCATCATAACTTCTCTGCACTTAGAACACCTCAATAAAATAGAGTTGTAGAAAGAAAAAATAGAACTCTAGAAGACATGGCCCGTATCATGCTATGTAAAAGCTAACTCCCAATGTATTTCTGGATGGAAGCTATAAACACAGCTTGCTACATCCTAAATAGAGCCTTAATTAGACCGATCTTAAGAAAACTCTCTATGAATTATGGCATAATAGGAAACCCAACTTTAGTTATTTTCATGTATTTGTTGTCGATGTTTCATTCATAATAATGGTAAAGATAATCTTGGAAAGTTTGATACAAAATCTGATGAAGGTATATTCTTAGGATATTCCACTTCTAGCAAAGCTTATAGGATATTTAATAAAAAGTATTTAATTTTAGAAGAGTCAATTCATGTAGTATTTGATGAATCTTTAGCATCAAGTTTTGAAAAAATAGATGATGAGGAAGATACAAATTTGCTTGAAAGAGATATTGAAAAATTGAATGTAGATGTATCTTCAGATCATGAACCAGAAGCTAAGGATGATGATTCACATGGGGATGATGGTATTGATACTACTCGTAATGATGTAGATCTACCCAGAGATTGGAGATATGCTTATGATCATCCAAAGGACTTAATCATAGGTAATCCATCTTAAGGTGTAAGAACTAGATCATCAATGAGAAATATCAATAATCATTTTGCATTTGTGTCTCATATAAACCTAAAACTATCAAGGAAGCCGAAAAAGATAGTAATTGAATGTTAGCTTTGCAAGAGGAAATAAATCAATTTACCAGGAATAAAGTATGGACCCTAGTTGATAAACCCAAAGGTCATCCTGTTATAGGATCTAAATGGGTGTTTAGAAATAAATTAGATGAAAATGGCATTATTATTAGAAATAAAGCTAGAATAGTTGCAAAAGGATATAATCAAGAGAAGGAATTGATTTTGATGAAACCTTTGCACCTGTTGCTAGATTAGAGGCCATTAGATTATTACTTGCATTTGCATGTCATATGAACATTAATTTATTCAAATGGATGAAAAATGCATTTTTAAAGGGTTTTATAAATGAGAAAGTTTTTGTTGAACAACCACCTGGTTTTAAAGATCATGAATTTTTAAATCATTTTTAAACTATACAAAGCACTTTATGGTTTAAAATAAGCACCTAGAGCTTGGTATGATAGACTAAGAAAATTTCTAATTGAAAAAATTTTTTTAAAAGAAATATTGATAAAACCCTATTTTTGAAAAGAAAGGATAAAGACTTATTGATAGTACAAATCTATGTAGATGATATTGTATTCGGTGCTGCTAACGATCTTCTTTGTCAAGAATTTGCAAAGTTGATGCAGGGAATTTGAGATTAGCATGATGGAGAACCTAATTTCTTCCTTGGACTTCAAATCAAACAAGAAAGAGAGGGGATTTTCATCAACCAAACAAAGTACACTAAAGAAATTCTCAAAAAGTTTGGTATGGAATCAGTTAAACCTCTTGGAACACCTATGAGTCCTTCATGCAAACTCGATAAAGATGAAGATGGTAAGCAAATTGATCAAAAATATTACAGAGGTATGATCGATTCTCTACTTTACTTAACAGCTAGTAGACCTGATATTATGTTTGTTGTATGCTTATGTGGTAGATATCAGTCTGAACCTAAAGAATCTTACTTAATTGCTATAAAAAGAATTCTAATATTTAAATGGAACAAAAAATATAGGATTATGGTACTCTAGAGACTCAACATTAAATTTGATTGCATATTCTGATTCTGATTTTGTTGGTTGTAAATTAGATAGAAAAAGCACAAGTGGTGCATGCCAATTTTTAGGTAGTAACTTAATCTCTTGTTTAGCAAAAAGCAAAATTCGGTTGCATTATCAACTGCTTAAGCTGAATATATTGCAGCTGGAAGTTGTTGTGCTCAAATTCTTTGGATTAAGCGACAACTTGAAGATTATGGTATAACACCTGATAAAACTCCAATTAGATGTGACAACACTAGTGCAATAAATTTGACAAAAAATCCTATTCAACACTCAAGAACTAAACACAGAGAAATAATACCATTTCATTAAAGAACATGTAGCTAATAATAATATTTGTCTTGATTATTTATGTACTGATGAACAATTAGCTGACATATTTACAAAACCCTTAAGTGAAGAGAGATTTTGTTATCTTATAGGAGAATTAGGATTCTTTGATCCATCGAAATGATTTTAAATCTCCTAGGAATGACTATCTAGAATTCAATCATTTTTTGAAAATTCTTTGTGATTCTAAGGAAAATTTATCTAGATATTTGAACCTCTTGATTCACCACAATCTAAGGAGATTTATCCAATAATTTATGATTTTTGACAAGTTTCAGATTCTTTGAAACTCTTATTTTTCACTGAAACTGTCTTGGAGCCGACACCACTGTTATTGGAGTCGACTCCAGTTTTAGTTGCACTCTGTCTATGATTTTGGAGCCGACACCTGCCTTCGTGGAGCGACTATATTTTGGGTGCTGACTATGTTAGCGACTTGGAGTCGACACCTAAACTTGTGGGAGCCGACACCTTTTGATCCAGTTTTAACTATTTTAGGGCAGAGTCAACACCTCTTCATTTTATCCGACTTCAAACCTTTTCAAAACCTTCTCCACTCATCCCAAAACTTAGAATCCCTCAAATTCATCCTCTCCTAGCACTCAATGGTACCCAAACGTCATGCGTCAACCTTTGGAGTGACAATGACAAGGAAAGGAGGACGGCGAGGCGTCCGGCGAGACAGCCGTCACCTAGCTCAACTTCCACTTTGTCATCCTCAACTCCAAATGTGATTCCTAGTCCACCTTCTTCCCAGATCGATCTCCTAGCCAAGAAGGTCATCACAATGGAAGGAAGGATGATTTTAGTTTCTTTAAAGTGGAAGGTTTCACTTTAGGAAGACAACTCAAAGAAATGGGTTGGGAAAAGGTATGTTGTTTGGATGTCCCTACCTACCCAGCTCTAGTGAAAGATTTTTAACATAATTTGATAAGAGGAGATGGAGGAATAGTTAGTCATGTTAGAGGAACAAGAATTCATTTGACTTCGGAGATATTGGAAATTTATTGGAAATTCCGGTTGTTGGTTTGATAGCTAACTCTCATAGTGAGAGAGGTGAAGCTTTGTCTAGGATTCTTGGTAGAGACATGACAGATTTTGAAGAAGTTAGGGCAAACCAATTACCCTTGGAACTGAGGCTTTTGCATAATATTTGTAGTAGGATTCTATTCCCTAAAACTGGAAGATTCGGGTATGTATCTGAGAGAGACATTGTTGTCATGGACTGTGTTGTTACTGGTTAGCCTATAAACTTACCTGGTATGATGATTGGTTACATGGCTGAGGCAAGTAGTAAGAAAAGATCAACATTGCCTTATGGAATGATATTAACTATGGCATTTCAAAGTCAAGGAGTGAACATATTGGATAATGAGCCTATGAAGAATCTTAGACATATGGACTGCTACAACAGTGCTACTCTACACCGTATGGGATTTGTGAAAGTCAATGGGCATTGGGAAAGAAAAGGGCAAATTGATGAAAGGGCAGCTGAGGTTGAGACTGCAGTCCCTGGTCCCTCATAGGCAGGACCGTCTGTGAGACACTCTTCGCAGGACCTAGCAGTTCAGCACCCCCAGCAGCACCAGCTCCAGCCCCTACAACTTTTGTTCAAAGTTCTTCTGGATTTTTTAGATAGTTAGAACAGCTTAAAGACCTATTTACATATCATGAAATCAAGATTAAGAATGAAGTAGAAAGTCAACTCTTGGGGATAAGAAGCTTTTCTATTCATTGGAAGATAAAATTAGTGTGATTGAGTCATCACTAAGCACATCCTCAGTTACCTTGAAGACAACTTAAAGCTGATATTTGATAAAATCAAGGACATAGGAGGTGACTCAGACATTTACTCTAAATGAAGGACATGAACTTCAAGAGAAAGTTACAATTGCTGCTACTTTAGTTGAGAAAATGTTGAATGATTTCATGAAGATTCAAGAAAAAGGATGGGACAGATCTTAGAAGAACTTAAAAGGATTTTGAGATGATCTATTTCCAAGCCAATTCAACTTCAATCCAGTCAATTTCAAGCTTTCTTTAGTTTTTTAGTTTGTAACTAGGATAAATGATGTATTTTGATGTTTTGATATAGTATCTAAATGAATATTGTGTGAATGATGCATGATGTATTTTGTAATGACTTAATGAATATTTTGATGTAATGACTTTGTACTCAATGAATGCTATATGAAGTCAATCTTGTTACTTGAACTTTGAGTTACTCAATTCTTGCGTTTGATGTTGATTTAAGCTATATTTAGGCAAGAATGCTTGGTTGAATGGCCTATTTAGGCAAGAACCAGGGGATAGCCATTTGGAGATTTGAGAAGCATTAAATGCGTGTTTGAAACTGATGTCCAGCATTTAAGGCAAGCATTAAAAGTTGATGTCCAAGCATTTAAGATAAGTAGACATTGTTTGAAAAACCCACAACGAGTTTTGAAAACCAATCCCAATCCACTCTTCATTCACATATGCATTGAAGGCTGGGAGATGAAGTCTTCAGACAGAATGGCTCGTTTGAAAAAAAAAATTGCATTCATCAAAGAGAAACGGCAATTAAATCATCAATCAATGAGCAAGCTCCAATCCTTCCACATTGCAAAGAAATTGTGATTAAAGACTTCAAAATAGTGTAAATTTCGAAAAGAAGAACGCAAGAAATCCATGTTTGGTTATTTTTTTAATTAGATTTAGTTTTGCCATTGGAATTTTACAGTTTTGCTATTGACTGCTTTCAGTGGGATTTGGACAAGTGTCATGCAATGCTTTGAAAAATAATTTTCACATGATAAATCATCAAAGATAGATTTAGTCATTCGAGAAATGAATGGTAAAACATTGAAGTCCAGTGCAAGACAAAATTCAGTTAGACAAGGATGCTTAAGAAAGGTTTTACGTTAAGAATATCCAAAGCCAGTTCGAGACATTTTGAAAAAATGAAAGCAATTTAAAGCATGAAATTACTTATGCAGTTTGGATTAAAAAAATTATTTGAAATTATTTTTGGCTTTAAAGATTATTCACCATCATTTTTCTTTACTTGTATTACCTTTGATACATGGGATACCTTAATTTGAAGCGATTGTCTCAAAAAAATTATTAATATTATACTTAATCATTTTGTATTCATCAAAATCAAATATGAGGTCAACACTATTCATAAAAAGAGAATGCATTGGAGATCGTCTGCTTACATTAGAGGTAGATATAGAAATGTGTTAACTTTACAACAGTGAGAAGCATGTAAACCATGGAGCCCATCAATGTCACCATCCTTTACAGTGGGTTGAGACCAAGCAAAGAACATGACATCTCTCCCGATAACATTGTCCTGCAGCCATAAGCATGATGATGGGGATCATGATAGCCGCGCATGGAGATTGTTGGTTGACGGCACTAATGGAAAGACCATTAGTGCCTTCTTTGTCCACTCCAAGATTTGGATGAAATCCTGATTCTTATGAAGTACTAGCATGAATTGCAATTGCTCCTATTATTGTCGTCACCACGCATCGAAAGAAACACAAGAAGCACATGGTCATTGATGCCTAAGAAGACATCGAAAGAAGAAGCATGCATGGTCATTGATGCCTAAGAAGATGATCATGGAAAGACAAGTAGTTCGACCTAACTAGCCCATAAGAATTGTTTTGAAGAACTACTTGCCCTGGAACCTCCAGGTCTTACTAGATGTGTCCACCTACCCTTCTATTTATAGCACAATAATAGGGTCGCAAAGAATTTTTAAGTTATCATACTTTTATAATCACAACAAATAGAATTCAGTAACGGCTCATTAAGAAAAAATTAGTAATGGCCTTGGTCCCACAAGTATGCTGTAATCATCATAAACTTTATGGTCATGACAACCATAATAAATTTAGTAACGCAAAAAATAAATGTCAAATTTCGTTAAGAAAAAAATAGTAATGGCCTTGGTCCCACAAGTATTGTAATCATCATAATAATGACAGACCATAATATAAATTTAGTAACGCAAAAATAAATGTTCAAATTGTGTTATTAGTAACGCATAATAATAAATTTACCGTGCCACCAATTATATTTTATTACTGTCTAGATAATTTGAAATCATTTGTTCATGGTTTGAATTTTACAATTTGCTTTGATTTCTATGATAACTAGCCATGCTTTAACAGTTTTCTATTATATCTTTGCATTTGTAGCTCAAATAAATCGTATGATCAAAAGCCACATGAAAAATGGACACCAGTAAATCGTTTGATTGATCACACTACCTATCTCGAGTGTGGACGTATTGGCCTGACATTAAAATAAGATTAAGAGTCATTTGTCTAGATAAACAATGTAATTTGAGCTTGTGGATCCCTAATACAACAAGCAGTCAATCTCATATTTTGATGTTATGCATTAACTTGAACATATTTTGCAAAACCTATGTTAGCATCTTGCTGCCATATTCTTGAGATTTAATAACTTGCATCTTGTAGAACTTATTTTCTATCCATTGGTTGATTTCACAGTTGCCATGTCTCTATTATTTTGAATAAAGTTGCTGATTGTATTAGGCAAACTTTCAGGTGCATTTCTTAACAATAAACAATTTATTTCTTTATACTTGCTTGATCCTTTTTTTAAATCTTCGACTTGAAGTCAAAGCTTTTTATTCCTTTATTTAAAGTCTCAAATAGATTCTTAATTCGACACTTCCTACCATATTTTTTTTCTTGCTATGTCCAAAGCTCTGGAAAGAGAGAGGGATACTTGCCAACATTCCATAATATGAAAGAAGAATTTCTATTTTGTTGGCCCACTTATTGATTTTGATGATTAACAAAAGCCATGAGTATATTCTTATGTACTAATGTAATTGAATGTGTTTCAGAATTTAGAAAGGTTAAATATTCAAAAGTTATATAAAAATTGGTTTGAATCAGTTTTTATTGGTATATATCAAGTTCAGAAGTTAGAGCCGACACCCACAGTCATTAGAGCTGACTACAGAGCGTATCAGAATAGTTTTATACTTTCAGCACGGTTTAGATTTGACACATGGAAAGTTAGAGCCGACTCTAACCAAGATACATAGAACTATTTTTTGCTTCAGATTTTAGAGCCGATACCTAGAGATTTAGAGCCGACTCTAACCTGAAAATATGGAGCATTTTTGGGATCTGTTAGAGCCGACACCCTAGGAGATTAGAACCGACTCCAGCTCACGATGTGTCGACACCAGAGAATCTTGGAGCCAACTCCACACGGACTTTTTATTACTATTTTTGGAAACCCGACTTAGAGCCGACACTTGAAAAGTTTGAGCCGACTCCAACCTGTCAGAGTCGATTTTCAAATTTGTCAGAATCAGCTCCAACAGTCATATTTCTTCACCTACTCTTCAATGGCTCTATTTTTTTACGTGAGGAACTAATCCAAGTACATTTCAATGGCTATTTTTCACCAAATCATGGATTAAGAGAAATTATAAAAAGGGGTTCGACCATTCAAAAAAAAGAAGAAAAACAAGAAGAAAAATAGAGAAATCAAGAAATCCCAAAGAGGAAATTCTCTGTTCAAAGCCTAATTGTTGTCGAGAGATAGAAGAGAAATCCAAAAGCCTTCCAAGATCAAATCAAAGGATTTCCATCGATTGAAGAAGAAAAGCAAGAGCCCTAAATTTTCAACCTTCTTCACCGAGCATTTTTCAAGAATCTAAGTTCAAGCTTTGATAGTCCATTCAAAGAGAAGAGAAAAGAAGAAAAGAAGAAAAGTCAACTTCAAAAGCTTCAAATCAGGCTTTTCTATTCTCATTTTACTTATATTGCATATTTGCTCATTTGAGAGCTTTTAATTTGCTGTAAACATATTTGAATTGTTGTTTTCTAATTCAATCAGGGATTGAATTAGTGAGGTAGTTGATCTCGGGGCAAGCTAAGATTAGCTTGTGTTAGGTTTTGTGCTGGTGAACCTGTAAAAACCGACTGGTTCGTTGTGATCCCGTTGTAAAATAATAAGTTCGAGTTGTGATCTTGCAAAACAACTCAGCTGTAATCAGGGTAATTATAGTGTAGACCCAAGAGTTGCTTGGGAGTGGATGTAGGTGTAGCTAACACCGAACCACTATAAACCTTGTGTGTTTGTCATGCTTATCTCTCTCTCTTCTTTTATATTGTGTTCATCATTTATTGCATCACTTCACTTGTGCACATTTATCTTGTGAAATTGGTTTTAAGTGTAAAATTTTTAAGAACCCAATTCATCCCCCCCTCTTGGGTTGCCATCTGGCCAACAATTGGTATCAGAGCTTATGCTCATTTCGGCTTGATCTAACAATCAAGAGCTAAATATCCAAATGGCAGCTCAAGCTGGCTCATCTTTTTCTGAGGGTCAATCCAAATCGACCACCTTTGTTTAGTGGCACAAACTATTCATATTGGAAAGCTAGAATGAGATTTTTATTCAAGCTTTAGACTATGATTATGGAGTGTCATTATCAATGGTCCTAGCACTCCCACGCATAATAGATGGATCCATTGTTCCTAAGCCCGAAAGGGATTGGAATAAAAATGATAGGAAAATGGCTCAGCTTAATGCCAAGGCCATGAATGTCCTATACTGTTCTTTGGATGCAAATAAATTCAATAGAATATCCACTTGCATCTCAGCCAAAGAATATGGGTTAGGTTGGAAGTTAATCATAAGAGTACCAACCAAGTTAAAGAATCAAAAATTAACATTTAGGTACACAAATATGAACTTTTCAGCATGGATCAAAATGAATCAATTGCATGCATGTATACTAGATTTACTGATAAAATGGATTGAAAAGTCTTGGTAAGACCTATACTAACTCTGAATTAGTGCAAAAAATTCTTAGTCTCTTCCAAGATCATGGGAAGCCAAAGTGACAGCAATCCAAGAAGCCAAAGATTTGAATATTCTACCTTTGGAGGAGCTACTTGGATCTCTTATGACCCATGAGCTTACAATGAAGCAACAATCAAGAAGAGGACGTGAAAAAGAAAAACAATTGCACTCAAAGCTGTAGAAAATGAAAAGAGCAGCAGCGAAGAAGATTAAGAAGATGATGAGACTGCTCTCCTTGCAAAGAAATTCAAAAATTTATGCAAAGAAGGAGACCCTTCCACAAGAGAAAATCTGGTATTAAAATGGAAGGAGAAAAAGAAAAGGATAAGGATAAGGAAAAGGATCCCTTGATATGTTACGAATGCAAGAAACCGAGATATTTTAGATCTGAATGTCCTCAACTCAAGAAGGGATACAAAAAGAAGAAGAAAGCTTATGTTGCAACTTGGAGCGAGAGCGAGGAATCTTCATTGAAGAGGATCAAAAAGAGGTTGCCAACATATGCTTCATGGTAAATGATGAAAGTAAGGTAAATTCTGAAATCCCAATGATGATTTACTTTTTATGAATTATATGATGCTTTTAATGAATTAGTTATGATTTCAAGATTTTGAGAACCAAAAACAAAACTTTGAAAACTGAAAACTTAGATCTTCTAAAAAATAAAAATGAACTAGTTCTTGAAATTAAAATTTAAAATCTAAAAAGGAAGACAAACTAAAAGAAAAAGAATCAATTTCTATTGAAAATCTTATTTAAAGAAAGAAATTGAAAAATATAAGAATATTATTGATAGATTTACAAATAGCTCAAAAAAGCTTAATCTACTTTTAAACAATCAAAGAGCTATTTTTGACAAAGCTGGTTTAGGATATAGACCACATATGAAACAAAAATATATCGACAATTTCTTCATCAAGAAACAATCAAAATAATATTTGCTGTTACCACTATAGCAAAAAGGGATATAAATCTTATGAATGCAATTACAAATTGTCTCATAAGAAGTTAAATCATAAAGGTAAGAAAATATGGGTTCCAAAAGGAACTGTGTTTATTGCTACTAACCATGAAGGACCCAAGAAGGCTTGGGTACCAAAACAAAGATTTTATTGCCTTGCAGGAGCGTCTTGCGACCAAAGGATCAAAAAGAAAATGGTATCTTGATAGTGGCTACTCAAGACACATGACGGGTGACAAGGAGCAATTCATCATCCTTGAAGCAAAAAGAGGAGGAGTTGTAACTTTTGGAGATAATGGCAAAGAATAAATCATGGGCTTTGGTAAAATTCAAATTACTCCATCCACTTTTATTGAAAATATTTTATATGTAGATGGATTAAAGCATATTTTAATTAGTATTAGCCAACTATGTGATAAAGTTTCAAAGTTTCCTTTGAAGCTTCTATCTGTACTGTATCAAATCTCATTGACAATAGCATTATATTTATTGGAAATAGAAATGACAATGTATACTTAATTGATTTGGATAATTTATCTACTAGTAACCATTGCCTAATTGTAGATAATGCTTAGGTAAATGAGATTGGATGGCTATGGCATCGTAGACTAGGTCATGCAAGCACACACTTAATTTCAAAATTTTTTA
The DNA here is from genome assembly GCA_900491605.1 of Calamus simplicifolius. Taxonomy (NCBI): domain Eukaryota; kingdom Viridiplantae; phylum Streptophyta; class Magnoliopsida; order Arecales; family Arecaceae; genus Calamus; species Calamus simplicifolius. Next base: position 71,240 of record UESW01005087.1, on the reverse strand, counting down.
GAATGGATTTAGTTAAAGGACTTCCAAAATTAGATTTTGAAAACAATAGAATTTATGATGCATGTCAATTTGGAAAACAAACTAAAAATTCTTTCAAATCTAAAAATATTGTTTCCACTACTAGGCCACTCAGTTACTTTATATGGACCTTTTTGGACCTACTAGAACCACTAGTCTAGAGGAAAGAAATATAGTCTTATAATAGTAGATGATTACTCTAGATTCACTTGGGTATTTTTAGCTCACAAAGATGAGACTTTCTCTATATTTCTAAATTCTTCAAGAAAGTCACAAATGAGAAAAACACTACCATAGTATCTCTTAGAAGTGATCATGGAACTGAATTTGAAAATTATTTATTTAAAAAATTTTGCATTAAAAATGGCATTCATCATAACTTCTCTGCACTTAGAATACCTCAACAAAATGGAATTGTAGAAAAGAAAATTAAAACTCTAGAAAACATGGCCCGTACATACTATGTGAAAGCCAACTCCCAAAGTATTGTAGGCGGAAGCTATAAACACAGCATGTTACATCCTAAATAGAGCCTTAATTAGACCAATCCTTAAGAAAACTCCCTATGAATTATGGCATAATAGGAAATCCAACATTAGTTATTTTCATGCATTTGGTTATCGATGTTTCATTCATAATAATGGTAAAGACAATCTTGGAAGTTTGACGCAAAATCTGATGAAGGGGTATTCTTAGGATATTCCTCTTTAGCAAAGCTTATAGGGTATTTAATTGTGGAAGAGTCAATTCATGTAGTATTTGATGAATCTTTAGCATCAAGTACTGAAAAGATAGATGATGAGGAAGATACAAATTTGCTTGAAAGAGATATTAAAAATTGAATGTAGATGTATTTCAGATCATGAACCAGAAGCTAAGGATGATGATTCACCTAAGGATGAGATATTGATACTACTCATAATTATGTAGATGTACCTAGAGATTGGAGATATGCTTATGGTCATCCAAAGGACTTAATCATAGGTGATCCATCTCAAGGTGTAAGAACAGATCATCAATGAGAAATATAAATAATCATCTTGCATTTATGTCTCATATAGAACCTAAAACTATCGAGAAAGCCGAAAAAGATAGTAATTAGATGTTAGCTATGCAAGAGGAATTAAATTAATTTACTAGGAATAAAGTATGGACCCAAGTTGATAGACCCAAAGGTCATCTTGTTATAGGATCTATATGAGTGTATAGAAATAAATTAGATAAAATGGCATTGTTATTAGAAATAAAGCTAGATTAGTTTCAAAAGGATATAATCAAGAGGAAGGAATTGACTTTGATGAAACCTTTGCATTTATTGCTAGATTAGAGGCCATTAGATTATTACTTGCATTTGCATGTCATATGAACATTAATTTATTTCAAATGGATGTGAAAAGTATATTTTTAAATGGTTTTATAAATGAGGAAGTTTTTGTTAAACAACCATATGGTTTTGAAGATCATAAGTTTTTAAATCATGTTTTTAAACTACACAAAGCACTTTATGGTTTCAAACAAGCATCTAAAGCTTGGCATGATAGACTAACTAAATTTCTAATTGAAAATGATTTTTCTAAAGAAAATGTTGATAAAACTCTATTTTGAAAAGAAATGATAAAGACTTATTGGTAGTACAAATCTATATAGATGATATAGTATTCAGTGCTACTAACGATCTTCTTTGTCAAGAATTTGCAAAGTTGATGAAAGGAGATTTGAGATGAGTATGATGGGAGAACTTAACCTCTTCCTTGGTCTTCAAATCAAACAAGAAAGAGGGGATTTTCATCAACCAAACAAAGTACACTAAAGAAATTCTCAAGAAGTTTGGTATGGAATCAGTTAAACCTCTTGGAACACCTATGTGTCATCCTTTATACAAACTCGATAAAGATAAAGATGGTAAGCAAATTGATCAAAAATATTACAGATGTATGATTGGTTCTCTACTTTACTTAATAGCTAGTACACCTGATATTATGTTTATTGTATGCTTATGTGCTAGATATCAGTCTGAGCCTAAAGAATATCACTTAATTACTGTAAAAAGAATTCTCATATATTTAAATGGAACAAAAAATGTAGGATTATGGTACTCTAGAGACTCAACATTAAATTTGATTGCATATTCTGATTCTGATTTTGCTAGTTGTAAATTAGATAGAAAAAACACAAGTGGTGTATGCCAATTTTTAGGTAGTAACTAATCTCTTGGTTTAGCAAAAAGTAAAATTCGGTTGCATTATCAACTGCTGAAGCTGAATATATTGCAGCTAGAAGTTGCTGTGCTCAAATTCTTTGGATTAAGTGATAACTTGAAGATTATGGTATAACATCTGATAAAACCCCAATTAGATGTGACAACACTAGTGCAATAAATTTGACAAAAAATATTATTCAACACTCAAGAACTAAACACATAGAAATAAGACACCATTTCATTAGAGAACATGTAGCTAATAATGATGTTTGTCTTGATTATGTATGTACTAATGAACAATTAGCTGACATATTTACAAAACCCTTAAGTGAAGAGAGATTTTGTTATCTTATAGGAGAATTAGAAGTCTGTGATCCATCGAAATGATTTTAAATCTCCTTGGAATGACTATATATAATTCAATCATTTTCTTAAAAATTCTTTTGTGATTCTAAGGAAATTTATCTAGATATTTGAACCTCTTGATTCACAACATTCTAAGGAAGATTTATATAATAATTGATGATTTTTGACAAGTTTCAGATTCTTTGAAACTCTTGTTTTTTACTGAAACTGTCTTGGAGCCGACACCACTGGTGTTGGAGTCAACTCCAGTTTTAGTTGCTCTCTATCTATAATTTTGGAGCCAACACCTGCCTTTATGGAGTCGACTCTATTGTGGGCGCTGACTATATTAGCGACATGGAGTCGACACCTCAACTTGCGGGAGCCGACACCTTTTGGTCTAGTTTTGATTATTTTAGGGCAGAGTCAGACACCTCTTCATTTCTATCCGACTCCAAACCTTTTCAAAACCTTCTTCACTCATCTCAAAACTTAGAATTCCTCAAATTCATCCTCTCCTAGCACTCAATGGTACCCAGACGCCATGCATCAACCTTTGGAGTGACAATGACAATGGGAAGGAGGACGGCGAGGCATCCGGCGAGATAGCCGTCACCTAGCTCAACTTCCACTGCGTCATCCTCAACTCCAAGTGCGATTACTAGTCCACCTTCTCCCCAGATCGATCTCCTAGCCGGAAAGGTCATCAGAATGGGAAGGAAGGTTGATTTTAGTTTCTTTGAAATGGAAGGTTTCACTTTAGGAAGACAACTCAAGGAAATGGGTTGGAAAAAGGTATGTTCTTTGGATGTCCCTACCTACCCAGCTCTAGTAAAAGATTTTATCATAATTTGACAAGAGGAGATGGAGGAATAGTTAGTCATGTTAGAGGAACAAGAATTCATTTGACTTTGGAGATATTGGGAACTTTATTGGAAATCCCGGTTGTTGGTTTGATAGCTAACTCTCATGGTGAGAGAGGTGAAGCTTTGTCTAGGATTCTTGGTAGAGACATGATAGATTTTGAAGAAGTTAGGGCAAACCAATTACCCTTAAACTGAGACTTTTGCATAATATTTGTAGCAGGATTCTATTCCCGAAAACTGGAAGATTCGGGTATGTATCTGAGAGAGACATTGTTGTCATGGATTGTGTTGTTACTGGTCAGCCTATAAACTTACCTGGTATGATGATTGGTTACATCGCTGAGGCAAGTAGTAAGAAAAGATCAACATTGCCTTATGGAATGATATTAACTATGATATTTCAAAGTCAAGGAGTGAACATATTAGATAATGAGCCTATGAAGAATCTTAGACATACGGACTACTAAAATAGTGCTACTCTACACCGTATGGGATTTGTGAAAGTCAATGGGCATTGGGAAAGAAAAGGGCAAATTGATGAAAGGGCAGCTGAGGTTGAGACTGCAGTCTCTGGTCCCTCATAGGCAGGACCATCTTTGAGACACTCTTCACCAGGACCTAGCAGTTCAGCAACCCCAGCAGCACCAGTTCCAGCCCCTAGAACTTTTGTTCAAAGTTCTTCTGGATTTTCTGAGAGACAGTTAGAAGAGCTTAAAGCCCTATTTATAGATCATGAAATCAAGATTAAGAATGAAGTGGAAAGTCAACTCTTGGGGATAAGGCAGCTATATTTAGGCAAGAATGCTTGGTTGAATGGCCTATTTAGGCAAGAAATAGGGGATAGCCATTTGGAGATTTGAGAAGCATTAAATGCGTGCATTTAAACTTATGTTCAGGCATTTAAGGCAAGCATTAAAAGTTGATGTCCAAGCATTTAAGATAAGTAGACATTGTTTGAAAAACCCATAATGAGTTTTGAAAACAAATCCCAAATAAAATCTTCATTCACATATGCATTGAAGGCTGGGAGATGAAATTGCATTCGTTAAAGAGAAACGGAGGCAATTAAATCATCAATCAATGAGCAAGCTCCAATCCTTCCACATTGCAAAGAAATTGTGATGATTAAAGACTTCAAAAATAGTGCAGAATTTCAAAAAGAAGAATGCAAGAAATCCATGTTTGGATATTTTTTAATTTGCTATTGGAATTTTACAGTTTTGCTATTGACTAGTTTCAGTGGGATTTGGACAAGTGTCATGCAATACTTTGAAAAATAATTTTCACATGATGAATTATCAAAGACAAATTTAGTCATTAGAGAAATGAATGGTAAAATATTGAAGTCCAGTGCAAGACAAAATTCAGTTAGAAAAGGATGCTTAAGAAATAGGTTTCACGTTAAGAATATTCAAAGCCAGTTTGAGACATTTTGAAAAAATGAAAGCAATTTAAAGCATGAAATTACTTATGCAGTTTGGATTAAAAAAAATTTATTTGAAATTATTTTTGGCTTTAAAGATTATTCACCATCATTTTTCTTTACTTGTATTACCTTTGATACATGGGATACCTTAATTTGAAGCGGTTGTCTCAACAAAATTCTTAATATTATACTTAATCATTTTGTATTTATCAAAATCAAATATGAGGTCAACACTATTCATAAAAAGAGAATGCATTGGAGATTGTCTGCTTACATTAGATGTAGATATAGAAATGTGTTAACTTTACAATAGTGAGAAGCATGTAAACCATGGAGCCCATCAATGTCACCATCCTTTACAGTGGGTTGAGACCAAGCAAAGAACATGACATCTCTCCCGATAACATTGTCCTGTAGCCATAAGCATGATGATGGGGATCATGAGAGCTGCGCATGGAGATTGTTGGTTGACAGCACTAATGGAAAGACCATTAGTGCCTTCTTTGTCCACTCCAAGATTTGGATGAAATCCTGATTCCTATGAAGTACTAGCACGAATTGCAATTGCTCCTATTATTGTTGTCACCACGGCATCGAAAGAAAACAAGAAGCATGCATGGTCATTGATGCCTAAGAAGATGATCATGGAAAGACAAGTAGTTCGACCTAACTAGCCCATAAGAATTGTTTTGAAGAACTACTTGCCCTGGAACCTCTAGGTCTTACTAGATGTGTCCACCTACCCTTCTATTTATAGCACAATAATAGGCGTCTATCCGTAGCAAAGAATTTTTAAGTTATCATACTTTTATAATCACAACAAATACGAATTCGGCTCATTAGGAAAAAAATTAGTAATGGCCTTGGTCCCACAAGTATGCTGTAATCATCATAAACTTTATGGTCATGACAGACCATAATAATAAATTTAGTAACGCATAAAAATAAATGTTCAACATGTGTTATTAGTAACGCATAATAATAAATTTAGTAACACGTAATAATAAATTACCGTGCCACCAATTATATTTTATTAGCTGTTTAGATAATTTGAAATCATTTGGTTCATGGTTTGAATTTTACAATTTTATTTGATTTCTATGATAACTAGACATTCTTTAACAGTTTTCTATTATATCTTTGCATTTGTAGCTCAAATAAGTCGGATGATCAAAAGCCACATGAAAAATGGACACCCGAAAATCATTTGATTGATCACGCTACCTATCTCGAGTGTGGACGTATTGGCCTGACATTAAAATAAGATTAAGAGTTATTTGTCTAGATAAACAATGTAATTTGAGCTTGTGGATCCCTAATACAACAAGCGGTCAATATCTCATATTTTGATTTTATGCATTATCTTGAACATATTTTGCAAAACCTATGTTAGCATCTTGCAGCCATATTCTTGAGATTTAATAACTTGCATATTTTAGAACTTATTTTCTATCCGTTGTTCGATTTCACAATTGCCATGTCTCTATTATTTTGAATAAAGTTGCTGATTGTATTATGCAAACCTTCAGGTGCATTTCTTAACAATAAACAATTTATTTCTTTATACTTGCTTGATCCTTTTTTAAATCTTCGACTTGATGTCAAAGCTTTTTATTCCTTTATTTAAAGTCTCAAATAGATTCTTAATTGGACACTTCCGTACCATTTTTTTTCTTGCTATGTCCAAAGCTCTAGAAAGAGAGAGGGATACTTGCCAACATTCCATAATATGAAAGAACGGAAATTTCTATTTTGTTGACCCACTTATTGATTTTGATGATTAACAAAAGCCATGATATATTCATTATGTTACTAATGTAATTGACATGTGTTTTAGGAATTTAGAAAGGTTAAATATTCAAAAGTTATATAAAAATTGGTTTGAATCAGTTTTTATTTGTATATGTCAAAGTTCAGAAGTTAGAGCCGACACCCACAGTCGTTAGAGTGGACACCCAGAACGTATCAGAACAGTTTGAAACTTTCGGCATGGTTTAGAGTCGACACCTAGAAAGTTTAACCGACTCTAACCTGAGATACAGAGAACTATTTTTTGCTTCAAATTTTAGAGCCGACATCTGGAGATTTAGAACCGACTCTAACCTGAGAATAGAGACTGCATTTTCGAGATACTGTTAGAGCCGATACCCTAGGAGATTAGAGCCGACTCTAGCTCACGATGTGTCGACACCAGAGAATCTTGGAGCCGACTCCACGATGAACTTTTTATTACTATTTTTGAAAACCCGACTTAGAGCCGATAGCTTGAAAAGTTGGAGCCGACTCCAACTTATCATAGTCAATTTTTAAATTTGTCAAAATCAGTTCAAATTGTCATATTTCTTCACCTACTCTTCAATGGCTCTATTTCTTTGCATGAGGAACTAATCCAAGTACATTTCAACGACTATTTTTCACCAAATCATGGATTAAGAGAAATTATAAAAAGGGGTTCCGAATGTTCAAAATAAAAAGAAGAAAAATGAGAAGAAAAAGAGAGAAATCAAGAAATCCCAAAGAGAAAATTCTCTGTGTCAAAGCCTAATTGTTGTCGAGAGATAGAACATAAATCCAAAAGCCTTCCAAGATCAAATCCAAAGGATTTCCATCGATTTGAAGAAGAAAAGAAAGAGCCCTAAATTTTTAACCTTCTCTTCATCGAGCATTTTTCAAGAATCTGAGTTCAAGCTTTGATAGTCCATTCAGAAGAGAAGAGGAAAAGAAGAAAAGAAGAAAAACTCAACTTCAAAAAGCTTTAAATCAGGGTTTTATATTCTCATTTTACTTATATTGCATATTTGCTCATTTGAGGAGCTTTTAATTTGCTCCAAACATATATTTAAATTGTTTATTTTCTAATTCAATAAGGAGATTGAATTAGTTGAGTAGTTGACCTCGGGCAAGCTAAGATTAGCTTGTGTTAGGTTTTGTGTGGTGAACCTGTGAAAATTGGCTGAGTTCATTGTGACCCCGTTGTAAAACAACAAGTTCAAGTTGTGATCCTACAAAACAACTCAGCTGTAATCAGGGTGATTATAGTGTAGACCCAAGAGTTGCTTGGGAGTGGATGTAGGTGTAGCTAACACCGAACCACTATAAACCTTGTGTGTTTGTCGTGCTTATCTCTCTCTCCCTCTTCTTTTATATTGTGTTCATCATTTATTGCAACACTTTACTTGTGCACATTTATCTTGTGAAATTGGTTTTAAGTGTAAAATTTTTAAGAACCCAATTCACCCCCTCCTCTTGGGTTGCCATATGGGCCAACAATTGGTATCAGAGCTTGTTCTCATTTTGGCTTAACTAACAATCAAGAGATAAAGATTCAAATGGCAGCTCAAGCTGACTAATCTTTTTTTGAGGGTCAATCCATAAATTGATCACCTTTGTTTAGTGGCACAAACTATTCATATTGAAAAGCTAGAATGAGGATATTTATTCAAGCTTTAGACTATGAATTATGGAGTGTCATTATCAATGGTCCTAGCACATAATAGACGGATCCATTGTCCTGAGCCCGAAAGGGATTGGAATGAAAATGATAGAAAAATGGCTCAGCTTAATGCCAAGGCCATGAATGTCCTATACTATTCTTTGGATGCAAATAAATTCAATAGAATATCCACTTGCATCTCAGCCAAAGAAATATGGAATAGGTTGGAAGTTACTCATGAGGGTACCAACCAAGTTAAAGAAGCAAAAATTAACATTTTGGTACACAAATATGAACTTTTCAGCATGGATCAAAATGAATCAATTACGTGCATGTATACTAGATTTACTGATATAGTAAATGGATTGAAAAGTCTTGGTAAGACCTACACTAACTCTGAATTAGTGCAAAAAATTCTTAGGTCTCTTCCAAGATCATGGGAAGCCAAAGTGACAGCAATCCAAAAGCCAAAGATTTAAATATTCTACCTTTGGAGGAGCTACTTGGATCTCTTATGACCCATGAGCTTACAATGAAGCAACATCAAGAAGATGATGTGAAAAAGAAACGAACAATTGCACTCAAAGCTGCAGAAAATGAAAGAGACGAAGAAGATGAAGAAGATGAAGAAGATGATGAGATTGCTCTCCTTGCAAAGAAATTCAGAAAATTTATGCAAAGAAGGAGACCCTTCCAGAAGAGAAAACCTGGTATTAAAATGGAAGAAGAAAAAAAAGGATAAGGATAAGGAAAAGGATCCCTTGATATGTTATGAATGCAAGAAACTGAGATTTTAGATCCGAATGTCCTCAACTCAAGAAGGGATACAAAAGGAGAAGAAAGCTTATATTGCAACTTGGAGCGACAATGAGGAATCTTCATATGAAAAAGATCAAAAAGAGTTGCCAACATATGCTTCATGGCAAATGATGAAAGTGAGGTAAATTCTGAAACCCCCAATGATGATTTTACTTTTGATGAATTATATGATGCTTTTAATGAATTAGTTAGTGATTTCAAGATTTTGAGAACCAAAAATAAAACTTTGAAAACTAAAAACTAGATCTTCAAAAAATAAAAATGAACTAGTTCTTGAAATTAAAAATTTAAAATCTGAAAAGGAAGACATACTAAAAGAAAAAGAATCAATTTCTTAATTTAAGAAAGAAATTAAAAAATATAAGAATATTGTTGATAGATTTACAAATAGCTCAAAAAGCTTAATCTACTTTTAAACAATCAAAGAGCTATTTTTGACAAAGCTGGTTTAGGATATAGACCACATATGAAACAAAAATGTGTCAACAATTCTTCATCAAGAAACCAATCAAAAATGATATTTGTTACCACTGTAGCAAAAAGGAACATAAATCTTATGAATGTAATTATAAATTGTCTCATAAGAAGTTAAATCATAAAGGTAAGAAAATATGGGTTCCAAAGGAACTGTGTTTATTGCTACTAACCATGAAGGACCAAGAAGGCTTGGGTACCTAAACAAAAGATTTGATTGCCTTGCAGGAGTGTCTTGCGGCCAAAGATCAAAAAGAAAATGGTATCTTGATAGTGGATGCTCAAGACACATGATGGGTGACAAGGAGCAATTCATCACCCTTGAAGAAAAAAGGAGTTGTAACTTTTGGAGATAATGGCAAAGGCCAAATCATGGGCTTTATAAAATTCAAATCACTCCATCCACTTTTATTAAAATATTTTATATGTAGATGGATTAAAGCATAATTTAATTATATTAGCCAACTGTGTGATAAAGGTTTCAAAGTTTTCTTTGAAGCTTCTATCTGCACTGTATCAAATCCCATTGACAATAGCATTAAATTTATTGGAAATAGAAATGGCAATATATACTTAATTGATTTGGATAATTTGTCTACTATTGCCTAATTGCAGATAATGCTAAGGTAAATGAGATTGATGGCTATGGCATCGTAGACTAGGTCATGCAAGCACACACTTAATTTCAAAATTGCTTAGAATGGATTTAGTTAAAGGACTTCCAAAATTAGATTTTAAAAACAATAGAATTTGTGATGCATGTCAATTTGGAAAACAAACTAGAATTCTTTCAAATCTAAAAATATTGTTTCACTACTAGGCCACTAGAGCTACTTCATATGGACCTTTTTGGACCTACTAGAACCACTAGTCTAGGAGGAAAGAAATATGGTCTTGTGATAGTAGATGATTACTCTAGATTCACTTGGGTATTATTTTTAGCTCATAAAGATGAGACTTTCTCTATATTTCTGAAATTCTTCAAGAAAGTCACAAATGAGAAAAATACTACCATAGTGTCTCTTAGAAGTGATCATGGAACTGAATTTGAAAATCATTTATTTAAAAATTTTTGCATTGAAAATGGCATTCATCATAACTTCTCTGCACCTAGAACACTCAACAAAATGGAGTTGTAGAAAGGAAAAATAGAACTCTAGAAGACATGGCCCGTACCATGCTATGTGAAAGCCAACTCCCAAAGTATTTCTGGGCGGAAGCTATAAACAGCATGTTACATCCTAAATAGAGCCTTAATTAGACCAATCCTTAAGAAAACTCCCTATGAATTATGGCATAATAGGAAACCCAACATTAGTTATTTTCATGCATTTGGTTGTCGATGTTTCATTCATAATAATGGTAAAGATAATCTTGGAAAGTTTGACGCAAAATCTGATGAAGGTATATTCTTAGGATATTCACTTCTAGTAAAGCTTATAGAGTATTTAATAAAAAATTTAATTGTAGAAGAGTCAATTCATGTAGTATTTGATGAATCTTTAGCATCAAGTTCTGAAAAGATGATGATGAGGAAGATACAAATTTGCTTGAAAGAGATATTGAAAAATTGAATGTAGATGTATCTTCAGATCATGAACCAGAAGCTAAGGATGATGATTCACCTAAGGATGATGGTATTGATACTACTCGTAATGATAGATCTACCTAGAGATTGGAGATATGCTTATGGTCATCCAAGGACTTAATCATAGGTGATCCATCTCAAGGTGTAAGAACTAGATCATCAATGAGAAATATCAATAATCATCTTGCATTTGTATCAACCTAAAACTATCGAGAAGCTGAAAAAGATAGTAATTGGATGTTAGCTATGCAAGAGGAATTAAATCAATTTACTAGGAATAAAGTATGGACCCTAGTTGATAGACCCAAAGGTCATCCTGTTATAGGATCTAAATGGGTGTTTAGAAATAAATTAGATGAAAATGGCATTGTTATTAGAAATAAAGCTAGATTAGTTGCAAAAGGATATAATCAAGAAGAAGGAATTGATTTTGATGAAACCTTTGCACTGTTGCTAGATTAGAAGGCCATTAGATTATTACTTGCATTTGCATGTCATATGAACATTAATTTATTTCAAATGGATGTGAAAAGTTATTTTTAAATGGTTTTATAAATGAGAAGTTTTTGTTGAACAACCACCTGGTTTTGAAGATCATGAATTTTCAAATCATGTTTTTAAACTACACAAAGCACTTTATGGTTTAAAATAAGCACCTAGAGCTTGGTATGATAGACTAAGTAAATTTCTAATTGAAAATAATTTTTCTAGAGGAAATGTTGATAAAACCCTATTTTTGAAAAGAAAAGATAAAGATTTATTGGTGTACAAATCTATGTAGATGATATAGTATTCGGTGCTACTAACAATCTTCTTGTCAAGAATTTGCAAAGTTGATGCAGGGCGAATTTGAGATGAGCATGATGGGAGAACTTAACTTCTTCCTTGGACTTCAAATCAAACAAGAAAGAGAGGGGATTTTCATCAACCAAACAAAGTACACTAAAGAAATTCTTAAGAAGTTTGGTATGGAATCAGTTAAACCTCTTGGAACACTATGAGTCCTCATGCAAACTCGATAAAGATGAAGATGGTAAGAAAATTGATCAAAAATATTACAGAGGTATGATCAGTTCTCTACTTTACTTAACAGCTAGTAGACCTGATATTATGTTTGTTGTATGCTTATGTGCTAGATATCAGTCTGAACCTAAAGAATCTCACTTAATTGCTGTAAAAAGAATTCTAGATATTTAAATGGAACAAAAAATGTAGGATTATGGTACTCTAGAGACTCAACATTAAATTTGATTGCATATTCTGATTCTGATTTTGCTGGTTGTAAATTAGATAGAAAAAGCACAAGTGGTGCATGCCAATTTTTAGGTAGTAACTTAATCTCTTGGTTTAGCAAAAAGCAAAATTCGGTTGCATTATCAACTGCTGAAGCTGAATATGTTGCAGCTGAAGTTGCTGTGCTCAAATTCTTTGGATTAAGCGACAACTTGAAGATTATGGTATAACACCTGATAAAACTCCAATTAGATGTGACAACACTAGTGCAATAAATTTGACAAAAAATCCTATTCAACACTCAAGAACTAAACACATAGAAATAAGACATCATTTCATTAGAGAACATGTAGCTAATAATGATGTTTGTCTTGATTATGTATGTACTGATGAATCAATTAGCTGACATATTTACAAAACCCTTTAAGTGAAGAGAGATTTTGTTATCTTAGAGGAGAATTAGGAGTTTGTGATCCATTAGAATGATTTTAAATCTCCTAGGAATGACTATCTAGAATTCAATCATTTTCTTAAAAATTCTTTTGTGATTCTAAGAAAAATTTATCTAGATATTTGAACCTCTTGATTCACCACATTCTAAGGAAGATTTATCCAATAATTGAGATTTTTGACAAGTTTCAGATTCTTTGAAACTCTTATTTTTGCTAAAACTGTTGGAGCCGACACCACTGGTGTTGGAGTCGACTCCAGTTTTAGTTGCTCTCTGTCTGTGATTTTGGAGCGACACCTACCTTTGTGGAGCCGACTCTATTTGGGCTGACTGTGTTAGCGACTTGGAGTCGACACCTCAACTTGCGGGAGCCGACACCTTTTGGTCCAGTTTTGACTATTTTAGGGCAGAGTCGATACCTTTCGTTTCTATATGACTCCAAATTTTCAAAACCTTCTCCACTCATCCCAAAACTTAGAATCCTCAAATTCATCCTCTCCTAGCACTCAATGGCACCCAAATGCGCATCAACCTTTGGAGTGACAATGACAACGGGAAGGAGGACGGCGAGGCAACCGGCGAGACAGCCATCACCTAGCTCAACTTCCACTTCGTCATCCTCAACTCCAAGTGCGATTCCTAGTCCACCTTCTCCCCAGATCGATCTCCTAGCCAGGAAGGTCATCACAATGGGAAGGAAGGTTGATTTTAGTTTCTTTAAAGTGGAAGGTTTCACTTTAGGAAGACAACTCAAGGAAATGGGTTGGGAAAAGGTATGTTCTTTGGATGTCCCTACCTACCCAGCTCTAGTGAAAGATTTTTATCACAATTTGATAAGAGGAGATGGAGAATATTAGTCATGTTAGAGGAACAGAATTCATTTGACTTCGGAGATATTGGGAAATTTATTGGAAATCCCGGTTGTTGGTTTGATAGCTAACTCTCACAGTGAGAGAGGTGAAGCTTTGTCTAGGATTCTTGAGACATGACAGATTTTGAAGAAGTTAGGGCAAACCAATTACCCTTGGAACTGAGGCTTTTGCAATATTTGTAGTAGGATTCTATTCCCTAAAACTGAAGATTCGAGTATGTATCTGAGAGAGACATTGTTGTCATGGCTGTGTTGTTACTGGTCAGCCTATAAACTTACCTGGTATGATGATTGGTTACATGGCTGAGGCAGTAGTAAGAAAAGATCAACATTGCCTTATGGAATGATATTAACTATGACATTTCAAAGTCAAGGAGTGAACATATTGGATAATGAGCCTATGAAGAATCTTAGACATACGGACTACTACAAAAGTGCTACTCTACACCGTATGGGATTTGTGAAAGTCAATGGGCATTGGAAAGAAAAGGCAAATTGATGAAAGGCAGCTGAGGTTGAGACTGCAGTCCCTGGTCCCTCAGAGGCAGGACCGTCTGTGAGACACTCTTTGCCAGGACCTAGCAGTTCAGCACCCCCAGCAGCACCAGCTCCAGCCCCTACAACTTTTGTTCAAAGTTCTTCTGGATTTTCTGAGAGAGTTAGAATAGCTTAAAGCCCTATTTACAGATCATGAATCAAGATTAAGAATGAAGTAGAAAGTCAACTCTTGGGGATAAGGCAGCTTTTCTATTCATTGGAAGAAAAATTAGTGTGATTGAGTCATCACTAAGCACATCCTTAGTTACCTTGAAGACAGACTTAAAGCTGATATTTGATAAAAAAGGACATAGGAGGTGACTCAGACATTTACTCTAAATGCATGATGAACTTCAAGAGAAAATTACAATGCTGTTGCTTTAGTTGAGAAAATGTTGAATGATTTCATGAAGATTCAACAAAAGGATGGGGCAGATCTTAGAAGAACTTAAAAGGATTTTGAGATGATCTATTTCCAAGCCAATTCAACTTCAATCCAATCAATTTCAAGCTTTCTTTAGTTTTTTAGTTTGTAACTAGGATAAATGATGTATTTTGATGTTTTGATATAGTATCGTGTGAATGATGCAGTGATGTATTTTGTAATGACTTAATGAATATTTTGATGTAATGACTTTGTACTCAATGAATGCTATATGAAGTCAATCTTGTTACTTGAACTTTGAGTTACTCAATTCTTGCGTTTGATGTTGATTTAAGCTATATTTAGGCAAGAATGCTTGGTTGAATGGCCTATTTAGGCAAGAACCCGGGATAGCCATTTGGAGATTTGAGAAGCATTAAATGCATGCATTTGAAACTGATGTCCAGGCATTTAAGGCAAGCATTAAAAGTTGATGTCCAAGCATTTAAGATAAGTAGACATTGTTTGAAAAACCCACAACAGTTTTGAAAACCAATCCCTCTTCATTCACATATGCATTGAAGGCTGGGAGATGAAGTCTTCAGACAGAATGGCTCATTTAAAAAAAAAAATGCAAAGAAACGACGCAATTAAATCATCAATCAATGAGCAAGCTCCAATCCTTCCACATTGCAAAGAAATTGTGATTAAAGACTTCAAAATAGTGCAAATTTCAAAAAGAAGAACGCAAGAAATCCATGTTTGGTTATTTTTTTAATTAGATTTATAGTTTTGCCATTAATTTTACAGTTTTGCTATTGACTGCTTTCAGTGGGATTTGGACAAGTGTCATGCAATGCTTTGAAAAATAATTTTCACATGATAAATCATCAAAGAAAGATTTAGTCATTCGAGAAATGAATGGTAAAACATTGAGTTAGACAGGATGCTTAAGAAACAGGTTTCACGTTAAGAATATCCAAAGCCAGTTCAAGACATTTTGAAAAAATGAAAGCAATTTAAAGCATGAAATTACTTATGCAGTTTGGATTAAAAAAATTATTTGAAATTATTTTTGGATTTAAAGATTATTCACCATCATTTTTCTTACTTGTATTACCTTTGATACATGGATACCTTAATTTGAAGCGATTGTCTCAACAAAATTCTTAATATTATACTTAATCATTTTGTATTCATCAAAATAAAACATGAGGTCAACACTATTCATAAAAAGAGAATGCATTGGAGATCGTCTGCTTACATTAGAGGTAGATATAGAAATGTGTTAACTTTACAACAGTGAAGCATGTAAACCATGGAGCCCATCAATGTCACCATCCTTTACAGTGGGTTGAGACCAAGCAAAAAACATGACATCTCTCCGATAACATTGTCCTGCAGCCATAAGCATGATGATGGGGATCATGATAGCCGCGCATGGAGATTGTTGGTTGACGGCACTAATGGAAAGACCATTAGTGCCTTCTTTGTCCACTCCAAGATTTGGATGAAATCCTGATTCTTATGAAGTACTAGCATGAATTGCAATTGCTCCTATTATT
>UESW01005087.1:0-50254 GCA_900491605.1 Calamus simplicifolius | reverse complement strand
TATCATTAAAAAAAACTCTCAAAGTTAATAATTAGGTTCTTAGCATTGTTCACTAAGTAACCGGGCCCCATCATCTAAGAAAGTGATGTTGTTCGCGTAAAAAGGTGAGAATGTAAAAGAACCTAAGTAGAGTCAGTCCTACCTAAAGCCTTTTTGACTCGAGTCAGTAAGTCCGAGGGGTGTTTTACACCTAATGCTCTAAAACCAATTGGTTTGAAAGCCATTGGCCTAAAGCTCGCTACAAGGGTTAATTAGAAAGCAAGGGGTTAGGACATTGCACTGACTTTACACATAATAAATAATAAGAGAACTAAAGTATAAAAGACATTACACCCAACCCAAATTAAGTTAGAAGACTTAATTAGAGAAGTGGAAAGTTGGTGAAGGAAGACTTCTATAAATTCTTATGGACTACACTTTATCACTAAATGGGTAAACTTAATAATCCAATGAAGTACCTCCCTTATGATCTACCCAGAAATTTTTAAGAAGAACTGTAGGATAACTATCAATTCTTGGACTAACTTGGTACATATTTTCTAAATTTCTTATTGCTCGAGGACGAGTAAGATTCATGTTGGAGGAAGTGATAAACACATAAATAATTATCACTAAACCTATTAATAATAATTCAAAGTTCCTATTATTATATAATATTTTAGGTAAAACTTTATAAACTTAAAGAACTTATTTTAGGAATTTAACGACATAAACGACACTCGAATCGGACTTAAAACAAGCTCGTAATTAATATTATAAGGATTTATCACGTATTTTAAAGCAGAGTCGGCAAATCTAGTGCCAACTTCATCGTCTTCTCAACAGAAATTGCCTTATTTCTCTCCCGATTCATCTCCTATTCAAATTCAATCTTTCCTCCACCAATTAAGAAATAAATTGGAAAGAAAAGTATCAAATTGGAAGAATTAAATTCATATGGAAGTAATTTTGATTTTATTCACAATATCTCCGAGATTTTCTCTATGTCGCGTCGTCTGCATCCTACTTGCATCTGATATGGAAATAGATGCTTGGATTGCGTATGGGCCACGTCTAGGCTGCGTCCGGGCTTCTACAAATAGCAGCAAAGGGGGAGCTCTTCTGGAGGGGGTCCGTCCAACGATCTGCATCCGTTCCAAGCTGTGAGAGAGAGCTCTGTTCCGTGGCATGGAGTCTGCAGGAGGTGGAGAAAGCTCCGTCCGTGCAAGCATTCATCCTCTGTTTGTGCTATAGAAGCGTTCATCTGTGCGTGAGCTCTGTTCCATTCGTGGCTCAGGAGTCATTCATCCATCCATGGTTCGAAGAGATTGGCTATTCATGTTCGGTTGTTCCAGGAGATCTAGATCGTAGAGGCTTCGAGGAGATGTCCGTGGAGGCTGATCTATTCCCATGACAAGTTTGTGATCTAGGAGGCGCATGCAGAGGAGGAGCAAAGACTTCAGATTGGTTCATCATGTCTTTAGCCTGGCTTGGTTCAGCCCAGTTTAATTTACTGCTTTTTGTTGCCTTCTTCATGTTAGAATATAAAAGTTTTCAATTTTAAATTTTAATATGCACTCTTGGATGTTATTGAAATAAAGCTTTATGCATGTTTAATTGTTATTAAATTATATTTAAGTGAAAATAATTTATACTGATCTATTCTTAAAAGGAACGGGCCGTGATCTACGGGTACGAGCCGTGCTCTTATAAGATAGACCATATCTTGATTATTTTGCACTACCAATTATCTATTTAGTTAAATTTATAAACTTATTTCAAGATAATCACTAAAGTCCCTGTGGAATCGATCCCTTACTCTCACTATTCTATTAGTGAAATTAAGGTGTTTTAATCATTGTGCTACGACATGCATCAAACACTCATGAACTAAACACATAGAAATAAGACACAGTTTCATTCGAGAACATGTAGCTAATAATGATGTTTGTCTTGATTATGTATGTACTGATGAATAATTAGCTGACATATTTACAAAACCCTTAAGTGAAGAGAGATTTTGTTATCTTAGAGGAGAATTAGGAGTCTGTGATCCATCGGAATGATTTTAAATCTCCTAGGAATGACTATCTAGAATTCAATCATTTTCTTGAAAATTCTTTTGTGATTCTAAGGAAAATTTATCTAGATATTTGAACCTCTTGATTCACCACATTCTAAGGAAGATTTATCCAATAATTGATGATTTTTGACAAGTTTCAGATTCTTTGAAACTCTTGTTTTTCACTGAAACTATCTTGGAGCCAACACCACTGGTGTTGGAGTCGACTCCAGTTTTAGTTGCTCTTGTCTATGATTTTGGAGCTGACACCTACCTTTGTGGAGCCGACTCTATTTTGGGCGCTGACTGTGTTAGCGACTTGAGTCGACACCTCAACTTGCGGGAGCCGACACCTTTTGGTCCAGTTTTGACTATTTTAGGGCAGAGTCGATACCTCTTTGTTTCTATCCGACTCCAAACCTTTTCAAAACCTTCTCCACTCATCCAAAACTTAGAATCCCTCAAATTCATCCTCTCCTAGCACTCAATGGCACCCAAATATCAACCTTTGGAGTGACAATGACAGTGGGAAGGAGGACATCGAGGCATCCGACGAGACAGCCATCACCTAGCTCAACTTCCACTTCATCATCCTCAACTCCAAGTGCGATTCCTAGTCCACCTTCTCCCCAGATCGATCTCCTAGCCAGGAAGGTCATCACAATGGAAGGAAGGTTGATTTTAGTTTCTTTGAAGTGGAAGTTTTCACTTTAGGAAGACAACTCAAGGAAATGGGTTGGGAAAAGGTATGTTCTTTGGATGTCCCTACCTACCCAGCTCTATTTAAAGATTTTTATCATAATTTGATAAGAGGATGGAGGAATAGTTAGTCATGTTAGAGGAACAAGAATTCATTTGACTTTGGAGATATTGGGAAATTTATTGGAAATCCGGTTGTTGGTTTGATAGCTAACTCTCACAGTGAGAGAGGTGAAGCTTTGTCTAGGATTCTTGGTAGAGACATGACAGATTTTGAAAAGTTAGGGCAAACCAATTACCCTTGGAACTGAGGCTTTTGCACAATATTTGCAGTAGGATTCTATTCCCTAAAACTGAAAGATTCGAGTATGTATCTGAGAGAGACATTGTTGTCATGGACTGTGTTGTTACTGGTCAGCCTATAAACTTACCTGGTATGATGATTGGTTACATGGCTGAGGCAAGTAGTAAGAAAAGATCAACATTGCCTTATGGAATGATATTAACTATGACATTTCAAAGTCAAGGATGAACATATTGGATAATGAGCCTATGAAGAATCTTAGACATACGGACTACTACAACAGTGCTACTCTACACCGTATGGGATTTGTGAAAGTCAATGGCATTGGAAAAGAAAAGGGCAAATTGATGAAAGGGCAGCTGAGGTTGAGACTGCAGTCCTGGTCCCTCAGAGGCAGGACCGTCTGTGAGACACTCTTCGCCAGGACCTAGCAGTTCAGCACCCCCAGCAGCACCAGCTCCAGCCCCTACAACTTTTGTTCAAAGTTCTTCTGGATTTTCTTAGAGACAGTTAGAACAGCTTAAAGCCCTATTTACAGATCATGAAATCAAGATTAAGAATGAAGTAGAAAGTCAACTCTTGGGGATAAGGCAGCTTTTCTATTCATTGAAGATAAAATTAGTGTGATTGAGTCATCACTAAGCACATCCTCAGTTACCTTGAAGACAGACTTAAAGCTGATATTTGATAAAATCAAGGACATAGGAGGTGACTCAGACATTTACTCTAAATGCAATGCTGAACTTCAAGAGAAAGTTACAATTGCTGCTGCTTTAGTTGAGAAAATGTTGAATGATTTCATGAAGATTCAAGAAAAAGGGATGGGCAGATCTTAGAAGAACTTAAAAGGATTTTGAGATGATCTATTTCCAAGCCAATTCAACTTCAATCCAGTCAATTTCAAGCTTTCTTTAGTTTTTTAGTTTGTAACTAGGATAAATGATGTATTTTGATGTTTTGATATAGTATCTAAATGAATATTGTGTGAATGATGCAGTGATGTATTTTGTAATGACTTAATGAATATTTTGATGTAATGACTTTGTACTCAATGAATGCTATATGAAGTCAATCTTGTTACTTGAACTTTGAGTTACTCAATTCTTGTTTGATGTTGATTTAAGCTATATTTAGGCAAGAATGCTTGGTTGAATGGCCTATTTAGGCAAAGAACCAGGGGATAGCCATTTGGAGATTTGAGAAGCATTAAATGTGTGCATTTGAAACTGATGTCCAGCATTTAAGGCAAGCATTAAAAGTTGATGTCCAAGCATTTAAGATAAGTAGACATTGTTTGAAAAACCCACAACGAGTTTTGAAAACCAATCCCTTCATTCACATATGCATTGAAGGCTGAAGGCTGGGAGATGAAGTCTTCAGACAGAATGGCTCGTTTGAAAAAAAAAATTTGCATTCATCAAAGAGAAACGGCGGCAATTAAATCATCAATCAATGAGCAAGCTCCAATCCTTCCACATTGCAAAGAAATTGTGATGATTAAAGACTTCAAAAATAGTGCAGAATTTCGAAAAGAAGAACGCAAGAAATCCATGTTTGGTTATTTTTTTAATTAGATTTATAGTTTTGCCATTGGAATTTTATAGTTTTGCTATTGACTGATTTCAGTGGGATTTGGACAAGTGTCATGCAATGCTTTGAAAAATAATTTTCACATGATAAATCATCAAAGATGATTTAGTCATTCGAGAAATGAATGGTAAAACATTGAAGTCCAGTGCAAGACAAAATTCAGTTAGACAAGGATGCTTAAGAAACAGGTTTCACGTTAAGAATATCCAAAGCCAGTTCGAGACATTTTGAAAAAATGAAAGCAATTTAAAGCATGAAATTACTTATGTAGTTTGGATTAAAAAAATTATTTGAAATTATTTTTGGCTTTAAAGATTATTCACCATCATTTTTCTTTACTTGTATTACCTTTGATACATGGGATACCTTAATTTGAAGCGATTGTCTCAACAAAATTAATATTATACTTAATCATTTTGTATTCATCAAAATCAAATATGAGGTCAACATATTCATAAAAAGAGAATGCATTGGAGATCGTCTGCTTACATTAGAGGTAGATATAGAAATGTGTTAACTTTACAACAGTGAGAAGCATGTAAACCATGGAGCCCATCAATGTCACCATCCTTTACAGTGGGTTGAGACCAAGCAAAGAACATGACATCTCTCCCGATAACATTGTCCTGCAGCCATAAGCATGATGATGGGGATCATGATAGCCGCGCATGGAGATTGTTGGTTGACGCACTAATGGAAAGACCATTAGTGCCTTCTTTGTCCACTCCAAGATTTGGATGAAATCCTGATTCTTATGAAGTACTAGCATGAATTGCAATTGCTCCTATTATTGTCATCACCACGGCATCGAAAGAAACACAAGAAGCATGCATGGTCATTGATGCCTAAGAAGACGACATCGAAAGAAACACAAGCATGCAATTGATGCCTAAGAGACGATCATGGAAAGACAAGTAGTTCGACCTAACTAGCCCATAAGAATTGTTTTGAAGAACTACTTGCCCTGGAACCTCCAGGTCTTACTAGATGTGTCCACCTACCCTTCTATTTATAGCACAATAATAGGGGTAGCAAAGAATTTTTAAGTTATCATACTTTTATAATCACAACAAATACGAATTCAGTAACGGCTCATTAAGAAAAAAATTAGTAATGGCCTTGGTCCCACAAGTATGCTGTAAATCATCATAAACTTTATGGTCATGACAGACCATAATAATAAATTTAGTAACGCATAAAAATAAAAATTCAGTAACGGCTCAACACACTGTAGTAAACATAAGTATTAATAATAAATTTACCAGTTCAACATGCCACCACCATTATATTTTATTAGCTGTCTAGATAATTTGAAATCATTTGGTTCATGGTTTGAATTTTACAATTTGCTTTGATTTCTATGATAACTAACTTTTCTATTATATCTTTGCATTTGTAGCTCAAATAAATCGTATGATCAAAAGCCACATGAAAAATGGACACCAGTAAATCGATTGATCACACTGCCTATCTCGAGTGTGGACGTATTGGCCTGACATTAAAATAAGATTAAGAGTCTATTTGTCTAGATAAACAATGTAATTTGAGCTTGTGGATCCCTAATACAACAAGCAGTCAATATCTCATATTTTGATGTTATGCATTAACTTGAACATGTTTTGCAAAACCTATGTTAGCATCTTGCTGCCATATTCTTGAGATTTAATAACTTGCATCTTGTAGAACTTATTTTCTATCCGTTGGTTGATTTCATAGTTGCCATGTCTCTATTATTTTGAATAAAGTTGCTGATTGTATTATGCAAACCTTCAGGTGCATTTCTTAACAATAAACAATTTATTTCTTTATACTTGCTTGATCCTTTTTTTAAATCTTCGACTTGAAGTCAAAGCTTTTTATTCCTTTATTTAAAGTCTCAAATAGATTCTTAATTCGACACTTTGTACCATATTTTTTTCTTGCTATGTCCAAAGCTCTGGAAAGAGAGAGGGATACTTGCCAACATTCCATAATATGAAAGAATGGGAATTTCTATTTTGTTGACCCACTTATTGATTTTGATAATTAACAAAAGCCATGAGTATATTCCTTATGTTACTAGTGTAATTGACATGTGTTTCAGGAATTTAGAAAGGTTAAATATTCAAAAGTTATATAAAAATTGGTTTGAATCAGTTTTTATTGGTATATGTCAAAGTTCAGAAGTTAGAGCCGACACCCACAGTCATTAGAGCCGACTCCAGAGCGTATCAGAATAGTTTGAAACTTTCGGCACGGTTTAGAGTCGACACCTGGAAAGCTAGAGCTGACTCTAACCTAAGATACAGAGAACTATTTTGTTTCAGATTTTAGAGCCGACACCTGGAGATTTAGAGTCGACTCTAACCTAAGAACAGAGACTGCATTTTTGGGATACTGTTAGAGCCGACACCCTAGGAGATTAGAGCCGACTCCAGCTCACGATGTGTCGACACCAGAGAATCTCGGAGCCGACTCCACGATGGACTTTTTATTACTATTTTTGGAAACCGACTTAGAGCGACACTTGAAAAGTTGGAGCCGACTCCAACCTGTCAGAGTCGATTTTTAAATTTGTCAGAATCAGCTCCAATGGTCATATTTCTTCACCTACTCTTCAATGGCTCTATTTCTTTGCATGAGGAACTAATCCAAGTACATTTCAATGGCTATTTTTCACCAAATCATGGTTCCGACTGTTCAAAACAAAAAGAAGAAAAATGAGAAGAAAAATAGAGAAATCAAGAAATCCCAAAGAGGAAATTCTCTGTGTCAAAGCCTAATTGTTGTCGAGAGATAGAAGAGAAATCCAAAAGCCTTCCAAGATCAAATCCAAAGGATTTCCATCGATTTGAAGAAGAAAAGCAAGAGCCCTAAATTTTTAACCTTCTCTTCACCAAGCATTTTTCAAGAATCTGAGTTCAAGCTTTGATAGTCCATTCAGAAGAGAAGAGAAGAGGAAAAGAAGAAAAGCTCAACTTCAAAAAGCTTCAAATCAGGCTTTTCTATTCTCATTTTACTTATATTGCATATTTGCTCATTTGAGGAGCTTTTAATTTGCTGTAAACATATATTGAATTATTTGTTTTCTAATTCAATCAAGGGATTGAATTAGTTAGGTAGTTGACCTCGGGGCAAGCTAAGATTAGCTTGTGTTAGGTTTTGTGCTGGTGAACCTGTGAAAACCGGCTGGGTTCGTTGTGACCCCGTTGTAAAACAACAAGTTCGAGTTGTGATCTTGCAAAACAACTCAACTGTAATCAGGGTGATTATAGTGTGGACCCAAGAGTTGCTTGGAGTGGATGTAGGTGTAGCTAACACTGAACCACTATAAACCTTGTGTGTTTGTGTGCTTATCTCTCTCTCTCTTCTTTTATATTGTGTTCATCATTTATTGCATCACTTCACTTGTGCACATTTATCTTGTGAAATTGGTTTTAAGTAAAAATTTTTAAGAACCCAATTCACCCCCCCTCTTGGGTTGCCATCTAGGCCAACAATTGGTATCAGAGATTATGCTCATTTCGGCTTGATCTAACAATCAAGAGCTAAAGATCCAAATGGCAGCTCACGCTGGCTCATCTTTTTCTGAGGGTCAATCCACAAATCGATCACCTTTGTTTAGTGGCACAAACTATTCATATTGGAAAGCTAGAATGAGGATTTTTATTCAAGCTTTAGACTATGAATTATGGAGTGTCATTATCAATGGTCCTAGCACTCCCACACACATAATAGATGGATCCATTGTTCCTAAGCCCGAAAGGGATTGAATGAAAATGATAGAAAAATGGCTCAGCTTAATGCCAAGGCCATGAATGTCCTATACTGTTCTTTGGATGCAAATGAATTCAATAGAATATCCACTTGCATCTCAGCCAAAGAAATATGGGATAGGTTGGAAGTTACTTATGAGGGTACCAACCAAGTTAAAGAATCAAAAATTAACATTTTGGTACAAATATGAACTTTTTAGCATGGATCAAAATGAATCAATTACATGCATGTATACTAGATTTACTGATATAGTAAATGGATTGAAAAATCTTGGTAAGACCTATACTAACTCTGAATTAGTGCAAAAAATTCTTAGGTCTCTTCCAAGATCATGGGAAGCCAAATGACAGCAATCCAAGAAGCCAAAGATTTGAATATTCTACCTTTGGAGGAGCTACTTGGATCTCTTATGACCCATGAGCTTACAATGAAGCAACATCAAGAAGAGGACGTGAAAAAGAAACAAACAATTGCATTCAAAGCTGCAGAAAATGAAAAGAGCAGCAGCGAAGAAGATGAAGAAGATGATGAGACTACTCTCCTTGCAAAGAAATTTAGAAAATTTATGCAAAGAAGGAGACCCTTCCAAAGAGAAAACCTGGTATTAAAATGGAAGGAGAAAAAGAAAAGGATAAGGATAANGCAGCGAAGAAGATGAAGAAGATGATAAGACTGCTCTCCTTGCAAAGAAATTTAAAAAATTTATGCAAAGAAGGAGACCCTTCCACAAGAGAAAACTTGGTATTAAAATGGAAGGTGAAAAAGAAAAGGACAAGGATAAGGAAAAAGATCCCTTGATCTATTACGAATGCAAGAAACTGAAACATTTCAGATCCGAATGTCCTCAACTTAAGAAGGGATACAAAAAAAAGAAGAAGGCGTATGTTGCAACTTGGAGTGATAGCGAGGAATCTTCATCCGAAGATGATTAACAAGAGGTTGCCAACATATGCTTCATGGCAAATAATGAAAATGAGGTAAATTCTAAAACCCCCAATGATGATTTTACTTTTGATGAACTATATGATGCGTTTAATGAATTGGTTAGTGATTTCAAGATTTTAAGAACCAAAAATAAAACTTTGAAAACTGAAAACTTAAATCTTCTTAAAAAGAAAAATGAACTTATACTTAAAATTGAAAACGTAAAATCTGAAAAGGAAGACATACTAAAGGAAAAAGAATCAATTTCTACTGAAAACCTAATTTAGAGAAAGAAATTGAAAAATATAGGAATATTGTTGATAGATTTACATATAGCTTAGAAAAGCTTAATATACTTTTGAACAATCAAAGGGTTATTTTTGACAAAGCTGGTTTATGATATAGACCACATATGAAATAAAAATTTATTAACAATTTTTTCATAAAGAAACCAATCAAAAATGATATTTTTTGTTACCATTGTAGCAAAATGGGACATAAATCTTATGAATGTAATTACAAAATGTCTCATAAGAACTCAAATCATAAAGGTAAGAAAATATGGGTTCCAAAAGAAACTGTGTTTATTGCTACTAACCATGAAGGACCCAAGAAGGCTTGGGTACCTAAACAAAAGATATGATTGCCTTGCAGGAGTATCTTGCGGCCAAATGATCAAAAAGAAAATGGTATCTTGATAGCGACTGCTCAAGACACATGACGAGTGACAAGAAGAAATTCATTACCCTTGAAGCTAAAAGAGGAGGAGTTGTAACTTTTTAAGATAATGACAAAGGCTAAATCATGGGCTTTGGTAAAATTCAAATCACTCCATCCACTTTTATTGAAAATATCTTATATGTAGATGGATTAAAGCATAATTTAATTAGCATTAGCCAACTTTTTGATAAAGGTTTCAAAGTTTCCTTTGAAGCTTCTATCTACACTGTATCAAATCCCATTGACAATAGCATTATATTTATTGAAAATAGAAATGGCAATATATACTTAATTGATTTGGATAATTTGTCTACTAGTAACCATTGCCTAATTGTTGATAATGCTAAGGTAAATGAGATTGGATGCCTATGGCATCGTAGACTAGGTCATGCAAGCACACACTTAATTTTAAAATTGCTTAGAATGGATTTAGTTAAAGGACTTCCAAAATTAGATTTTAAAAATAATAGAATTGTGATGCATGTTAATTTGGAAAACAAACTAGAAATTCTTTCAAATCTAAAAATATTGTTTCCATCTCTACGCCACTCGAGCTACTACACATGGACCTTTTTAGACCTACTAGAACCACTAGTCTAAGAGAAAAGAAATATGGTCTTGTGATAGTAGATGATTACTCTAGATTCACTTGGGTATTATTTTTAGCTCACAAAGATGAGACTTTCTCAATATTTCTGAAATTCTTCAAGAAAGTCACAAATGAGAAAAATACCACCATAGTGTCTCTTAGAAGTGATCATGAAACTGAATTTGAAAAATATTTATTTAAAAATTTTTGCATTGAAAATGGCATTCATCATAACTTCTCAGCACCTAAAACACCTCAACAAAATAGAGTTGTAGAAAAAAAAATAGAACTCTAAAAGACATGGCCCGTACCATGCTATGTGAAAGCTAACTCCCAAAATATTTCTGGACGGAAGCTATAAACACAGCATGTTACATCCTAAATAGAGCCTTAATTAGACCAATCCTTAAGAAAACTCCCTATGAACTATGGCATAATAGGAAACCTAACATTAGTTATTTTCATGCATTTGGTTGTCGATGTTTCATCATAAAAATGGTAAAGACAATCTTTAAAAGTTTGATGCAAAATTAGATGAAGGTATATTCTTAGGATATTCCACTTCTAGCAAAGCTTATAGAGTATTTAATAAAAAGTATCTGATTGTAGAAGAGTCAATTCATGTAGTGTTTGATGAATCTTTAGCATCAAGTTCTGAAAAGATAGATGATGAGGAAGATACAAATTTGCTTGAAAGAGATCTTGAAAAATTGAATGTCGATGTTTCTTTAGATCATGAACTAAAAGCGAAGAATGATGACTCACCTAAGGATGATGGTATTGATACTACTCGTAATGATGTAGATCTACCTAGAGATTGGAGATATGCTTATGGTCATCCAAAGGACTTAATCATAAGCGCTCCATCTCAAGGTGTAAGACTAGATCATCAATGAGAAATATTAATAATCATCTTGCATTTTATCTCATATAGAACCTAAGACAATTGAGGAAGCCAAAAAGGATAGTAATTGGATGTTAGCTATGCAAGAGAAATTAAATAATTTACTAGGAATAAAGTATGGACCCTAGTTAATAGACCCAAAGGTCATCCTGTTATAGGATCTAAATGGGTATTTAGAAATAAATTAGATGAAAATGGCATTGTAATTAAAAATAAAGCTAGATTAGTTGCAAAAGGATATAATCAGAAGGAAGGAATTGATTTTGATGAAACCTTTGTACTTGTTGCTAGATTAGAGGCCATTAGGTTGTTACTTGCATTTTCATGTTATATGAACATTAATTTATTTCAAATGGATATAAAAAGTATATTTTTAAATGGTTTTATAAATAAAAAGTTTTTTGCTGAACAACCACCTAGTTTTGAAGATCATGAATTTTTAAATCATGTTTTTAAACTACACAAAGCACTTTATGGTTTAAAACAAGCACTTAGAACTTGGTATGATAGACTAAGTAAATTTCTAATTAAAAATAATTTTTTAAGAGAAAATATTGATAAAACCCTATTTTTGAAAAGAAAAAATAAAGTCTTATTGGTAGTACAAATCTATGTAAATGATATAGTATTCGGTGCTACTAACAATCTTCTTTGTCAAGATTTTGCAAAGTTAATGCAGGGGAATTTGAGATGAACATAATGGGAGAACTTAACTTCTTCCTTGGACTTCAAATCAAACAAGAAAGAGAGGAGATTTTCATCAACCAAACAAAGTACACTAAAGAAATTTTTAAGAAGTTTGGTATGGAATCAGTTAAACCTCTTGGAATACTTATGAGTCCTTCATGCAAACTCGATAAAGATGAAGATGGTAAGCAAATAGATCAAAAATATTATAGAGGTATGATTGATTCTCTACTTTATTTAATAGCTAGTAGACCTGATATTATGTTTGTTGTATACTTATGTGCTAGATATCAGTCTGAACCTAAAGAATCTCACTTAATTGCTGTAAAAAGAATTCTCAAATATTTAAATGGAACTAAAAATGTAGGATTATAGTACTCTAGAGATTCAACATTAAATTTGATTGCATATTCTGATTCAGATTTTACTGGTTGTAAATTAGATAGAAAAAGCATAAGTGGTGCATGCCAATTCTTAGGTAGTAACTTAATCTCTTGGTTTAGTAAAAAGCAAAATTCAGTTGCATTATCAACTGCTGAAGCTGAATATATTGCGGCTGAAAGTTGTTGTGCTCAAATTCTTTGGATTAAGCGATAACTTGAAGATTATGGTATAACACTTGATAAAACTCCAATTAGATGTGATAACACTAGTGCAATAAATTTGACGAAAAATCCCATTCAACACTCAAGAACTAAACACATAGAAATAAGACATTATTTCATTAGAGAACATGTAGCTAATAATGATGTTTGTCTTGATTATGTATGTACTGATGAACAATTAGCTGATATATTTACAAAATCCTTAAGTGAAGAGAGACTTTGTTATCTTAGAGGAGAATTAGGAGTCTGTGATCCATTGGAATAATTTTAAATCTCTTAGGAATGACTATCTAGAATTCAATCATTTTCTTAAAAATTCTCTTATGATTCTAAGAAAAATTTATCTAAATATTTGAACATCTTGATTTACCACATTCTATGGAAGATTTATCCAAAGTTTGATTATTATTTTAACAAGTTTTAGATTCTTTGAAACTCTCATTTTTCACTGAAACTGTCTTGGAGCCGACACCACTGATGTTGGAGTCGACTCTAATTTTATATGCTCTCTGTCTGTGTTTTTGGAGCCGACACCTGCTATTACGGAGCCGACTTTATTTCGGATGCTGATTGTGTTAATGATTTAGAGTCGACACCTTGCTTTGCGGGAGCCGACACCATGTAGTCTCGTTTTGACTTTTCTCGGGTAGAGTCGATACCTTTTCATTTCTACTTGACTCCAATCCTTTCCAAATCCTTCTCCATTTGTCCCAAAACCTAAAATCCCACAAATTCATCCTCTCTTGACATCTAATGACACCCAAACCGTGCATCAGCCATTGGAGTGACCAGTACGACCGGGAGGAGGACAGCAAGGCGTCCGGCGAGACAGCCATCATCGAGTTCGTCTTCCACCTCCTCATCCTCAACTCCAAGCTTGATTCCCACTCCACCTTCACTCCAAATCAATCTCCTAGCCAGAAAAGCCATCACCATGGAAAGGAAGGTCGATTTCGGCTTCTTTGATTCAGAAGGGTTCACATTAGGGAAGCAACTTAAGGATATGGGTTGGGAAAAGGTATATTCCTTAGACGTCCCTACCTACCCAGGATTAGTGAAAGATTTTTATCACAATTTGACAAGAGGAGATGGAGGAATCATTAGCTATGTTAGGGAAACAAGGATTCACCTAGCTTCAAAAATTTTGGAAATTTTATTAGAAATTTTGGTTATTGGTATGATAGCTGATTCTCACAGTGAAAGAGGAGAAGCTTTATCTAGAATTCTTGGAAAGGACATGACAGATTTTGAAGAAATTAGGGCAAACCAATTACCCTTGGAATTGAGACTATTACACAATATTTGCAGTAGAATTTTATTTCCTAAAAGTGAGAGATTTGAGTATGTGTCTGAAAGAGACATTGTTGTTATGGATTGTGTTGTTACTGGTCAGCCCATAAATTTAGCCGGTATGATGATTGGTTATATGGCTGAGGCAAGTAGCAAGAAGAGATCAACCTTGCCTTATGGAATGATATTGACTTTGGCCTTTCAAAGTCAAGGAGTAAACATTTTGGATAATGAGCCTATGAAGAAACTAAGGCATACGGATTACTACAACAGTGCTACTCTACACCGTATGGGATTTATAAAAGTAAATGGGCAATGAGAAAGGAAAGGGCATGTAGATGAAAGGGCAGCTGATGCTAAGACTGCAGTCTGTGGTCCCTCAGAGGCATGACCATCTATGAGGCACTCTTCACTAGGACCGAGCAGTTCAGCACCCCCAGCAGCACCAGCACCTATAACCTTTGTTCAAGTTTCTTCTAAATTTTTTGAGAGGCAGATTGAACAACTTAAAGCCTTATTTGCAGATCATGAAGTCAAAATTAAGAATGAAGTAGAAAGTCAACTTTTGGGGATAAGGCATCTATACTATTATTTGGAAGAAAAGTTAATGAAATTGAGTCATCACTTAGTACATCCTCATATACCTTAAAGATAGAGTTAAAGCTAATATTTGATAAAATCAAGGACATTGGAGGTGACTTAGATACTTACTCTAGATGTAATGCTGAATTTCAACAGAAAGTGACATCTGCTGCTTTATTAGTTGAGAAAATGTTGAATGACTTTATGAAGATTCAAGAAAAAGGAATGAGGCAGATCTTAGCTGAACTTAAGAAGATTTTGAGATGATCCATTTTCTAAGCCAAGCCAATTGAACACTTCTCTAATCTAGTCAAATTCAAGCTTTCTTTAGATTTTTAGTTTGTAACTAGGACAAATGATATCATTTTGATGTAATGATGTATTTTGATATAACTATTTTGTCTTGACTTGTTTGACATTTTGTACTCAATGAATATTATATGAAATCAATCTTGATATTTGCATTTTGAATTTTGAGTTATTCAGTTCTTGCATTGATTTTGATTTAAGCAATATCTACCCTCTTCTTAACCTTTTTGTTGATAACAAAAAAGGGGGAGAAAGAGTGTATGTATATGCATGGAACTTAAATGTTTAATGGAACTTAAATGAACTTAAAATATGCATGGAGAGAAAGAGTGTATGTATATGCATGGAGCTTAATTATGAGAACTTAAATGAACTTAAAATAGCATGCACATGCATATGGGGAGCTACCTCACTCAGGGGGAGCTTAATTGTGAGCTTATTATTACTAAAATCTCTTTTGAAGATTCTATTTGAATGATACATTTGAATTACTTTTGTTTAAAGCTCTTAAAATTCATATATATATAACTATGAATTTACTTATTTTGATAATTATGCATTAATTGATTATGCATATACTCAATTTTTTTGTCATCATAAAAAAGGAAAAGATTGTTGACCCATTTGTTGATTTTGATGATTAACAAAAGCCATGAGTATATTCCTTATGATACTAATGAAATTGATAAGTGTTTCAGGAATTTAGAAAGGTTAAATATTCAAATTTTGTATAAAAATAGGCTTGAATCAGTTTTTAATGGTACATGTCAAAGTTTAGAGTTTAGAACCGACACCCAAAGTCACTAGAGCCGACTCCAGAGCGTATCGGAACTGTTTGATACTTTCGGCACGGTTTAGAGTCGACACCCAAAAAATTAGAGCCGACTCTAACCTGAGATACAGTGAACTATTTTTCTGCTTCAGAATTTTGAGTCGACACCTGTAGAATTAGAGCCGACTCTAACCTGAGAATAGAGACTATATTTTTTAGAATACTGTTAGAGCCGACACCCAGAAAATTAGAG
Organism: Calamus simplicifolius; assembly: GCA_900491605.1. Lineage (NCBI taxonomy): Eukaryota > Viridiplantae > Streptophyta > Magnoliopsida > Arecales > Arecaceae > Calamus > Calamus simplicifolius. The sequence continues at coordinate 34,229 of UESW01005087.1, read as the reverse complement.
CCGACTCCAGCTCGCGATGTGTTGACTCCATAGAATTCCAGAGCCGACTCCACGACGAACTTTTTCTTACTATTTTTAAAAACCTGACTTAGAGCCGACACCTTGAAAAATTGGAGCCGACTCCAACCTGTTAGAGTCAATTTTCAGATTTGTCAGAATAGCTCCAACGGTCATATTTCTTCACCTACTATTCAACTGCTCTATTCCTTTGCATGTGGAACTAATCCAAGTACTCTCAACGGCTTGTTTGCATCAAAAACATGGGTTAAGAGAAATTATAAAAAATGGATTCGGACCGTTCAAAATAGAAGAGAAGAAAATTGAAAAAGAGGAAAAGAGAGAAATTTCAAAAAGGAAAATCTCTGTGTCCAAGCCTAACTGTTGAAAGAGATAGAAGAGAAATCCAAAAGCCTTCCAAGATCGATTTGAAGAAGAAAAGCAAGAGCCCTAGTTCTTCAACCTTCTCTTCACCGAGCTTCCTTCAAGTGCTCACGTTCAAGCTTTGAAAAATCATTCAGAAGAGGAGAGGAAAAGAAGAAAAGCTCAACATCAAATTGCTTCAAATCAGGCTTTTCTATTCTCATTTTACTCATGTTATTTATTTGCTCATTTAAGGACCTTTTAAATTATTGTAAACATCTATTTGAGTTATTTGTTTTCTGATTCAATCAAGGGGATTGAATTAGTTGAGGTAGTTGACCTCGGGCAAGCTAAAATTAGCTTGTGTTAGGTTTTGTGCTGGTGAACCTATGAAAACCGGCTGGGTTCGTTGTGATCCCGTTGTAAAACAATAAGTTTTGGTTGTGATCTTGCAAAATAACTCAGCTGTAATTAGGGTGATTAAAGTGTGGTACCAAGAGTTGCTTGGGAGTGAATGTATAGCTAACACCGAACCACTATAAACCCTTTATGTTTGTCGTGCTTATCTCTCTCTCTCTCTCCTTTTATATTGTGCTCAGCATTCATAGAATTACTTCAATTGTGCACATTTATCTTGTGGAATTAGTTTTAATTGTAAATTTTTTAAAGAACCCAATTTACCCCCCTCTTGGGTTGCCATCTGGGCCAACAAGAACAACATTTTGCAAGAATGTGGATGTATAAATTATACTCAAAACTTAAGAGAGGAAGAAGTAAGCATGCTAAGATTAGAACCCCTTTTCACAAAGATTTTTCAGCCTCCAAACCAGTCCAAAAGTTCTTATTTTATAGGAATGTAAAGAATATGTGCATTAAGGCTCAAGGGCAACTCGAATGGTCAAATAAAAATATAACTATTGGGTTGTTAAAGGCTTAGCAGTCGACCGCTAAGCTAGGACTGACTGAGTGTTAGGCCTAGCTTGGTTGATCACCCTAGTTTATAGTGGTCGACCGCTAGATCAGATAGAGTGCTGCTTTTAAGAAGTTCTCTACCACAGTCAAGTTTGATCGATCGTTCTTAGGTCTAATTGATTGTCTACTTCTAATTTTGGATTTTCACTATTAGTTTTTGATCCAAAACTTAATCTAATTCATTTTAAGGGGTTTGAGACTTGTATACTAATTCTCTTATTAAGTTTCATAATGAGTTCCTAAGAAAAATAAAATTACAATATGTAAACTATTATGTTGGACACTCTTGAGTTATGTTACTTAATCTTTCATTATTCTTTTCCAACTTGAATTTCTTGCATGCAACTTGAGTTTAAATATGTGTTGGATGATCTTTTGCTCATGTCTTAATTTGTTCCAATTTGGTACCTATCTTACCGTGCATCACAAACTCAAGTTCTGCATTAGTCCTTCAATTAATATTTTTATTATCATCAAAATATGTATTATTAAACCCTTAAGTTCAACATATGCAAGGCATGCCAAAATACTATCTTAAGGCTAATATTCTCTTTGCTTAGGTTATAACCAAAATGCATGTAGTTATATGGAAACCTACCTCTAGGATATAATACCCAGACCCTAATCTTCTCTTAGTCAGCCGGTGTACTTAGAAAGAGATGAAATAATACAGCCTTTAGATAGCCAAGACAAAGAGATAAGAATCAAAGTTTGGAAGTAATAAGAAGTATGAATATGGTGCCTTTCTCAAAGTATCCAACATTAAGTATTTACACTTGCCATATTAATTTGGATGGTTGAGAGATATCTAGGATGTTGCAAAGTTATTATAATTTTTTTATTTTTCTTATAGGGTTATGGATAGCACCTTTAGTTTGTTTGTTGACATTCAAACATGTTATCATGTTAAATTTTTTGTTTATTATTTACACTTAGAATCAATAGATTAGTGAGTGGTTGCCAAAAAGAAAAAGAAAAATAAATGGAAAAAAATTATATAAATTATTTTGAAACTACTTTCCATATTTTTCTTCTATTTTAAGAAAAAAAGCAAGAGTAATCTGTTGATATATTTTATTTGATAATAAAATGAGTAAAATTTATTAAGCCAATATACTCCATAGTAGTTGGACAGAGCGATCTTGGCCAAATCCGATCTTGTTTCGAATTTAATGTGTTAAAAGTTCATGGATAAGGATATTATTCTTTTTGTAGTTCATTGCATATATATATATATATATATATAAGCCCTTTTGTCATGAATAGAAAAGAGTATTGAAAAAATCACACACCCAACAAATATTTAACAAATATCCTAGAAAGCTTTTGAAGCAATTAGTCTAATATATTATCTTGATGCCAGCCAATATTCTTAATAATATTTTGAATGTTGGGAATCTATTATCTAAAGATCCTTCTAGTAAAGATCTATACCTTTTAGGTGAGATCTTAATTATTACATTTATGCTCCTTTTCTTTTCATACTAATGCCGTCATACTGCCAACACAATCAAATCATACCTAGCTAAGGGGTCATTTGAGGGCATGTTTGGTTGAAAGATAGAGAAAAAATTATTTGTGGTTCATACATTTTTCTATTAAAAAATAAATTTCATGAAGATGATAGTATTTATTTTTCTATATTCTTTTCCTTTCCTATCAAAAAATTATTTTTTGCAATTTTTCTTACAAAAATAATATCTAAGAACCTTCTATTCAAAAGATAAAACAAAATAATATTAAAAAACTACTCCATTTAATAAAGTTTTTAGCATTTATTATTATTTAATGACCTCTTATTCAAAAGATAAAATAAATAATATTAAAAAAATATTTTTCTCAAAGTGCTACTTCTGAACGATTTGTATTTGTGGCTTTGTTAATTAGTAATGTGCAAGCCAGCAGCAGGCCAAAAATGTGAAGTGGAAGGTGTTCAACCAAAACAGTAATGAAATTGAAAGCATGATTTCAGTAAATTTGGCTCATCCTAAAGCCATCTTTTTAGATGCAAGGGATGCACTAGGACACTTCAACGAACCAGACAACCTGAACTCTAATTCCTACTAGAAATTTCTTTTCAGGGTGCCAACCATGCAAAACAAATATACCATTGGTAAAATGACAAAGCAAAACATTGCCGAATCATTACCTTTCCCACTCCTCTAGCTAGCTAAACCTAAAAAATTGATTGGCATCGTCTCCATAAGGGAGGGATAAAAGAAAAAGGGTTGAAAAAGGAAAAAGAAAATGGTCAAACGAGCTCAATTTACTTTTTTTGAGACAATGAAAGAGGACACAACATCAGGGAAAATAAAAGAGTGAGTAAAATGGATGAAAGAGACAGAAAAGAGAGAGAAGCGAAGCATGGAGGTGTACCGCTACAAGACTGACAAGGAACAATTTTAGTTCATCACAAATGTAGTAGACGTTTGATTCAACAACTAGAAGAAACTTGCACACTCTTTACACAACTCAAGGATACTCACAAGATTTCTACAGACTAGCTTAAGACCGTACACATGCCATCTCTCTCTCTCTTACATACAAAGAGACAAGCTGACATTCTCTCTCACACGCATGCACACAAACACACACATACATTCTCTCACACAAACGCACGCACGCGCGCATATGCACATACACATAGAGAGTTTTTCATAATCCCTAAATTTGTAATATCATATTCTTTCATCATGGCCTGCTTAAACTCATCCACCATTTTTGTATATGTGCCTGTGTCGATTAAATCATCCATATAAAGGAAAATAATTAAAAAATTATTACTTTCATGCTTCACACATAAAGATGGCTCATTTGAACTTCTTTGGAATCCACATTGAAGAAGATAGTTGTCTATCTTACTATTCCATGCATGAGGTGTTTGCTTTAATCCATCTAAAGCTTTTCATAATCGATAAACTTTATTTTCTGCAACTCTCTTCAAGTAACCTTTAGGCTTTTCTACGGACACTTCTTCTAATTCTCCATTTAAAAAAGTCAACTTAACATCAAGTTGAAATACCTGCAATTCAAGTTGTCCTACCAAAGCAAGAATCATTCTAATTGTTTCCGTTCATACCGTAAGAGCAAAAGTTTCATTGAAATCAATACCAGGTTGTTGTGAGTATTCTTTTGCCACCAAACGAGTTTTATGCTTATAAATTGTGCCATCTTCATTAAATTTAGTCTTGTAAATCCTTTTTAAGCCCATGATGTCTTTTTCTTTGGGTAAGTCCACCAAATCTCATGTATGATTTTTCTCTATGATTGCAATCTCATCATCCATTGCTTTTCTCCATTTATCTTCCTTTATTTCTTCTTCGAAAATCTATGGCTCATAAGAGAAAAAAGCCATATCACATGATTCATAAATTTCTCTTAAAGAGCATACCTTCCTTGATGGAGTTTCAAAATTTGTTGTGTTTGCAATAGAAGAACTTGGACTTGGAAAATTAGTTGGAACAGAGCCCGTACTATCATTATCTTGATTTTGTTCAGGTTCATTCATCTTTGGCCTATTTTTAAGACTTTCATCCCAATTCCATTTGACATCTCATCAAACACAACATCTTGAGAAATCACCAATTTATTTATGATAGGATTAAAAAGTCTGTATCCTTAGGATTCATTGCTATAGCCAAGAAAGATGAACTTTTCTCCTTTTTTACCAATTTTTTTCTCTTTCTTGTACTGCACTAAGAGAATAAGCAATATAGCCAAAGAATTTAAGAAAATTTACCTGGGGCTTCTGATCATATTAAGCTTTTTATGGAGTTTTGTTGAGAATTGCTTTAGTTTGAGAGCGGTTTAAGATGTAAACAGCTGTGTTGATAGTTTCAGCTGAGAATTTGTTTGGGAGTCCCTTTCTTTTCAGCATACTTCTCACCATTTCAACAATTGCTCTATTTTTTTTTCCACAATGCCATTTTGCTGTGGGATATACCAAATGGTGAGTTGTCCTCTTATACCTTTCTCCTCATAATAATCCCAAGTTTGCTTATAAATGAATTCACCTCCATATCATTTCTTAACATTTGTATTTGCTGCCCATTTTGTCTCTCCGCATATGACATAAATTGAAGAAAAACTAAGAATGCTTCTCATTTTTGTTTAAAAAAATATAACCAAATAATCTAGTATAATCATCCACAAATAATAAGAAATATCTCTTATTACTAAGATATGGTGTTCTAGTTGGCCCAAGAATATCTGCATGAATCAATTCAAGAGGAGCAGAAGCTCTCCAAGTAGCTTTCAAAAATGGTAATCTATGTGTTTTACCATAGATACACTCATCAAAAACTTTATCCTCCTTAGCAATTTTGGCTAAGCCAATCACCATATTCTTGTTTTTCAAGATATTTAGACCTTTATAACTCAAGTGACTGAATTGTAAATGTCATAAATGAGAATCTTCTTTCACTTTGCATTGAAAAATAAATTTCTCACTTAGTGCCGTACATAGAGGAAAAACTTTATTTTGAGTCATTTTAATTTTGGACATAGTGAATTTTGTCTTTTAATCAAAATTTCTGAATTCATCATTACCAAAATTCAAAGGGTATCCTTTTTGTAGCAATTGCCCAACACTAAGGAGGTTTTGAGTTAATTTAGGCACATATAAGACATCATGAATAAGTTTTTTATTACCTTCTATTGTATAGACTGCCACGATTCCTCTTCCTTCAACCTTTTGTATGTTTACATCACCAAGCTTGACTTGACAATAAATATCCTCATTGAATTACTTAAAGACCTCTTTGTTTCATGTCATATGGTTGCTACAACCACTATTTAGATACCAAAATTGAGGTGAATCTACTTTAACTTTCATGCAAGAAAATAATTGATCTTCTTGATTTTTCTTTGAAAAATTTGCTTCATTCTTTTCATTTTTATTTTTATAACAGTAATCTTTTTGTGAATGATTAGGAACTCAACATTTGGTGCATCGAAAGTGGCAATTTTTAGCTTCATGTCCAAATCTTTTGCAAATAAAACATGTAGAGTTTGAGTCAGAATTACCACTAGAGTTTCTGTGCTAAAAATTTCTCTTGCCTCTTCCTCTTTGGTTGGCATTCTGACTCCTTTTTTGAAATAAGCCTCTTCCTTTTTCTTATTCTGCCTTCAAACTTTTTTCTTTAGCCATATTGGGTTATGTTTGAAAAGCTTGATTGAAGGAAAAGTTTGAGTGCCTATTGATCCTTTGCTCATGTGCCTTAAGAGACCCCATTAACTCATGAAAAGTAAGAGTTGATAAATTTTTGAATTCTTTCATTGCTGCAGCTATATGATCAAATTTTGGAGGCAAACATCTTAAAATCTTTTCAACTTTTCTTTTTTCTTGAATCTCATCACCAGGGCTTCTAATTTGGCTAATAATTTCCACTACTTTGGAGAAAAAATGTTGAATGTTTTCACTTTCTTTCATTTCTAAGTTATCAAAGTTTCTCCATAGTGATTGCAAACTAATGGAGGTGGGCTTTGCTTGAACCTTCATACTCCTTTTTCAATATTTCCCATGCATCTTTTGATTTTGTGGCATTCATAATTCTAGCAAAGATGATTTTACTTACTCCTTGGTGAATAAGTTGCAAAGCTTTTGCATCTTTCTGTTTGACTCATCTTTGTTGAAGTTGTGCCTCTCCTTCTTCTTCAAAACCATCTCCAACTAAATCCCACAAGTCTTGCGACATAAAGGTTGTCTGCATCTAAATGCTCCAATATTTGTAATATTCACCATCAAATATTGGAACTGAATTTTGGGAATAGCTAAACAGTGTAGTGTTGTTGTTGGTGGCCATGGATAATAAAAGAAGATTGGTTTTTTTAAGTTGGAGAGGATTTTTGATAAAGCACTACCAGAAATTAACCTTTTAGCGAGGAACAAAATTTCTTAGTGAAAGTCAAAAAATTTTTGATGAAGAGTTTCACTTTTCAAGGGATTCACTAACCAAAATGCACTAAAAAATCCCTCGATGATTACCAAGGGATTCATCGAGGGAATTTTTCTTGTTAAAAATTGACTAACTGAATGATTTGTAAGGAATTTATGGTCTCCATGATTTGAACTCACGATCAACTGATTACGGAACGAGCAACAAAGGATGAAAGCCTAGGGTAATCTTGCTGTTCAACCACTTAATAAAGGCATGAAAGCAATCGTTTAAACCTGTGACCAAAGGGTTCAAAGGCTAGCCCATTACCGCTATGTTAATTTTTATTATTAGCAACAAAGGGTGTAAGCCTATGGTTTTGATAAGATTTAAATGAGTTAGAGATAGAAAGAAATGAAAAAAAAAATTTGTTTAATTAATAGTATTAAAATTTAGTACAACTCAACTCATCTAAGCCTTTTCCCAACTATATGGGGTTAGCTACATGAATCTGCTTTCTCCACTATGCTCTATTCAGAACCAAGTCAATATTTAAATTATAAATAGTTATATATTTTTTAATTATTTCTGTCCATATTAGTTTAGGTATACCTCTACCTCTATCCTTATCATAAATTGTTAAAAGATCACTCTTTCTAACTAAAGCATTTAAAGATCTACGTTGTATTTGTCCAAACCACTATAATTAATTTATTCTCATTTTATCTTTAATTGGGGCTACTTCTATCATTTTTTTATATGTTTATTTCTAATTCTATCTTTTAAAGTTTTACCACATATCCATCTTAACATACGCATTTCTGTTACACTTAATTTATTCACATATGTTTTAGTATTGCCCAACTCTCTGTTCCATATAGCATAGTTGGCCTAATAGTAGTTTTATAAATTTTTTCTTTCAATTTTAATGGATGCGCCAATCATAAAATACCCCCAAAGCACTCCTTCACTTAATACATCCTGCTTTAACTCTATGATTTACATCTTTACCTATTTCACATTCTTGCTAGATAATTGATCCTAAATACCTAAATTTTTTACTTCTTGCTATCTTTTGGCTTGCAATCTTCACTAATTCTTCATTTGTATTTTTACTCTCACTAAAATTATATTTTATATATTCAGTTTTAGTTCTACTAATCTTAAAACCTTTACATTTTAAAGCCTCTCTCCAAATCTTTAGCTTAGCATTTACTCCAGATTTAGTTTCATCAATTAATAATATATCATCTGTAAATAACATACATCATGGGATATCATTTTAAATATATTTGGTTAATTCATCTATAACTAATACAAAAAGATATGGACTTAAGACAGATCCTTGATGTAAACCTACAGTAATTAAAAACTCACTAATTTCTCCTATTGTTGTTTTAACAATAGTTATTGCTTTATCATACATATCTTTTTATCAATTCTATGTATCTTTTAGTAACTCTTTTTTTCTTTAAAACTCACCATATTATTTCTCTAGGTACTCTATCATATGCTTTCTCTAATTCAATTAATACCATATGAAGGTCTTTTTTTTCTCTGTATCTCTCCATCATTCTTCTTAATAAATAAATAGCTTCCATGGTCGATCTTTCAAGCATAAATTCAAATTGATTATTAAAATTTATTATATAATATTAATTTACTTATAACTTTTATTTTTATACTAGTGAGAGAATCAGTAAATGACATATGCTTGGTATAATATTTTAAAATCACTAAGAGATTTATAAGAAAAAATTCCTTTCTAATATCATTTTTTTTTATTTTTAAAAATATCTTACCAACACCAAGGGATTTACCCCTTAGTAAATATTTAAGGGATCAAACTTTTCTTATATATCCCTTGATAAATTTTTTTTTAAATAATCACTCTTTGATCGCTTGCAAATAACTAAGGGATTTTCAAAGAATTTATCAAGAAAAATATATCCCTAGCAAATTCCTTAGAGATTCCTTACCAAAACTAGATTTTGAATGTAATTTAAAATCTCTTGAAAATCCCTTTCTAATCCCTTAGTAATTTTCTGATGGACATATCCTTTAGTAATATCCCTTAGTGAAAGGCTGATTTCTGATAGTGAAGCTCAATACCATTGATAAGTTTTATGCATTGAAATAGTGGTGAAAGTATAAGGATTGAATAAACTTTTTTTTAATATGAAAAAAAAATTTCTTATAATAGTTGAGAGGCTTTGCTGGATCTCTTGTGCTTAAAATGGAACAAATAGCCTCAATTTATAGAGAAGTTAAGAATATTTAAAAGTCTTCCATTTAATCTTATGCATAAAATACTAAATAACATATCTAAGAATTTTAAAGCATACCATAAATACATAAATCACTCGTAAATATGAAAAGTTGTAGAGCTTCAAGAGTCCGGATACAAAAAGTCTTCTTAGTTAATTTTGTAAAAAGTTTTAAATTTTTGAAATTAATTCTCAAACGCAATTTCAATTCATCACAGATGCACCCGACGTTTGATTCAACAACCAGAAGACACTTGCACACTCTTTACACAGCTAAAAGAAACTCACAGGATTTCTACAGACTAGCTTAAGGTGCAGCGTTCCCTCTCTCTATCTCACTCACTCTCTCTCACAAACAAACAAACAAACGGACAAACATTCTCTCTCGCACGTACACAAATACACACGCACGCACGCACACACAGAGATCGAGTTGAAGTGACGCCCTAGCTAATCGCCGATGTTGTTTGACAGCTGAAGTCGGCAGATGGGGCAGGTAGCACTCCTCTCGAGCCAGCTGGTGATGCACGCTGGATGGAAGACGTGCCTGCAAGGCAGCCACCCGACCTGAGTTCCAGTTACCATACCCTCTAGGCAGATAGGGCATTCTTGTGGACTTCCTCCCATGAACGTATCGACAGTCAGATGATGTGCAATCGCAGCAGGAGTTAAACCCCTCTGCAATCCGATTGCTTCAAGAAACGGAGCCAACTCATCCATCTCAGCCAAGCATGAGGCCCCGTCGTCGTTGTCGTCGCCGTCGCCGTCGTCGTCGTCGCCGTCGCCGTCGTAGTCGTCGCCGTCGCCGTCGTAGTCGTAGTCGTAGCCGTCATCGTAAATCCAGTTGACTGATGTGTTGAGATCGACGACCATCGACACCGCCCGGTTATTCAGGGCAGCCGCAGTCACGGCGGCACCCCGGGCTTGATTGGTGATGTTGTTGATGAAGTAGTCCTGCACGAAGATGGGCATGTAGGGGACGATCCGAATGTGGGCGAACATGTTCTGTATCGCCACCATCTCCTCAAAGGACCAGAAATTCTCAAGGTCCTCGAGCCAGGACTCATGGACAAGAGGGGTGAGGACGTTCGGCACATAGGGTGGGGCGCCAACCAGGACGGAGCGAAATCTGATGGTTGAACACGACTTGAGCGCGGCCGACGATATGTCGACGTGGCCTTCGCCCCCTTCCCACTGGTTGTAGAAGGATGTTTGGACTGAGTGCAAAGGGTCCATGGCAACAGTGTGAGCGGTGGGGTGGTCGAGAAAGGGGTGTAGGGGTGGAAGATTTTTATCAGAGAAAAGAATGAAAAATGGACTTGGTATTAGCAACGAGGGATGAGGAAAGGAGGAGGGGAAACGCAAGGGCTAGTCAGAAGGAACGAGAAACAAAGGTGACGATGAGTTCTCGAGACCCGGAAAGGCTCGCAGAAGAGTAGAGCTAGCTCTTCACCTCTTTCGGATGACCTCTTTCGCAAGGTACAGGAGGAAAGGGGGAGGACGACGCAACAGCCGGTGTGGTGAGAAGGACAAAAGTAATGAGTTGTTCAAAGCCACTTCAACTGACACACTATACGATCGATGCAACGTGGAGGAAGCGCTACTAATACATTATTTATTAATTCGTGGTTTTTCTCCGATTTACGCGTAGAGGAGAAAGGAATGAGGTCGATTCTGGTTGAGAGTTGAGACATACGATGCGGTCCATTCTTAAACAAATGCTCAGTTGTAGGGTGTGATGTGATAGGTTACGATATATGCCATGATGCTAGTATCATAATTCTTTCTTTTAGGAAACATTTAAAAGTAATACATTAGTAGGGTATTTACCGGTATAGTGTAGGACCATGGGACATAGATAAAATTGATATATATATATATATATATATATAATGAATTTGATTATATTGCATATTTCAGAATTATTACAGGACTATGCTTTTAAAATTATTTTATAAATGTGCTAAAATTTAGTATGTTTTTGAATACCTTGCATGTTTGACATATGGCAGATTGCCACCTCTAGATTCACTTATGGGTCTGGAGTATGACAAGAACCATCATGACCTTGTCGTTTCCCTCCTTTCTTCATCCCTCGTTGCCAATTACAAGCCCATTTTTCCTGCCTCTCATATAAAAGTCTTCCACCCCTGCACCCCTTTCTCCACCACCCTCCCGCTCACACTGTCACCATGGACCCTTGGCAGCCAGTCCAGAGATCCTTCTACTGCCACTGGGAAGGGGACAACAACCACTGGGAAGGGGGCCAAGGCCGCGTCGACATATCCGTGCAGTCGATGCCCACTGCCACGGACCCTCAGCTCGTCGGCCGCGCACAAGTCACGTTCGACCACCAGATTGGTTCCATCCTGATCGGCGCCCCACCCAATGTGCCGAACGAGGAGCTCCTCACGCCTCCGGTCCATGAGTCCTGGCTCGAGGACCTTCAGACTTTCTGGTCCTTTGAGCAGACGGTGGCGGCGCAGAACATGTTCGCCCACATTCGGAACGTCCCCTACATGCCCGTTGTCGTGCAGGACTACTTCATCAGCGTCATCACTAATCAAGCCCGGGGCTCAGCCGTGAATGCTGCTGCCCTGCATCCCCGGGCGGTGTCGATGGTCATCGATCTCGACATATCAATCAACTGGATTTACGATGACGACTACGACGATGGCGCTGACGGCGACGACGACGGGGGCTCATACGCGGCAGAGATGGATGAGGCAGCCGGGGAAGCGGAGGCGGATCCAGTGGTGGGTGGAGCTGATGTGGAACCCGCGGCGGCGGAGGGGGTGATGGGGGATGCCGAGGGGCACCCCACGGCTCCAGAGGAGGTGATCGGGGGCGCCGATGTGGATCTCCCGGCGCCGGAAGGAGTGGTGGGAGTAGCCGAGGTGGATCCCCCGGTGCCGGAAGGAGTGGTGGGAGAAGCCGAGGTGATCGCTGGGATCGGAGATATCGTTCTGGTGGGGATTCCTCCAGAGGATCCTGAGGAATTTGTTCCCTTGGACACGTTGCTGACTCAGCCCATCGGCCAGCCGTTGGCTCCGTTTCTGGAGGCAGTCGGATTGCAGAGGGGTTTAACTCCTGCTGCGATTGCACATCATCTGACTGTCGATACCTTCATGGGAGGAAGTACTCAGGAATGCCCTATCTGCCTAGAGGGCATGGTAACTGGAACTCCGATTGGGTGGCTGCCTTGCAGTCACGTCTTCCATCCAGCGTGCATCACCAACTGGCTCGAGAGGAATGCTACCTGCCCCATCTGCCGACTTCAGCTGTCAAGCAACATCGGCGATTAGGGCATTGCTTCAACTCTGTGCGTGAGAGAGAGAGAAAGAGAGTGCGTGAGAGAGAGAGAGGGAATGTGTGCCATCTTAAGCTAGTCTGTAGAAATCCTGTGAGTTTCTTTTAGTTCTGCAAAGAGCGATCAAGTTTCTTCTGGTTGTTGAATCAAACGTCTGGTGCATCTATGATGAACTGAAATTGTTCCTTGTCAAGTCCTGCAGCGGTACACCTCTCCATGCCTTCGCTTCTCTCTCTTTTTCTGTCTCTTTCGTCCTTTTACTCGCTCTTTTCTTCTCCCTGATGTAGTGTCTTTCTCAAAAAAGTAAATTGAGCTCGTTCGATCGTTTCTTTTTATTTTTTGTTTTGTTCCTCCCTTGTGGAGAACGCTATCAGTTCCTTAGGTTCAGCTAGCAAGAAGAGCTGGGAAGGTAATGGTGAGTTTGGTTTGGATGGTTGGAGCCCTGAGAGGAAATTTCCGGCAGGAATTGGAGTTCGGGCTGTTTGGTTTGTTGAAGCGGTCTCACTGCATATCCTGTTGCAACAAAAATTAAAGACGGCTACGTCTACTTAATCATGTTTTCAGTCCCTCTAATATTTTGATTGAGCACCGTGCACTTCTCTTTTCAGTTTCCCACACGGCTGCAAATGCGAACTGCTCAGAAATCCCTGAGAAGAATTTTTTTTAGTTTCACTTACAACATCTTTTTAATATCATTCTTATGTTATGTTTTTGTAGAGAAGGACCGTATATAGTGATGACTGCGAATTAATAGCCTCATCAACTCGAGAACCTGGATTGATATATATCTGGTTTTCTAGGACGACTTCTAGCGTGCAGCCTTTAAATGTAGTTATATATTTGAGACTGATCTCCTGTGAGTAAGTAGGCGTTTATTTCAAGTTGTCACTGATGCTTTCGCTCAAGAGATCGCTCAAGAGATCATAGATATGGTGTCACGCCTTGGGTTTTAGGATGATATATATTATTCAGGTTTTTTTTCTTGTTTATCATATGTTGCGATGCCAGGTCTAGTTCAGAACGGGTTGAGATCTTTTGACCATGTCCATCCGCAATTCAATCTCATGACCGACTCAAACCCACCTCGCCCGTAGATGCATGACTCGACCTTCAACCAGCGCAACTTTAACCCGCTTGACTTGACCATACAGCTCTTGGTTGTCTAACTTTGAGGTGAGCTAGACCGTAAGCATCATTAAAAAGAAAACGACAATTGGAATTCATCAACCAATAGAACCCAAGCTAACCTAATCTAAACAATAATCTACCCCATTATATATATATATATATATATATATATATATATATATATATAGAGAGAGAGAGAGAGAGAGAGAGAGAGACTTGGTTCCATTAAAATATAGTCAATTTAAGAATTTGATCATCTTTTTCATTCTTTGATTTATAAGAATTCCAAAATTATACCAACTTTTTCATCTTTTCATCTTTAGGATTTATAAACTATGTAAATTTAAGAGTGAAAAAATGACCAAATCCAAATTTGACTACATTCAAATATAGTCAAATCTACCCCTCTCTCTTTACACACACACATATATATATATATATATATATGAGGTATGTATGTATGTATGTATGTATATAACTAAGTCTACTCCTCTATACACACACACATATATCTTTCCATAATTTATGGATCTCAAAGATGAAAAAAGTGAAAAGGTGGGAGACCTTGGAATCCGTGTTTATCTAAGAGTGGAGAAGATGATCAGATTTTGAACTTGGCTATATTCAAATGCAGGAAAACCTAAATTCAATCACCTCTCCCACTCTTGGATCTACAAAGTTCATGGATTTCAAAGATGAAAAAAATGAAAAGTTTGGATGGCTCCAAAATTCATGATCCAAGGATAGGAAAAATGTCTGAATCTTGAACTTGACTATATTCAAATTTAGCCAAATCTATGTATGTATGTATATATGTACGTGTGAATAGTTAAGACATATAAAGGAAATATTTCTATACCTTATTAATACAGGAAGTTGGACAGATGCAATGTACGTTCGAGAAAAATATATTATATTACATTTATATAAATTATTTTTTAAATGAATAAACTCATTTGATAGATCAAAGTCTAAAATATGCATATGCATATATGCACACATATGTATGTATATAGATGCAAATATATTTACAAATAAAGAAATAGTTATGGATGGATGTATAAACAAACAAATAGAAAGATAGATTGATATATATATAATAATAGAGGATTTTTGATATTTTTTATCAAAAAATAAGGGGCTAGACTTGGCTATATTCGAATATAGTCAAGTCTAGATCTGATATTTTTTTATCTTTAAATCAACACCATTTATGAATCTCAAAGATAAAAAATGTGAAATAACTTAGAATCCATATAAATGTAAGGGTGGAAAGGGTTACCAGATCCTGGACTTCGCTACATTTGAATATAGCTAAGTCCAGCTCAAAAATAAAAATAATCGAAGTAGAATATTCTTTACATTATTTATAATTACAATGTAGATTTTAACAAATCAATTGAACCAAAAGCTTAGGCAATTGGGAAATAGATCGGGAATGTGAGGCTCATTCAGCTCAAGATTCTATGCATCCAGCTCATTTACTATTTCAATAAGCCAACATCTTGCTCGATTTATCAAGATGAATACAAGTTACTGAAGAATGGATGACTTGCTTGATAGGCCTAGTTTGTGTTAATTAATTAGTTGAATCTAAAAGCTTAAGCTATTAAGAAAGGGATCGGCATTTTATATTTGACTTATTATCTCATGGAAACTAGTCAATAGTCAACAACTAGAATAGTAAGTAATGTAAGATGATTAAAAAATTAACTAAATTAAGAGAATTTAAACTTGTGATCATCAACAACTTGAGATGATTAATTAAGAACTAAACCAAAGAGGATTTCAACACATGATCAAGGTGAATGATGATATCCACAAAATTGAACATTGTCATACCAGTCCAACAATGAAAAGATTAGTATCAATTTAGTCCATGCACATATTGAGGTCCTTATAAAATGCTAGACAAGTGATATATCTGTTATTAGGAGAGATGAAACATCACAATTCATCCTTTCAAGCAAGGTCATGGTGAAGATCTCAATTGCTGCATTCTCCTCAATGGCTAGAGCCTTCTCATCCCTTATCACTATCTACACTAGTGGTTAATAAAACTCTAGGCTCACAACCAAATCATTAGTGTTAGAGAGGAAAGAATGTTGTAGCTGCCAAGGAGGATCGTGAAAATGAGGTGGATGATATTAAGGAAATGATCATGAAGGCGAGGCTTATATGGGCACACACGTATTTTGATTTTGAACTTCAAAATTCCATGTGTTTAGTCATTTTCTATTTCAAATAGTCAATATCATGTTTGATTTTGAGATGAACATGAGTTAATATAGAATGGACTGCTCACTTGATCACCCTAGTTTGTGTTAATTAACTTGTATTTTTAAGTCCATAAGTTTAAGCCATTAGGGAAAGGATCAACATTATATATTAAGCTTAATATCTCCTATGAATGAGTCAGGCTAATAGTTAAGAATAAGAATAATAAGTAATGAGGGATGATATAATTAAAGAGTGATATAATTACAACAAGCATATATATATTACCTGTGATACCTTTCTTTTTGAATCATAATATACCTTTAGTTGTAGGAAGTGTATCCTTTCATGATGAGTAACCTGAAATTGATTGAACTTGATAGAGATGATATTAGCACGATACTTAATTATTTTGTATTTCATCAAAATTAATATGAGGTCAACAATCTCTTCCTTTTTGATGATGATAATACCATTAAGTATTCAATAAGAGATAAGCAATTTCAATTGAAGTATTCTTTGCAATTTTAAAGCATAAGACAGTGCATGCCAAAATATATGTGTAGCGTGTCGAAACTTTGATTTTCAAAACATTTAGGCTATACTTTTCAATAGATACCTTGCAAAACTCTTCCTTTGGTTTTAAAACAATGAACTTTTCAAAACTATGCATTCCATTTTTTCAAAATAAAAAACAAAATAGAGTGTATGAAAGCTTTAAAATCAGAATGTATGCTTTCCATTTCTTTTTGTTGCCGCCGGGATCTGTCCTCCGACTCGGGCGCGATCGATCCTCAGGGAGTGGGGTGCGGCGGACCTGCAAACAGGAAGCCCACACGCGGAGGACACCGGGGGTGGTCCTCCGCGGAAGGCCCTCCGACGCTCAAGTCAGTGAGGAAGGAATCGGCGATCAACCAGACAATGGGGAGGTGGATCTCTCCGGGAGACCTCTCCAGGGGGCGGCCAATCGGGAGCTCTAGGAGGGCAGAGCACCGACGAGCTGCCGGAAGAGAGGAATGACTCCAGAGTTTTTGTGCGTCAAGAGTCGCGTACCTGAGGGAATCTGCCAATCTGATATTTATAGACTGTCACCTGGGGACTTGAGCATCTTCTGGAAGGTACTGAGGTTGTTACGATACGGGGGTAGACAGAATCAGGCCGTTGTGGGGCCGTTAGAATCCACGCCTTGTCTGTTAAGGGATCGACGGCTGGGAGAGCTCCTTGATGTCTTGGGATCTGGGTGAGTAGACCTGGGGCGGTTACAATAGGTCTTAGGCCACGTCTTAACATGATTCCCTGCCTAAGGTGCTGCTCGGGTAAGCTTGAGCTCTCCCGCGTCAGGTTCCGCGGAGGTAGACGTCAGGGCGTGGATCGCTAGGTAGTAGCGGGCTACGGAAGCCCGGAAGAGGCCGAGCTACGGAGGCCCGGAGGAGGCCGAGCTAGGGAAGCCCGGAAGAGGCCGCTACGGAGCCCGGAGGAGGCCGAGCTAGGGAAGCCCGGAAGGGGCCGAGCTACGGAAGCCCGGAGGAGGCCAAGCTAGGGAAGCCCGGAGGAGGCCGAGCTACGGAGGCCCGGAAGAGGCCGAGCTACGGAAGCCCGAAGGAGGCCGAGCTACGGAAGCCCGGAGGAGGCCGAGCTAGGGAAGCCCGGAAGAGGCCGAGCTAGCCCGGAAGAGGCCGAGCTACGGAAGCCCGGAGGAGGCCGAGCTACGGAAGCCCGAAGGAGGCCGAGCTAGGGAAGCCGGAAGAGGCCGAGCTACGGATAGGCCGAGCTACGGAGGCCCGGAAGAGGCCGAGCTACGGAAGCCCGGAGGAGGCCGAGCTAGGGAAGCCCGGAAGAGGCCGAGCTACGGAGGCCCGGAAGAGGCCGAGCTATGGAAGCCCGGAGGAGGCCGAGCTAGGGAAGCCCCGAGCTACGGAGGCCCGGAAGAGGCCGAGCTACGGAAGCCCGGAGGAGGCCGAGCTACGGAAGCCCGGAGGAGACCGAGCTACGGAGGCCCGGAAGAGGCCGAGCTACGGAAGCCCGGAGGAGGTCAGCCTTAGCCGCCTCGCACGGATATCAATGCAATGACGATTTTACCCCCCAACACATGCCCTCCACTCCCTAGTTCGAAGCGTAGGTTCGGGCGTAGGGAGTATAAGCTCAAGTGGCACGCCCTGGACGGGACGTCTTGGCCTAAACAGTTCGTGCAATGATGCCCTAATTAATGCGATAGGGCCATCGTACCTTCGGAGGTAAGGCTCCTCCACTAGCGACGGTTGAGATTGTGCCGCGCCGTGAATCCCGATCGACATGGAGGTTTGTCGAGGCGATTCCGGACGCCTCGAATGGGACGTCCCGCCTCCCTAGGGCGGTTCCTTGGCGGAGAAGCGAAGTGACGGCTGCCCTATATATATATACGCACATGTGCGCATGTCCGCGGCGTCTTCTCACCTTGTTTTCAGAAGAGCATTGGCCTCTCATCCTCTCCAGCGTTCATCATTTTTGCCCAGGACTTCCCTCGACCGAGATGGCGATGAGCCCTGAAGATGTGGCCTCAGAAATCGTTGCTGAGGATTTGGGGAGGATTCACCAGAGGTATGGTCTGCCCATGGATGTAGTTTTGCGGGTGCCGGAACCCAAAGATAGGGTTACTCGGGGAGTAGAGTCTGGAGTCTTTATCTATGAGGATAGTTTTAAGGCGGGTCTTCGTTTTCCTCTCCATCCCTTGGTGAAGGAGATCATGACCCACTACAACATCTGTCCATCGATGGTGGCTCCAAATAGTTGGCGGAATATCGTCGGATTCATTTCGATGTGTCACCAGATTCAAATCGTTGCAACTCTCCCCCTTTTCCGCACCTGTTACCACCTGACTCCCGGGAGGAAATCGGAGTGGACCTCCATCGGGCCCCGGAGGTCTTTTAATGTCATTGCGGATAAGCCTTCTTCCATCAAGGGGTGGAAGAGCCGATTTGTGATTGCGGAGGGGAACATCGGTTCCGATTTCCCTCGACGATGGGGAGAAGTGGCGAGGGATGCGGAGACGCATCCGACCTTATCGGCGCAGGAGGAGAGGGACCTGGACGTCCTTCGTAATGGACGGGTATTTTTGGCTAACGACCTGTTATCGGAGGGGGCCCTCTTCGCAGCCGGGCTCAGCCCTCTGGATCCACAAGGTGAGTCCCTTTTTGCGCTGTATATTTTCTCGATTACCGTGCTTGAGTCTGAGAATGTAAATTTCGGTTTGACAGCCACGAGGTTGGCATTGTCGAGCCTCTCCAAGAGGAAGAGGGGGAAGCGCCCAGGGGAAGGTAGCGGCGCGGACAGCGGCCGGCCCGAGAAAAGGGCCCATACCTCTGCCAAAAGCCCGCCGGACGTCGGAACAGTCCCCATAGGGCCGCTGGGGCGAAGGAGGATCCGGGGAGAATGGCCACGGCGCCTGGCGCCCTTGTACTGGAGATATCAGACAGTTCGGATGAAGCTCCGCTGGCTCATCCGACCGCGTCCCCCTTGAAAGAGGAACCTGCGACGGGTCCAACGGAGGCGGCCGTAGCAGAGGGGCCCATTGCCCCTGCGAGATTACCACTGGCTCCAGCGGGAGAGGGGAGGAGATAGCCACAGCGGAGAAGTTCAGGGGGAGCCCCTACTTGGTTTGTCCGCCGGGGAGTCTGGTAGCAGTGAGGTCGGGCCGCCCTCAATGGGTCAAGAGGCGGGTCGGACCGAGGACTCGGGGGAGCCCGCGGAGGAGACGCAGGTGGTGGCGACTGGAAAGGATGCATCGGAGGGAGCACAACAAAGTGGGGGTCCCCCGATCGGGGCCTCCCTCGAAGAAGATTTTGGGAGGCTGGCGCTTGGGCTGGCCGAGCTATCTGAAGAGGCCCAAGCCAGGGCCTTGATGGAGGAGGCTGGGAGGTTGAAGGCTTCTCAGCTGGGGATCGTCCAGGCCGGTCCCTCAGGCGGGGCCGGTCAACCCAGCAGCTCGGAGACTAGCATTGATGAGGCGTTTTCCGCCATGATAAGGTCGGTCCTGCATCCGGGTGCGGATCCGTCGACGGACAAGTTTGCCGACCTGGGATTGGTCGATGCTGCGTTCGGGCAGCAAGGTGTAGCTGAGAGTATCCATCTCCTTCCTTCCATTGATAACACGACTTTAATGAGGATGACCCGGGACTACGCTTCGCGGGTGAGTTACTTTTCCTGTGTGACAGGTGTTTCCCGATGGATCCCGTCGTGGCGCTGATTCTGTTTTTGCCTTTGCAGAGCGTTTTGCTTTCCCGGGCGATTTGCTGGCGCCTGAGTTTGGCGACGGGGGCCAGCGTCCAGGCCCGGAGGGAGAATGTCGAGCTCCAGTTGCGGCTGAAGGTGTCTGAGCAGTTCGAGGAGCTCATGGACATAATGGACAGGAACTCGAAGGCGGCAAGGGCGGCACATCAGGCTGCCATGGACGAGGTGTCCAAGAAGAAACGCAGGGTGGAGGAGTTACAGGGACTCCTGGCGAAGAACGACGACGCATGCCGGGAGCTGGCCAGGATCGAATCAAAACACTCCGCGGAGGTGGCGGCGATGCGGCGGGAACACGGTGAGAGTTTGAGCCGGTTGAGGAGAGAGGCCGACGATGAAAGAAGGTGCCTGGCAAGAATGCTGGCGAAGTGGAGGAGAAATTGAAACGGCGTGATGGTGAAATCGCTGACTTGAAGGAGAATGCTAGGTGGCATCAAGGGATGATGACTCGAGTGAGTGACGAGTTGTCGCAAGCTCATGGGGAGATTGAAGCCGGACGATCGAAGATCAGTACCCTGCAAGAGAGGGTCGAGCTGGTCGGCGCTGACAGGACGAGGGCCCGGAGTGAGGCCGAGGAGCTGGCCAAAAGGCTGGCCAGGCGAGAGGGGGAGGTATGCTCCCATTTTACCCTCTTTATTTTTCTACTGGTTCCTTGCGATGCCGATTGATTTTGGCTTTTCCAGATGGCGAGGATGGGGTCGGAGGTTCGGGCTCTCCAAAGTGTGCTCGCGTCTACCCGCAGCAAGAGCTCGGAACTCGAGACACGGGCTAGCGAGCTTGAGGAACAGAATGTCATTTTGAAGGCCCAAGTGATCGAGGCCGAGAAGCAGACCGCCGAAGTCAAAACGCAGCATGCCATTCTCAAGGGTAGGCAGGACGCTATCAGCGTTGATGCCTTCCATCATGGGATAGAAGAGTGTAAATAGAGGATTCTCAGTGAGCATCCAGAGTGGGATCTTTCTTTCCTGAGTGCCCGTGATCCTGACGATGGCGAGTCTGAAGAAGAAGAAGATGAGGATGAGTACGCCGACGTGTCTGACGGCGAACCTGGTGCCACCCCTAGCCCCAGCGAAGCTGCAGTTTCCGAGGGATGATCGCAAACTGCCGCCGAGGGGGCGAGAACATCGGAGAAGGGTGAGCCTAGCCACACCCCCGCAGGCGCAACTGAAGGCTCCCGAAGGCTGGTGCGGCTCCTGGTTCGTAGGAGTTGTTATTGTATCTTATCCGTCGTTCCTTAATAAAAGAACTTTCTGTTTTGACTTAAGTGCTGTCCTGGTTTGGCCTCATCGTCGCCCAGTCTCGCCTTGAGCGGTCTGCGGCTCGCCAGCGATCTTGGGTCATCTTTATTCCAAGACTAGGCAAACGCGTTAGCTCAGACTGATAGGCGAAATAGGCCGGCCAGGTCCGACAGATAAAATGGGTCGGCTGGGGCCGACGGACGAAAATAGGTCGGCTGGGACCGACGAAACAATATAGGTCGGCTGGGGCCGGTGGATAAATTAGGTCGGCTGGGGCCGATGAATAAAATAGATCGGCTTGGGCTGACAGAAGAAATAGGTCGGCTAGGGCCGACAGGCAAAAATAGGTCGGCTGGGGCCGACAGGCAAGAATAGGTCGGCGTGGGCCGATAGGCAAGAATAGGTCGGCTAGGGCCGACGGACAAAATAGGTCGGCTGGGGCCGACGGATGAAATAGGTCGGCTGGGGCCGACAGGCAAAAAATAGGTCGGCTGGGGCCGACGGATAAAATAGGTTGGCTGGGGCCGACAGGCAAAATAGGTCGGTTGGGGCCAACGGTCGGCTGGGGCCGACAGGCAAAATAGGTCGGCTAGGGCCGACGAAAGAAATAGGTCGGCTAGGGCCGACAGGCAAAATAGGTCGGCTGGGGCCGACGGATAAAAATAGGTCGGCTGGGGCCGACGAATAAAATAGGTTTTCGTGCTTCCTGCCATCCTGCCAGCGTCCTGCTGTCCCGCAGGCAATTCGGTTTTTACTTTACTAGAAGTGGTGATACGGCAGAGTGGGGGTATAAAGCTGCATCAGAGCTTTCCGGAAGGTGCTCTTTTCCCATGTAGGCTACCTCGTTGCGATGCGCACGCAACCGTCCACTATTGGACAGTACTTTTCAAAGGATAATTTTCTGAGCCCGCCGATTTTCGAAGCGTCAGCGGACGATTTTCTGCATTTAATGACTGCGATCCGGGATCAGGAGGGATCTTCGTACACGTCCTGGTTCAGGCGGTGGTTTGGCGCGCAGTGGGATGCTGCGTTCACCCTGAGGGGCATGTGGAGGCGTGGGACAGGTGTTTGAATCTCGGGACTTTCAGCTCTGATGGCTCATCCCGAGTCTTTCCTGCCTATAAAAGGGGAGAAAGGGGCCATGTTTGGCTATCCCCAAAGTTTCTTTCTCGCCAGAGCTTTTGCTATGCTCATTTCTCTGTTGCTACGAGTGGGAGGATCGACTTTTCCTTTCATGGGCTCCTTGCCGCCGGATAGCTGGGGCGACCGGGGAGCGATGAAGGACGGCTCATCCTTAGGGGACGAGTCTCGGAGATCATATGGAGAGCGCACAAGGAGGGGGCAGAGATCATACGGAGAGCGCACATATGCGCTTCCGTTGTGGTCTGCGGTTCCTGCTCGGGACGCAGGGTGGGAGGTGTATGGACACCTCCGTAGCACGCACAGGCCTCCCCCTTTTCGCTGGCTTAGGTTCCCGTCTCTTTTCTGAGGGGAATCCTTGCCACGGGAGGGAAAATATGGGAGCAACCGGGGTCGATGGTCCCCGGTTTCCTTGGCTGGGCGGCGGCATACGATCCAGCACCCCCTCCTAGGGGAGCGGGCTGGATCGTCCGGATCCTCAGAATCAGCATCCGCGGGCCATGCCTCCTTTTGGATCTTTTAATTCATCCTGCCCAGCGGATTTGGCCGTTTCTTGGTTTGCATGATTTGTCGATCCGGATGTTGGAACATCGCAGTTGTCTAGGCTGCTTTGGAGCAGTTGCCCGAGTTTTGTATTTGCCCTTATTTTATGCATTTCAATGCTTTTGTAACGCCTGTGAGGCATTTGTAATTGATCATGATCGGCAATAAAGAGAGTTATTCAATGTTTCAATCTCTATCTTTTCTTGTGCCGAGCCCACTGTTATTGTCGTTTGTGGGGCATAAAGGTGTCCCGCTCGTCCTTAGACGAGGATCCATGTCGCCCGAACTAATCGAGGTTTGTATGCGGCGGTGCAGAGATCGTTCGGCGAAATACGCTCCTTGCTTAGGTCAGGAGTCTGGTATTTTGTGCTCCGCTTTTATCGGAGCTCGGAGTATCCTCGGAGTATCGTGAGTCGGCTTTGGCCGAAGTTCGGGGAGTCTGCACCTTTCCCTATTTGACTCGGGGAACTTGTCGCCCGAGTTAGTCGAACCTCGAAGGTGTTCACCTCGGCCTTGCCGAAGTCTGGAGATTTACGACTTGGCCATGTCGAGGCTCAGAGATTGATAGCTCGACCCTGCCGAGGTTCGGAGACACTTTACTTGGCCCTGCCAAGGTTCGGAGAATTGGTAGCTCGGCCCTGCCGAGGTTCGGAGAACACTTTACTTGGCCCCGCCAAGGTTCGAAGAATTGTAGCTCGGCCCTGCCGAGGTTCGGAGAACTGGTAGCTCGGCCCTGCCGAGGTTCGGAGAATTGGTGGCTCGGCCCTGCCGAGGTTCGGAGAATTGGTGGCTCGGCCCTGCCGAGGTTCGGAGAATTGGTAGCTCGGCCCTGCCGAGGTTCGGAGAGCCAAGGTTCTGGTAGCTCGCCCTGCCGAGGTTCGGAGACTTGGCCCTGCCAAGGTTCGGAGAATTGGTAGCTCGGCCCTGCCGAGGTTCGGAGAATTGGTAGCTCGGCCCTGCCGAGGTTCGGAGAACTGGTAGCTCGGCCCTGCCGAGGTTCGAGCACCTTGGCCCTGCCAAGGTTCGGAGAATTGGTAGCTCGGCCCTGCCGAGGTTCGGAGAATTGGTAGCTCGGAGGGAGCGAATCAGCCGCCGTTGCAGGCTACGGCGTTAGGTCCTCGTGGCGTTTAATACAGGGGGCGCTCGAGCGGAATGGGCGGCGTGTTGTTGCGCTTTTATTGGCGATGCTGCTCTTTTCGAGGGGCAATTTATCGGTCGAGCGACAGACTTCCACGTTTTCCGAGGAAGAGGGGCGTATTAAGCAGCCTGGGGAAGCGCCAAATGTATTTAATGCAAGGAGCGACAGATTGGAAAGTGTTCGCCTGGGGAACCTCCGAACAATCTGTTCGCGCTTATCGATCTTACTCGGGATAGGGCGCGACTCTTTGGATTCCTCACGCATTAGAATGTCGACACGTGGCAAACTCTCGTGGGTCGGCGTTCGCGGCGCGGCCGATCGGGATACCTGCCTGGCGGGTATAAATATGACCGAGGGGAATTGGTTTTGGCCATCCCTCGGTCTGAGCTCCGAAAAAGAATGGCCTCTCCAGCGCGATCGTCGAGTGACTCGCATTCCTCGGTCAGCGGCCCGCCGTACTCGGAGGGAGGAGTACCTCCGTTACCGTCGATGGGCTGACCCTCACGTCGGGCCTTGCAATCAATGAGCGGCTTGCGAGGACCGCCGAAGAACTCTTGGATGTCTCGGTCAGGGAGGCGGAAACCTTACGCCGGATAATGGACCGGCAAGAGGAGGAGATCGTGTCTCTCCGTCAGCAGGTGGCCGACCTGGCAGCACGCCTGGAGGAGTTGCTGGCTTCTGGGGGCAACTGACTTCAGGGCCTCTGCCCGCTCCCGTTTTAGCTTTTGTTTTTCCGTGTCTTGTGCCTCGCAGTAGCTCCTTCTTATTTAAATGGAAAATAGACCCGTTTTCAGGAATTTCTTTCTTCTTTGAGAATGATTACCTTGATACGCTCGACGGACTTGGGTGTCGGTCTGGTCCCATCGCCCTGCGTATTAATCGTAGATATTTTGAATGACGAGTTACAGGGGGGGTCGCCCAAAGGTTTTCTACTGCTAAGGAGGACTTTTTGGCTCAGCCTGGGGCCCTTGGCCGGTTACGTGAGGCTTTATAGCCTCTTAGGGGAATTCTGCCGATGGTGGCATTTCATCGTATGCCGATGGTTTTCGTTTAGCGCCCATTCTCAAACCGGGCGAAGTCCTTCGGGGACTATTTGGGGCCGTTCGGCTTTGGTCGAGGCTCGTAGGTTTAGACCTTTCGCTGGGGTCTTAGCTCGAAGGGTTTTTACCTAGCCTTGTCATGGCTCGAGGAAACATTTTACTTGGCCCTGCCAAGGTTCGGAGATTTGTTGCTCGGCCCTGCCGAGGTTCGGAGACTTTGTTTTACTTGGCCCTGCCAAGGTTCGGAGAATTGTTGCTCGGCCCAGCCGAGGTTCGGAGACTTTGTTTTACTTGGCCCTGCCAAGGTTCGGAGAATTGTTGCTCGGCCCAGCCGAGGTTCGGAGACTTTGTTTTACTTGGCCCTGCCAAGGCTCGGAGATTTGTTGCTCGGCCCAGCCGAGGTTCGGAGACTTTGTTTTACTTGGCCCTGCCAAGGTTCGGAGATTTGTTGCTCGGCCCTGTCGAGGTTCGGAGTTGCTCGGCCCAGCCGAGGTTCGGAGACTTTGTTTTACTTGGCCCTGCCAAGGTTCGGAGATTTTGTTTTACTTGGCCCTGCCAAGGTTCGGAGATTTTGTTTTACTTGGCCCTGCCAAGGTTCGGAGATTTGTTGCTCGGCCCAGCCGAGGTTCGGAGACTTTGTTTTACTTGGCCCTGCCAAGGTTCGGAGATTTTGTTTTACTTGGCCCTGCCAAGGTTCGGAGATTTGTTGCTCGGCCCAGCCGAGGTTCGGAGACTTTGTTTTACTTGGCCCTGCCAAGGTTCGGAGAATTGTTGCTCGGCCCAGCCGAGGTTCGGAGACATTGTTTTACTTGGCCCTGCCAAGGTTCGGAGATTTGTTGCTCGGCCCAGCCGAGGTTCGGAGACTTTGTTTTACTTGGCCCTGCCTTGATTTTGTTTTACTTGGACCTGCCAAGGTTCGGAGATTTGTTGCTCGGCCCCGCCGAGGTTCGGAGACTTTGTTTTACTTGGCCCTGCCAAGGTTCGGAGATTTGTTGCTCGGCCCAGCCGAGGTTCGGAGACTTTGTTTTACTTGGCCCTGCCAAGGTTCGGAGATTTTACTTGGCCCTGCCAAGGTTCGGAGATTTGTTGCTCGGCCCAGCCGAGGTTCGGAGACTTTGTTTTACTTGGCCCTGCCAAGGTTCGGAGATTTTGTTTTACTTGGCCCTACCAAGGTTCGGAGATTTGTTGCTCGGCCCAGCCGAGGTTCGGAGACTTTGTTTTACTTGGCCCTGCCAAGGTTCGGAGATTTTCTGTCCAGACAGATAACTCGGTTGTACCGAGGATTGGTAAGCAGTATCTATTTCCTTTTACGATTTATGGCAATATGGTGCATAATCGATTCACACAGCAAGTTGCGGGAAAATAGATAACTGGCGAAGTAAAGGACATACCCTATTGATAGTATTTGCGGAGGTTGTCCGAGTTCCACGTTCGGGGGACGGATTTCCCATCGAGATCCTGCAGCTTGTAGGTTCCCGGCCCAATGATCTCCGTGATTTGGTACGGGCCCTCCCAGTTCGGCGCCAGCTTTCCTTGCTCCAGCGGTTTGGATACAGAAGCTTTTCGGAGGACGAGGTCGCCGGGTAGGAAGGTTTTCCCCTTGACCTTGGAGGCATGGTACCGAGCCACCCTCTGTTGATAAGCAGCCGTCCTGATTCGGGCTTTTCTCTGACCTCCTCTACCAAGTCGAGGTTGGTGCGGAGTTGCTCGTTGCTGGCTTCCTCCAATAACTCTCCACCCGCAAAGATGGGAGGCCTATTTCCACAGGGATGACGGCCTCCGTACCAAAAGCCATTCGGAATGGAGTCTCGCCCGTCGGATTCTCGGGGTGGTGCGATAGGCCCATAAGACATGGTGCAGCTCATCCGCCCACCTGCCTTGGGCTCTAGAGAGGCGAGCTTTGATTCCTTGGAGGAGAGTCCTGTTGGTCACTCGGCCGCTCCGTTGGCTTGTGGGTGCCCGACCGAAGTAAGGTGGTGACGGATTCCGTGTTCCTCGCAGAATTGGCGGAACTTGGAATTGTCGAACTGCTTACCGTTATCGGTGATTATGGTGTGGGGGAGGCCGAACCGGCAGACGATGGACCTCCACACAAAGTCTCTGGCCCGTGCTTCGGTGATTTGGCAACTGCTTCCGCTTCAACCCACTTGGTGAAGTAGTCGATGGCGACAAATAAGAATTTCCGCTGTCCCGTCGCCAGCGGGAATGGGCCGAGGATGTCCATCCCCCATTTGGCAAAGGGCCAGGCGGAGGATATGGAAACTAGCTCGGCGGAAGGGAGCCTCTGGATGCTTGAATGTCTCTGGCAGGCGTCACAGGCTCGGACTAGATCGTCCGCATCTTTCTGCATGGTCGGCCAGTAATAGCCTTGCCGTAGCACCTTGTGGCATAGGGACCGGCCTCCCAGATGGTTGCCGCAAATCCCTTCATGTACCTCTCGTAGAGCATAGTTCGCCTCGGATGGGCGGAGGCATCTGAGCAGCGGCATAGAAAAAGACCGCTTGTAAAGTTGGCTGTCAATCAATACATAGTGGGTCGCCTGCAGCTTCAATTTCCTGGCCTCTCTTCGGTCGGATGGGAGCGACCCTTCTTTGAGATAGTTGAGGATAGGGTCGAACCAGGATGGTTCGGCCTCGATTTGCATCACCCGATCAGCTTCCATGATACTCGGCTTTTCCAGAGTCTCCAGATGGAATTTTTGTTCAGCATCCATCGTCTCCGCGGTTGCCAATCGGGAGAGTAGGTCGGCACGGGCGTTTTCCGATCTAGGAATTTGAATAATTTCAAACTCGGAAAATGGGGAAGTAGGCCGCGCACCTCTTGGAGATATCGGATCATGTTGGGTTCTCGGGCTTCAAACTCCCCGCACATGGCCGGCCACCAGCTGAGAGTCGGTGAAGGCGTTAAGCTTTTCCACCTTCAGGTTGCGGGCGATCCGGAGACCAGCTAATAGGGCCTCGTACTCGGCTTCGTTGTTGGAAGCCGGGAAGGAGAATCGGACGCCATATTCGAAGATCATCCCCTCTGGGCTGGTGAGGACAAGACCCGCACCGGAGTGATGGGCGTTGGACGACCCATCGACGTGAAGGAGCCACCGAGCTTCAGGCTTTGGTCCTTCGGGATTTTCTGGGGTAGAGCCGTCTTCTGGGATGGTACACTCGAGGAGGAAATCGGCCAGTACTTGGGCTTTGATGGCCGGGCGAGGTTGAAAATGTATGTCATGCTCGCTTAGTTCGACGGCCCATTTGGTCATCCTCCCCGATGTTTCTGGACGGTGGACCACCGCCTTGATGGGTTGATCGGTGAGGACCGTCACTGAATGTGCTTGAAAATAAGGCCGTAGCTTCCGGACTGAGGTGATCAAAGCCAGCACTATTTTCTCAATCCTGGTGTACCTCGTCTCCGCATCGCGGAGCAGCCTACTCACATAGTAGATCGGCCTTTGGATTTTGCTTTCTTCTTTGACTAGCACCGAGCAAACTGCGCCCTCTGAAACGGCCAGGTACAGAAATAAAGTCTCTCCCTGGGTCGGACTGCTGAGAAGCGGAGGCGAGCCGAGGTACTTCTTGAGATCTTGAAATGATTTCTGGCACTCAGGAGTCCATTGGAAATTTTTGGCCGATCGGAGAGTTTTGAAGAAGGGGAGGCATCTCTCGGCCGACCGAGCCACGAAGCGGTTAAGGGCCGCTATCCTCCCGGTCAAGCGCTGGACCTCCTTAATAGACGCTGGGGGCGCCATTTGTTGGAGAGCTTGAATCTTCTGAGGGTTAGCCTCGATACCTCGCTGGGAGACCATGAAGCCGAGGAATTTCCCAGAATTGACGCCGAAGGCACACTTGGTTGGGTTGAGCTTCATTCCATATTTGCGCAGCGTGGCAAAGCTCTCCGCGAGGTCCTCAACATGCCGCAGCGCTTCCTTGCTTTTGACCAGCATATCATCCACGTACACCTCCATGTTCCGGCCGATTTGCTCCTTGAACACCTTGTTGACCAGCCGCTGGTAGGTCGCTCCTGCATTTTTAAGACCGAAAGGCATAACTCGGTAACAGTAGGTACCTCGGTCGGTTATGAAGGCGGTCTTTTCTTCATCTTCGGGGGCCATCCGGATCTGATTGTAGCCCGAATAGGCATCCATGAATGATAGCATTTGGTGGCCGAGGTGGCGTCCACGAGCTGGTCGATCCGAGGGAGGGGGAAGCTATCCTTTGGGCATGCCTTGTTGAGGTCGGTGAAGTCGATGCAGATCCTCCATTTGCCATTCGACTTCTTCACCATGACGACATTCGACAACCAACTTGGATAATTTACCTCTCGGACAAAATTGGCTTTGATGAGTTTGTCGACCTCCTCTTCAATGGCTTTTTGCCGTTCTGGGGCGAAGCTTCTCTTCTTCTGCTTAACAGGCCTGTACATCTCGTCCACATTGAGGCGATGGACGAGGACATCGGGGTTAATCCCTGGCATGTCGGAGGCGGTCCAGGCGAAGATGTCCGCATTGCTTTGGAGGAATCTGATCAGCTCGCGACGAGGCTCTCCC
This sequence comes from Calamus simplicifolius, assembly GCA_900491605.1. NCBI lineage: Eukaryota > Viridiplantae > Streptophyta > Magnoliopsida > Arecales > Arecaceae > Calamus > Calamus simplicifolius. Next base: position 4,200 of record UESW01005087.1, on the reverse strand, counting down.
TCAAGTAGCGACCCGATCCTTATGGTTCGGTCGGGCCGAGCTTCGTCCAGCGGTACTTCTTCCAGTTCTTCCGCCGGTTCCCCCGTTGTTCGGCGAAGTCCTCGCGAGCGTCTAGCCCGTCAACCTCGGGAATCCTGGACTGAAGGCTCGTGACGAAACATTGCCGAGCCATGGCCTGACTTCCCCGAACCACTCCAACTCCTTGCTCGGTGGGGAACTTCATTGACAGATGCGGGATAGAGACAACCGCCTTAAGGGACATCAAGCCGGGCCTGCCGAATATGGCATTGTATGGGGACCTGAGGTCGGTCACTAGGAAGTCGGCCTGTACAACGGTTACGAGGGGCCAGGTTCCTGCGCGGACCGTCAGGGTGACGATTCCTTCTGGGATGATGACGTCGCCGGTGAATCCCATCAGGTGGAATCCACGGCTCGAAGGTTTTCCATGAGCAATTTCATCCTGGCAAACACACCGAGGTACAAAACGTTTACCGAGCTTCCACTATCGACCAGGATTCGGCTTACATCATAATTGTTCAAGTTAAGGGATACAACAAGTGCGTCATCATGGGAAGCTGTATCCCAAGAAGATCATCATCAGAAAAGGAAAGTTCGCCTGTGCGTGCCTTCTTCGGCACCGGTGCATCACCGTTGCCCCTGGAGCTCGATCCGCCGGCCTCTTCAATCATGTTGATACGGCCAACCACGGGCGGATTTGGTGGAGGAGGGAGTTGTGGGAGCTCGGGCTGGCGATCACCTCCTTGTGGCGGCTCAGGTGCTCTTCTGAACTGGTCCAACCGTCCCCGCCGAATCAGTCTCTCGATCTCATTCTTCAGCTGCCAGCATTCTTCAGTGTCATGACCATGCTCCCTATGGTAGCGGCAGTACTTGGCAGGATCTCTTCGGGTTGGGTTCCCTCGGAGAGGTACTGGTCGGGGAAGCTGGCGCTCTATCTCCATGAGGATTTGCGCCCGGGGCACAGTCAACGGAGTGTAGCGATCGAATCGCCTGGGGGGACTCCGGGAGCGATTCCTTGGCGGCAGCGGAGGGACTCTTTGGCGGCGAGGTGGACTTGGCCGACGGGCAGGGCGGTGTCTGTCGGGAGCTTTGGGCTCTTGTCTTCCTCGCCTGCTCAGCGCGGGCCACCCTCCGCGATTCCTCGACCCGAGTGTGTTGGCCCAGATGGCAACCCAAGAGGGGGGGGGGTGAATTGGGTTCTTAAAAATTTAAGACTTTTTAACTTTAATTGATTAGTTAGCAAGATGTGCAAGTGAGAGGCTAACTAAAATTAATACACAAGTAAATAAAGAGAGATAGAGATAGAGAAAATTATGCACGACAAACACAAGGCAATTTTATAGTGGTTCGGCGCAACCAGCACCTACGTCCACTCCCAAGATTCACTTGGGTCCACACTATAATCTCTCTAGATTACAGCCGAGTTGTTTTACAAGTTCACAACTCAAACTTGTTGTTTTACCGGGTGCACAACGAACCCAGCTGGTTTTAACTCGGGCTTACCAGCACAAAACCCTACAAGTTGTTTTTCTAGGGCTCACAACTAACCCAACACAAGCACTCCGGCTTGCAACGAGGTATACCAACCTCCACTAATTCAATCCACTGATTGAATCAGCAAACAAATAATAAAGATTGTGTTTGAACAATAAAGTGCTCCCCTTGAGCAGATATACAAATTAAGTACAAAATATGAAAAAGGTTAGAAAAGCCTGATTGTATTTGCAGATGGTAGATGCTTGGGCTTTCTCCCTTCTTCTCTTCAACTCCTCTTGAAGTGTTGAATCACGCCTCAGCTAGATTTTGACCGTAGAAGTATTTGGAGTTGAGATGAAGCTTTATCCTCTTTTGAAAATCCGCAGATTTGACCTTTGAAACACTTGGATTTTCCTCTGGCTTTTGTGGAATGATGAGAAGGAGTAGACGTATCTTCCACTTGGATTTCACTCCTTTTGAAACACTCCTCTTTGAGCTAAAAGATTTTTCACTAAGCTCTGTTTTTCCCTCTTTTCAAATGATATTCTTTTCTCTCTTTTTGATTTTCTCTGGGTTGTTTTGATTTGAAAAGAACTCCTCTATTTATAGAATCTGCAAAAATATATCCGTTAGAGACAGGGAAAAATAGCCGTTATTCAAAAATCTTACCGTTGGGGCTGATGTGTCAACATTAAAAATCGCGCCCAGAATTCGCGGAGTCGACTCGAGCTCTGAGGGAGTCGGCTCGAGGTCGATTACCAAAAATAGAAACATTTTAACCATTGAGGGGTCGACTCGCGAAAACATAGGTGTCGGCTCCTGAAAGTCGGGAGTCGACTCGAGGAAAACGGGGAGTCGACTCGAGAAGTGCTCAAAAAACATGGGTTCTGTTGTTTGAGCGGAGTCGACTCGCACAGACAGGAGTCGGCTCGCAAGAATTCAGGGGTCGACTCTTGAAAACCAAGGGTCGACTCGAGAAACTCAGGCAAAGTGGGGAGTCGACTCGGAAACTCATGAGTCGGCTCGGGACCGATACAAAAATCAGAAAAATGTTCTGATTGACTTTAAAACTTGTCCCAATTAAATTTAAAATATAAATTTGACTTGAATACATTAAATATGACGTTTAACATGGATTCAAGACATGTTCCAAGAATTCATCGATTGAAATATAAAGTGTAAGATTCCTTTTAGAATTCTTTTGAGCATACAACTTGAAACTTCTATTTCTAACGGTTCAAAATTCATTTGATATAACCATTGAAAGTTCATTCCATTCAATTTGAATAAGCTCAAGGTTTTGATAAATAAACATATTGTTTTCTTTAAGATACTCATGGCTTTTGGGAATCATCAAAATCAATAAAGTTGGGGCAATTATGTTTCAATAATTTCTCAACAATCTCCCCTTTTTGATGATGACAAAAACATCGAGTATATGCATTATAAAATTAAAAAAAATTGTGATTCCAAAATCAACTTTTGTGTTCATGGAAAGGCTCCCCCTCAATGAGGTAGCTCCCCCTATGAACCTTAATCTTATAAATCATTCAAAATTTTCAAAATCAAAAACTTAAGCAATTCTTTCTTTATGACATTCAATTTATCTCTTCCCCTTATATGAAACATATATTTTTCTTATTTAATTTTCTCCCCCTTATTTAATTAGGGCAATTAAAGAGATGATGCAATATACGATTAATTCATATAAATCTCTCCCCCTTTTTTGTAATCAACAAAAAGGTTGAGATGCATCAGAGCATCAAATTGATTAAACTCATTCGAATTCATTCAGCATCTTAGTTATCAATTGAGTATTGAGATATTCAAAATTATATCAATTTAAACATAAGCATTCAAAGATATTCAAGGGTACTCACAATTGAAATAGACAAAAAGTGAAGCATCAAACATTTTCATTACTTCAAAATGGAAATATAAACTTGTACATTGCATTGAAAGTAAATTTACTACATCAAAAGGGTTACATGAAAACTTAAAAATTTCTTCTTGTGATTCTATTCAAATGATCTACAATTTGCTTCATTCCCTCGCATTGAAGCCTTACATAGTCTTTAAGTTTTTCATCAACAAAAGTGCAAGCAGAAGTGATTTTCTCTTGAAGCTCTGCGTTGCATTGTGAGTAAGTCTCTGAATCACCGCAAATGTCCTTAAGCTCTCCAAAGATATTCTTTAAATTTTCACTTAAGGAACCGGAAGATGAGCTAAGAGTGGACTCAATCAATGCAACACGATCACTGAGAGAATACAATGCTTCTTTTAAGTTCATATACTTGTCATTAAATTCATCTTTCAATCTCTTTTCTTGATCACATAACTCAGACTTGAATAAAGATCGAAGTTGATCCAACTGAGTATCAGAAAAACTAGCAGATGAAACAGTGGAAGACTGTGCAGGATCAATAGTAGGAGCAGGGATAGGATCCGAAGTAGGAGCAGGGATAGGATCTGGAATAGATGAATGCTGAGGAGGCTCCGGAGATGAATGTCTCAAAGAAGATCTGGGTGCCTCTGCATCTAAGTCTCTATCCTCAGTAGCAGTCTTTCTTTCCCAACTTCCATTTTTCTTAATAAATCCCATGCGATGAATTGTAGCCAAAGTATAATAATCTGTATGTCTTAACTCTTTCTTTGGCTCACCATCACTGAACACTATCCCTTGGCTAAGAAATAATTTGGTCAATA